>CM059838.1:18930621-19530621 GCA_030444775.1 Atalantia buxifolia
ATCACATGACATGTGGATTTTGAACTTTAATTCATTGGATTTACGCTCCAAGAAGATGCTAGGTGAACCTGAACATAAACAATAAAGTTGCGAATTCCTTTCCAATATAATACACCAAAAGAACCTGAAAGAGATTGAAATAAGAATTAATTATCGAGTTTAGCTCTATTCGTTTCTTGTGTAAAATTTAATTATATGTAAAATTCTTTCATCGATGTTTGGAAAAAATGATAGAAACAGCCTAAAGTTAGGAATAATTTGAAAAAAAAAAAAAAAAAAGCTCACAAGTCATTCTATGTTAGTTTAGTTGCCAAAAAAAATGATTAAAAAAGATAATCAACATGTTGTAGGTTTATCATACAAGATTTTCTATGCGTCAAATTATACAAACGCATTTATGTATGGAAATGTCAATTTTTTTTTTTATTAATACTAAAAGTTAGTATAATGGTCGGTGAGACAAATCCGCCTATCATAGGCCATCTACGTCGATTTTTCAAAATACTTGGAAGGATATTTACTCATTTTTGGCCCAAAAAAAAAAAAAAAAAAAGGTTTTCGAGGAAATAAACATGTCCGTGATATGAAAGTGGGAATGGGATGGCAGGGATGTAATTAGTTGACAAAAATGAGGGCGAATGGTAGGAGGATAGTGGAAACGTCTGCATCTCACACGCCACCAACTCCACTCTTTTTGGGTGGTAGTTGGCAGCCGTCCGACGTAGGCCTCATGTGCGCGGTTGCGGCGGTGGGGCCCACGTTCTGTACCTGTCTGAACAATTGGGCCCCCTCCCTCCTCTTTCTTATTATAATTTTGAGAGATCCAATCCGAAACCCTCTCTTTTCTCTTTCTTATCTACAACTGCAAAGAGAATCCCCCCACCACCTTCTTCTCCTTCCTTTTTCTTTTCTTTTTTTTTTTTGTTTGTGTGGTGGGGGAAAGGAAAAGTAATTTCCACTTCTATTTTTGGAATTTCAACGGGTTTAGTTTAGTTGTTGATGTGTTTAATTTAATAGATTCAATACTTGATAGATAAATTAATTTGTGGAAAATTTATTTATAAAGCCCCTCTTTTATTATTTGATGAAAGCAAAATGGTTATAAAATCTTATCATAATTGTTCAATCAAAAAATTCTTGATGATGATGTCATGAACCCACGAGTTGATTGGTTGCTTCTTGTCCTTTGGAAGAAAAACTTATTCCAACTGGAAAGTAGTTTGGATTTCTAAAATGAAAATGAGAGGTATATATAAACAATCCGTCTTCTTCCTTCTATTATCATTATTATTTAAAAAAAAAAATTTAAAAGATAAAGATTAACGGAAGTCAAGCACATGGCTAATGATTCATTGTGTGAGGGCAATAATGCAGAAAGGAAAGTCAAGCACATGGCTAAAGTAAGTATTAACTCTTTCTTCCAAGCCAAGGCTTGAAAATAAGCTAGAGAAGCCCCTCTCTCTACATTTCCCTATCTCAAAGCCTATGCATTGTTGGAACAATGTTAATGGGAACATATCAAAATTTGATATAGAAACTAAAAAATCATTTCTTATTCGAAGTTTAGTAAGAACTCAACCCTTATGAAATGGCTTATGGATCTACTAAGTTTAAAACATAATAGAACTGCTTTCAAAAATTTTTTCTAAAAAAAAAAAAAATTTCTACATATATACACATGCAAGGGAATAAATGTGCAGTTATTTATTTATCACCCAACAAATATTTTTCGAAACACATTACAATCAATATAACTTACGGCCTTTAAAACATGACCGTGAATCCCATTGTCATGTCACAAATTTTTACATGTTTTGCATATGTTATAAGTTACATGGATTGTAACTTAGTAACCTAGCAAAAGAGGAAAGAAGACGGGTGCACAAATCACACACCGATTGAAGATAGCAAAAAGAGTAGCTGGCGGCAGTGAGTTGACAATGTTTGGTGAGATATGGACACGCATTGCACTTACATGCATGGAAAAGAAAAAAAAAAAAAACACATAATGTCATTCACACATAATGATAAAATTATAAATAAAACAGATGCTGAATGAAGTAGGGCTAGCCTTTGGAGGGTAGGGACTAGGGATAAGCATCAAGATTGATTCAAGAACAAAGAAGCAGCATGCGGATAAGGTGACTGAACGACATTGTGTGGCTGAGACCAATCAAGGTTGATCCAGTTAGGTGGGTTTCCATCGTTTGATTGATGCTGATAGATTCCAGGGTCACCATATTCATTCAGTCAAGCTTCAATTCCGTCTCTTTCAGTGTTTCCACAATTTCTTGTTAAATTATTGGAAACCCCCCTCCTTCCCCCGCTTATCACTCTCGCTTCTGTCACTCAGAAATTAATTTATCTCCCCCACCTGCCCTACATCTTCAACCACATTACATTTTTATTTTATTTTATCTCCTTAAGCTACATGTACGCACGTACGAATATTCTTTCTTTTTCTTTTTTGTTAGTAAATACTAGCCAGCTATAGAAATTCAAAATTGAAAAAAAAAATTCTCAATACTAGAGGTTGAATATGAATTGTGTATTAATTTTGATGACGTTCGGGTTTGATAAAGTACGTTATATTAAAAAATTAAAATAAATCAAAACATAATAGCAATGTAGGGCATTGGTATCAGCATATACATTAAAGTAAGATTGCTAATAAAATAGGCAGTTGGTATCGGCATGTATTAATTTAAAGTAAGATATAATTATTGATTTTTTTCTTATGAACAAAAGAATAAAATGACCCCTGTGAAATTTAATAACCTAAGCAGCTTAGAGTATACAATATCTATATGTATAAAGAGAGGGAAAAAAAAAATAGAAATCTCAACAGTACAGTTGAAAATACGGATTGTATATATATTAAATTCAGTGACGTTTGCGTTTGGTTCATACATGATATTTAAAAGAAAAACAAATAAAAATTATATGTATATGTAAATGTATGGATTTGCTTGATCAACATATTAAAAATGAGTGCATGCACATTTGTATTTTCATAACCCAAGCAGGTATACCGTACTTACGTGTATAGAAAAAAAAATAGAAATCTCAACCATAAACGTCGACTATATGTAAATTGCATTTTTATATTAAATTTCGATGATGTTAGGGTTTGATTATTTCAGTCTATAAAACAGATTTAGACTTAAATAATATAAAGCTTGCCGTATATCTTATATATTATAAGTCAAAATTATGGGGGGGTTTTTTTCTTTTAATTAATAAAGAATGAAAAGAGCGTATGTACACGCATGTAACTAAATATCATGATCTAAGCATATTATGAATTCACACCTAAATGTAACAATTGATGATGTTGAGACTGATAATTACTGATGATAGCAACCCTGGGCATGATATTGAATCTAAACCCTTTGATGTAGTTGATTAATTATCATTAAAATATATGAGTCAACTAGAGTGAAACATAGTGTCACATTATGTAGATATTTTCATTTCATTATCAAGAAAAAGTTAGTAAGATTTTTCTTCACACCTATTTAAAAAAAAATGCATATGGATTTCACTCAAAAGTTAAATAAAGAAGTATAACATGCATCTGCATAAAATACTCCTCCTGTCCTCCACTAATTAGAACCCTAATTTAATTTTTTTTTTTTTAAAAAAAACTCCATCAGTGGAGGCAATTAATTAGTGTTTGCATGCATATCGAAAAGCAGGAAAATTTGGCAAGTCAATGAGCTAATCATATCTCCCCTTCGTTTCTAGAATATTTTATAACAAAAAATTACAAGTAATGATGATGTAGAAGAAGACTTCACATCGAGTGACTACTTTTGTTCCAATTTCTAAATGGGTTCAAAAAGCAACTAAATGATGACAAAATTAAGGTTGTCTTGAAAGATTGATCATGTTTAAAAGGATGTCAATTACCGGTTAATTAATTGCTATTAAAAATATACACGGGCATTGCATTTTCTTTCGAGCTTTGGAAACGAAATGTTAGAACCTAAGGCTGTAGTGGAGTTTATGGGTCAGACGTCGAAATAATTTGATGGCCCATGGCGGAAAAAATTTCAGTATATAATATTTTACTTGGCAGCACTAGTATGCAATTGAGTACCACAGCACCCGACTGCCAATTTTCCCATTTTAATTATGTCAAATATGCTTCGAAGATTATTTTGGAGAACGAATTCTGTAATAAAAAAATTGAAGTTCACCATGAATAATAGTGAATTGGTGCTTGATAATGTAAAAAAATAAAATAAAATAAAATAAAATGGTTATGTGATGATTTTTACTTCCGAACCAAAAGGACTACTCAAGTCTGAAGAACGTGGCAGTGAAAGTCTTGCATACTGATACTGATACTGATAATATTATATTATTATGTATTGCATAACGACGGTGAGCTTCCACCGCCACCGCCGCCGCTACCAAAAGGCTGTGAGAATCACCATTCCCGTGATGCGTCTGCTGGCTCAGGATCAAGCAAACTCCTCTCTACCCAATTTGAGCTATCCAAATCCATTATCAGGGCCTAAAACTCATTTTGGCATGTACATTTTCTCTTCACTGCCATTAGGCCTACCATGTTTAAATCCATACAACTATCGCATAGCCAAGGGAGTATTTTGAGTGTAGCTCAAACATCTGTGTTTATTCTGTTGAAAGTGTAAATCTATATAATTATAGTGTAGTTGGGGGTTTGTACATATTACGTTGCATGGAAGTTTAATTTTTTTTACGAGTAGAGTATAAAGGAGCTCTCTGAGTATAGCTCACAGGTCTGAACCCAACTCATACAAGAGTGGGAAAGTTCTACACAAGGACTCAAAACTCATTCCTTCCATTGTAGGTAAGAGAGTCTCCATAGCCTAGGTCAGAATCATCCTGACTAATGACTTTGTTATTGGATTTATGTATGTGTGAATGTAGTATAGGCACGGTCCAGGCCCATGAAGGCTTTCCTTGGTTTTCACATTCTAATTCACTACAAAATGTCCACATTCTATATGGAACATTATAACCTTAGGATTCTCTACCATCCCAAACTTTGTTCTTCAGAGCTAACCATAGGATTCCACAACTCACATTTGCAACTTTGTATCCAAATCCTTCAATAAGATACAACATACAAATTCATGCATTTCCACAGTCATTTAATCTCATAATCAAGGAATACATATAAGCCTACAATGCTATGCAATTTCAGGTTCAAAAGCTAAAAGAAAGACCAGTAAAAGTTTTAATCACATAGAAGTACCATTGGCAAAACAATAGCATGCCAACTTAAAAGCAGCTTTTTTGTAAGAGAAATTTGAACATGTCCACATCCTAAGAAGTCACCGATTTTTTGAATCAATAACTCTAGGTTTCTTTTGGAGGGGCCTTCTTTGCAGCCTCTGCAGCAGCCTTCTCTGCTTCAATCTCAGAGACAATGGCATCGATTTCTGCTTCTTCAAGTTGCCGGAGACCATGCTCTCTCGTCATCACAGCAACTTCAATGTTCTTGCCTCCACTCTCAACAACCTAATAGTATAAGCAACAAATGTCAAATATTATACACATAAAAGAGAGATTATTGCAGTTTGTACATTAAAAAAAAATACACAAAAATTGTTTAGCATTATGACTAATTCTTCACTTTCAACCAAGCAACCCAACTGCATGAAACAGCCGAAAGCACATCTACCCACTTCCAGCACCACCGACCAAAAAATTATTCATTCCAGACTCCAGTGGCTTCTTCAATCCCTGAATATAGTTGACACTCATACTTGCCAATCCACATTAGCTGCAAGCCTGGTTACTAATTCCTGCATATTTCTAGGTCCAGACTTTTTTCTTGATCTTTAGGGTCAGAGATGTCTCTAAGATGGAATTTGGCAGGCTATGCCTCCTTAAGTTTCTTCTTTTTGGTTAGATATATTAACTGATTTTCATGTTCAATCTTTCTCTTAACATAGATTCCTCTTCCACCTGCTACTCCAATCAATCAGTTTCCCTAAAATATTTAAATAGAAACCAAAATATAGAAAGGAGAAAAGTTACATGTATGAAGTGAATAACGGGCTCTTTACACTTAATCATATTATGTAAAGATGATGTATGTGAAAACAAGAAATGATGATGAAAGAGTTCATCAAACAAAATACAAGTTATGAACAATGAAACATTCAGTTACAAGGAAAACTCATGATAAGAGACCTCAATAATTCAGTTACCAGTTAAGCCGGTGCGTCACGAATATCTTAAAGGTTCTACAAATACTTGGCTTATCAAACATCTAACAAGCTGAAAACTTACTTAACAATAATCTGATACCATGTCCTATATCAAAAGTCAACATTTATTTATTACACAATGTCAAAATTGAAATCAAACTACACTGAAATATAAAGGCCAAGTAAGTTAGGTTTTGAAAACCCTACTTAAAGAGAATCTCATATTTACTAGCAGAGAAAAGTGCCATTAGATAAGAGTAGTTTCATATTAGACTTAAGAAGCCAAGGTTAGACACAAGGCACATGCGAAAATTAGCAACTTACTTCAAGCAAAGCACGAATGGCCAACTTCACAGTTTCTTGCCCAGAGGTTTCTTTATAATTTTTCTCCAAGAACTCCCTTATTGAATTTGAGTTCCTCCCCGTGGCATTGGCTTTCCATGCTGAAAAAGTTCCCGATGGATCAGTCTGATAAAGAGACGGCACACCTGTATAGGGGTCAAAACCAACAATCAAGGTCGAAAGACCAAACGGCCTCACCCCACCACTCTGTGTATACTTCTGCTGAAGCCCAGCAATGTACCGCGTTATATATTCAACTGTGACAGGATCCTCTACAGTAAGCCTATGACTCTGACATTCAATACGCGCTCTGTTAACCAAGACACGTGCATCCGCTTTCAAACCCGCACAGGCAAGCGCAATGTGATTATCCAATGACACAATCTTCCTCACCATTCTGTAAGCAAAAGCAATAATCAAGCAGAAGCTAAGGAGGCACGCAAATTACAATCTTATACTGATTATTGCCCCAACTATAAGATAATCAGCTATTTTCATCAAAATTAATACCACCAAAAATTACTATACATTCAAAATCCGAAACTTAACCCTACAGAATCAATTCGTGCTCAAATATAACCTAACCATAATTAATTACGTGAATGTATGTTTTCTACCTGGAGTCTTGGAGCTTGACGGCGGATTTTTTCTCGACGCCGAGGACGACAATGTCGGTGCCGCGGACTCCGACGGCGGCGTTTCCTTTCCGGACGGCTTCGAGCGCGTATTCGACTTGGAATAAATGGCCGTCCGGCGAAAAGACCGTGATCGCGCGATCGTATCGAGCCATTTTGTCTTCCTTTTTTTGGGTCTCGAGTTTGTTTTTGCTTTGAATTTGATTTTTGCCAAAGCTTGCGATCTGGGGTCTTGAAAAAGAGAGTCTACAGGTAATTAGTAAAGCTTCTTGGAGGGCAAGCCAACTCAGTGGACTGATGCAAAAGAAACCCGATTGGATACGACACAGTTTTCGACGCTGCTTCATAACGATGTCGTTTTGTCTAATGTCTCCTTTTTATTTTTAATTTTATCACCCAGGAGGGTCGATTATCATTTATTATTTATTATTTTCCCCCTCCCTCCTTCCCTCCTTTCTTGCTTAAGAGCAAAATTTGATTTACAAGATTGATCGCTTAATTATTAATTCATTATAAAATAATTTAATATCCAAATGTTATAAACGAGAGATTTCGAAGTCTTATGTTTGAATCTTGATTTTTTACATTAAGGGTGTGTTTGGAATTGAGGTTGGGCAGCTGTAACTTAAAAGTTATAGCACTAAATTATCTGGTAAACACCAGCTACTGTAACTGAGAAAATATCTTAATATAATTTTTCACTTGTATAATAAAAAATTTATTTTATCTTTAATAATTTTATCAAAATTATTATTTAAAATTCACATTTATTATATATTACTAACTTTTATTTCATGATTTTTTTTTTTTTCAAAGAAATGTAAATTTTAAAAGTTACAACACCTCAATATCAAACGCATCTTAAAATGTTTTAAAAATTAATTTGATAGCTTATGTTGATCTTTTTATTTGTTGCATTAATAAAGTTAAATATGTTTCCAATATATTTATCATAGATATGTGTTATTGAAACCACTTGGGCTTAGCCGAAGTGGTTAGAGCCCCTCCCTCACAAATGTAAGGGAAGGGATTTGAGCCCCCACAAACGCATTACAGAGATTTAATTTAAAATTCTTTTCTTGGAGCCTCAGAGTTTGAATGAAGGTATTCTTTCTCCCAAGAGGGGAGTTGAAGTCTATCGAATATTTGAAATGATTAAAAATCTGAGCGGTACCATATCAAAATTGATGTAAACAAGTCTTAATATTGTAAATATCAAGAGCAATAGACTCCTAAAAAAAAGATATGTGTTATTGAAATTAATTAATTATTTACATAATTTTATTCAATCATCCTTTTTTTTGTTTATTTTGTTCAACATAAAATTAATCATCAAGTAATTTAAAACCCACCCCTATGATGAGCGAGTTTAAAACCCGTATGAATGCCAATGAGCTACGAGTCCATTGACAACTCATGAATCCCCTTCTGATAAAAGTTTATTTGCCTTCCCACCTTTTATAGAATAGATTTCCCTTCAATATTAAGTGAGGGTCATTATTTAGGTTGTGTCATACTAAAATAATGAAAGAGAGTCTCGATTACTTTTTAATTGTAAATATCAATAAAGTTCCGATTGTAATATATCAATATTAAAAAAAATATATGAATACCTTGTCAAGTTGACTAGGTAGAGCATGCAATTTTCAGATTATTGACCCTTTGCTTTGTAGTTGACTCGGAGTCAACGAAAATTGCATCTCCATTCGGTGACCAAATATGATAAAGGTAATTAACACTTAATGAGAATGTATCTATGTAATTACAAGCATCTTCTATGCCGTTAGTATCTAATTAGTTTGACTATTAATAGACTGTTAAAATTATAAAAGTACCCTTCCTCAAAATAATAAATTATTTTTTAGATTGGTTCTCCGTTTTTATTGAAATTTCTCTCGCTTCCTCTCACTTTTTCTTGACCTCCAAACAAGACAAATTTGATTATTGTTGGATTTTAGAATAGGGAAAGGAGGTGAAGATTACAGGGTACATAAAATTATAAATGAAACAAAAACGAGCAAGGATCGCAAGATCTTCCCGGCTTAGACGAAATTAGTTGACGAATGCAATAAGCACCATGGAGTGAGAAAAAGAGTTGGTTTGAAATCCGTGGAAGTGGAACGACGCCATAAGATCTACGGGTTAAATAAACTAGAGAAGCACGAGGGGCCGTCAATCTGGAGCTTAATCCTCGAATAATTCAATGACACACTCGTTCGGATTTTACTCGGCTCAGCCGTTATCTTGTTCGTCTTAGCATGGTACGACGGTGAGGAAGGCGAGGAGAAGGAGATAACGGCGTTCGTGGAGCCATTAGTGATTTTCATGATTTTAATCCTCAACGCGATTGTCGGCATTTGGCAAGAGAACAACGCCGGAACGGCTCTAAAAGCTTTGAAAGAGATCCAGTCAGAGCATGCCACGGTGATTCGTGACGGGAGTAAAGTTTCAAAATTGCCCGCGAAGGAGCTTGTGCCAGGAGATATCATTAAGCTTAAGGTTACTGATAGAGTGCTGGCTGATATGTGAGTTGCAGAGTTGATTAGTTCGACTCTGAGAGTGGAACAAGGCTCGTTGACCAGAGAGACTGAGGTAGTTAACAAATAAACAAGATTGTCCCTTTAGATACGAATATTCAATGGAAAAAATGTATGCTTTTTGCTGGGACCACTATTGTGAATGAGAACTCTGTGTGTTTGGTTACATAGATTGGAATGGAGACTGAGATTAGGAAGTGCATAAGCAAATTTATGTTGCTTCATAGAGCGAAAAGGATACCCCGTTGAAGAAGAAACTGAATGATTTTGGGGAGGTTTTGACCAAGATGATTGGAGTTATTTGTGTTTTGTATGGTTAATTAATTTTAAGTATTTTCTAAGTTGGGAGAATGTTGATGGGTGGCCAATGAATTTCCAGTTTTTGTTTGAGAATGTATGTATTACTTGAAAATTGCTGTTGCATTGGCTGTGGCTGCAATTTTCGTAGGGTTACCTGCTGTGATGACTACTTGTTTAGCTCTCGATATTTTGTTAAAATTACAAAAGTACCCTTCACTTACTCATCTCGTTCATTGCTGGTGCTAAAATCCTTTTTAATCTTGATAAAGCTTCGGTAGAATGAAGTTGCTTCTTCACAACCACATAAGGATGAAGATGGTGTTGAGTGTTGTTTACGTGAAAGAGAAAGCTAAGTGCAGTATTCATTTAGGGGAATTTTTGTTTTCTTTCGTCCAACGATATCACAGAACACTGGTTAATGCAGTGAACTCTTACATATTTCTCAGACATCAAGAAACACAAAACTTCACTTTTGAATTTTAAATATATTTTTACATAGTTATTCTTATATATTGATCCCATTCGTATTTGGATACTAACGATAGAGAAGATACTTATAATTATGTGAATAATACATTCTCTCTAAGTAGTAATACACTAAACTTCAAAAAAGTTCCTTAAAAATTACCCAAAATGATAATGGAATCGCATTGCACCTTGCACTTTGCACGTATTTCAACTGAACTTTTGCTCAAATGTTTCAGCACTATTGCATGCTGTCAAAGCAACAAATTAAAGGACACGAGGACAAAAAAAAAAAAAAGAATTAAAAAAAGGAAGATCAACAAAATATCAAGTACATGGATGATGCACTATGGGCTGTTTTCAATGAGATAATGCCACATCTTAATGCTCTGCTGATTGTGGTGATAGAGTCATCATCAACTATTTCATGAGGAAGCTCGGCCCCACTTTCCATTCGAGGCATGATTTGCGTGTAGATTACCGTTCGAGATGTCCACATGCAATATCATCAAACGAAAAAGATATTGAAATAGGAGAACAAAATGTTAATTATTTTTTAATTACCTGCGAAAAGGATAGAGAAAAAGAGAATGATTACAGGACACTTGGTAATCAAACATTGTAGCAAACGAAAACGAACCTTAACCACACCCCACTAGGGGATGGAAACAAATTATGTAAATTTGGGTAGCCAGCAAAATAAATAAGATTATCATCTAACTAAATAAGATTATCACATAACTTGCTTTAAGATATTTTTTTGAGATTAGATTTGGGTTCACTAACAAGTTCATATTATACATACTAGCTTGAAACATGCAAATTAGTGCATTCATCAGTCGCGGAGCAAGAATTTTAGATCAAACCATAGCAAGAAAAGCAAAAGCGAAGAGGCCATAACATAAAATTTGTGCAGAAATTGATTAAATTTTAATTGAATCCTTAATATCTTTTAAAGAAAATTTAACCGAAAACACCTAACCATATTACCTATTCTCAAATAATATATGAGGACATTTATAATTTAAAATCATGTAGACATCCTCACCAAAGACTAACTAGTTAAATAAGTAACTCGAAAATAAAAGATCTAATACTTAAATTACAACACTCTCATTTTGGAACTCAAGTTTGCCGGGATCATGCAAGCAGCTACATCTGTATTATGGAATCACTCCATTAATTGATAGCATTAGCGCCATTGATCCAAATATCTAATCATCTCCTTCAAATTGTCAACAATACGGTCCACAGAAACAGATCCATCACATTTCTTGCTTTAGTGTAAAGTTGTGTTGTTGTTGCCACTTCGATATACAAGATTTTTTTTTGGGCATGGTCACAAAGAGGAGCGTGATACATGCTCTCATCAACGCAACACAAGCTAGCACAGTTCACTTGGAGCAAATTATCTTCTTCTATAAATTCTCTACTTAATTTCCATGAAATGCCCACTTCCATCTCCTTATCCATTGTTCTGATTACTAGCTCCATCTAATCCCCTCTCATAACATTTTTCAAGATTATTTCGCAGCCATGTTGCCAAGAAGCCGAACCATGCCAAGCAGAATCCATCATGGCGCTGTAATTACAACTTGTTTAATTTCTTCCTTAATATATATTCTTGTAATACTTTCTTTAATTTTCTGCTGCTGCTTATATATTGTGTACTTAATCAATGTTTGTTTATAGGTTGAAGAAAGACACGACATAAGGCACTACTTGCAAGTTGAAGTTCGGCCTAAAGCTCATATTGAGACTGAAGCCACTAATCCTCAAGCCAACTATTCGAACTGTTTTGATGATGATGGCCGCTTGAAGAGAACTGGTAAGATTAATAACATGCCTATTTTTCAAATCAAAGAGAAGAACTTTTTCTTGGCTTCTGGGATAGTTACTTTTTTCATCAAGAAGTACTTTATTCAATAGAAGAAAAAGTAAAACCAAGAATCTTTAATTATATAATACAGAAAGTGGAAAACATTTCGAAGGAATCCTTTTTGCAGGGGTCTAATGTGTTCATTTTGTACTAATACCCCCATTATCACTTAGAAAATAGTAGTAAGCTCATCATTTGCTTGGTGAAAGAGATTAAGCTTTTACTTGTGAAGTAATCTTCATATAAATATTTAATAATCACACGCTCTCTTTTATTTGTTATTGGAAAAAATAATTTGTTCAGTTCATTGTGCTAACTGAAGTCATTGCAGGGAATTTCTGGACTACATCATCGCATATTATTACTGCAGTTATAGGATCAGGAGTATTGTCATTAGCATGGGCAATAGCGCAGCTTGGTTGGGTTGCAGGACCAACTGTACTGATCCTCTTTGCCTTAGTCAATCTTTACACTGCCAATCTCCTCTCTCAGTGCTACCGGTCAGGTGATCCTGTTACCGGACAGAGAAATTACACCTACATGGATGCTGTCAAGGCTAACTTAGGTAACAAGAATGTTGTTGTCATTTTCATGTACAAGACTTTTTATCTTTGATGTGATGATGCTAACATTGATTTTGATTTCAGGTGGAAAGAAGGTCATATTCTGTGGATTGATCCAGTACTTGAATTTGTTTGGTGTTGCGATTGGTTACACAATTGCAGCATCAGTTAGCATGATGTGAGTTTTCTCGATGAATTTTAGCTCATGTTTTTAAAGCTTAACTTGCATATGCTTCATCTGCCATTGATTATGTTATTTTAGGGCAATAAAGAGATCAAACTGTTTCCAGAAAAGCGGGGGGAAAGATCCGTGCCACATGTCGAGTAATGGGTATATGATAACATTTGGAATCATAGAGGTGTTATTTTCTCAGATCCCAGACTTTGATCAAGTGTGGTGGCTCTCCATAGTTGCAGCTATTATGTCATTCACATACTCTACTGCTGGTCTTGGACTTGGAATTGGAAAAGTCGCAGGTACAAATATGCTTCTAAAGCCATCCTCTCCTTCAATTATGAGACGAGGAAGAATGACGGCAATGATATAAAAAGCTTTGCATTTCTCCAGGAAACGGGAGCTTCAAAGGAAGCCTAACGGGCATCAGCTTAGGAACAATGACAAGTGCTGGAACAGTTACTGAAACACAGAAGCTGTGGAGAAGTCTCCAAGCTCTTGGAGCAATTGCCTTTTCATACTCTTACTCCATCATCCTTCTTGAAATCCAGGTACAAGCATCGACAGCATATTTAGCATATTTATTGATTATATACATGATGACAGGTGTTAATTCGTACATAAAAGAACACTTGATCTATTCTACAGGATACAATAAGATCCCCTCCTGCTGAGTACAAGACCATGAAGAAAGCAACTTTGTTCAGCATCACAGTAACGACTACATTCTACTTGCTCTGCGGATGCATGGGTTATGCAGCCTTCGGAGATCTTGCTCCTAACAATCTTTTGACTGGCTTTGGTTTCTACAATCCCTATTGGCTTATAGACATTGCAAATGCAGCAATTGTTGTTCATCTTGTTGGTGCTTATCAGGTCTTTTGCCAGCCATTGTTTGCTTTTGTGGAGAAATGGAGTGCCAAAAAATGGCCCAAGAGTGACCTTGTGACTGCAGAATATGAGATACCAATCCCTTTCTGGGGTGTGTACCAGCTGAACTTGTTCCGGCTGGTATGGAGGACTATCTTTGTTGTGCTGACGACATTGATATCCATGCTCCTGCCATTTTTCAACGATGTTGTGGGGATTCTAGGGGCCATGGGATTCTGGCCATTAACAGTCTATTTCCCGATTGAGATGTACAAAGCACAGAAGAAGATTGGAAGAGGAACAACTAGGTGGCTTGGGCTTCAGATTCTGAATGTGAGTTGTTTCTTCATCACTCTGGTTGCCGCAATTGGTTCTGTAGCCGGAGTTGTTCTTGATCTCAAGACTTACAAGCCATTCAAAACTAGCTACTGAGGCATTAACATATACCAGAGTTTGGTAGAAGAATATATTTAGCAACTGCTAAGTTAGTATGAAACATTTGCAGTGAAGAATTTAACGGTTCATGTAAGGAATAAAATGTACCATTTGCAATCATAAGTATCTTCATCTTGGTGTCCAAATTTAGATTCATATCGGCAATGCAAAATTGACACAGCAGTTTCATTTCACCATCCATTTGAATTTAAAAAAAAAAATTATATTAGCCTGTTTTCATCTAAAAAGTAACAAACCTCAACCTCCAAGAAAATGAAAAAAGAAAAAAGCCATTCCTGCTATTACATAGTGGTGAACAATGCGGGACGAAAATATGTTTGCTAAGATTTCTTGCTCTGTTTAGCCTTGAGCTCAGCAGCATTAGCTTTTACAGCAGCTTTAGCTAGAGACGTGGGCTTGAATGCACTCTTTGGATTGAAAGCCTGCCTTATCTTGAAAACAGCCCAAGCAGTCCCAAAGGCATGTCCAGCAGCATCTAGCCCTTCATTTGTTGCCTTTGCTGCTTGCTCCCCATACCTGCAATGTCAAAAATATGATCATTACTCTAATAGATCCAATAATATCATGAAAGCTTTAATGAAAATGGGTACACTGAATGTAATTGTCAAAACTTTGGAGTCTAAAATTAACCCCTCTCATTGAATTGCAATGATCTTGCCATTTAACCAGATCATAGGAACAAAGTTCTGAATTTATTCCACAAAGATAAAAATATCAAGTTTTTGCATGGCCCAGAGCCAGACAAATCCCTTTAGTGGAACAACACCTGTCTTATGAGAAAGCATCCCAAATTAAAGAAATATGAATTGACACCATAGATGATTCCAACTTATCCAATATTACATGCTGATAGTAATATTTGCAATTATTGTGACACTGATGATGCAATGCAGCATTAAATACATATTTAAGTTATGATAAATACCGATCCGAAACAAGTCCAGTTGTCACAACAGATGTGGTTGACATGACATTTCTTCCAGCAACTTCAACAGCATCACAGACCTTGTCTGCAAATGCACACAGAAAGAACACACGGGTGATCAATGATGTAATCAGAAGGCATAAAGCATGATACAACTCTACAATTACACGCAACCATTTTTAGCATTTCATAGTTACAGTACTAACTCACACGCAACCATACCATCCACAGGTTATTTTTACGCAGACAAATATCGTAAGGCCATAGCAACATCTTAAGACATGGGATAAGGTATTTATACAAGGAGATCAGATAAGATCATATTAATTTGTAGAAGTAACATCTCCTTCAGAACTTAGGATTTGCATGTAATTCATATGTGGGAGAATAAACAAATTGAAGAGAACCGCTTACTGAACCCATCCAAGCTAGCAAGGACAATTTCCCCAGGCAGAAGGCTAAAAAATTTCTTCCCTACTTTAGAATTCACGATCGGGCCTGTGAAGAATCCAGACACTTTAACAACCCCAGAAAGGATTCCAGTAGCCACTTTCTCAGACATCTTAGTCAACTTCTTAACCCTGAGTATAACAGACCATTAGATGTGTCAGCTCGATATAGAAAATACTGAAAAGCAGAAAACACAGAGTTGCAAACAATCCATTTCAAAATTTTGGTAGTTTGATTTACTCAAGTATGTGCTTTGAGTGAAATAAAAGCAGAAATGGGGAATTTGAAAGAAGAAAAATTTTGCAATTGAAAATTTTTCCAAAGTATCCAGCCAAGGGGTCTGAATTTTAAGCATGAATCATAGTTCGAATACTTCATGATCTATTTCATATATTCCATGCTCAAGATACTAGAATGAATAAGGCATACAAATTAGATATCGAAATATTAGCTGCCAAAAGTCTAATGCATATCTACTCCGAAAATTATACAGCAAACACATAATTTAGGACAAAAAAATTGGTAAATCTTCTATCCAGGAGACTAAATCTTAACTAATGATTCACCTATGCATAAAAACAGTGGTAAACAACATATAGCCATTAAGAAATAATCAAAGCAAAGCAACTATTTGATTTAACAAATATATATATATATATATCTAACCTTTTGATCCGCTTGATTGTATCAGGACTAATCTCTGATTGCGAACCGGGTCCCATCATCTTCCTCAGAAATGCATTCCCCCACTTCAACCCATCCACAGTCACATCACCACACCACAAAATCCCCTTAATCAACTGCCCTGATCCCGCGGCAATCATCCTCGCCACAGAGCCGCTATAGTCCTCCACATTGGGCGCCAACGCAGTCCAATAAGCCCCCGAACTCTTCCCCATTAACTCCCTATTCTCCGCTGACTTCAGCTCCTCCGGCGACATCTCCTTGGCCACCATCTCCCAATTCCCCATATCCGTCACCTTTTGCACCGAAAAACAACTGTAAGTGTCCAACACTTTATCCAATTCCTTCAACAAATGTTTCTGCCCCTTTGTAGCAATCGTCAGCCCATAGTTCAGCACCTCATGATGAACTTGATCAGTCTCCAGCGACCCATTTTCGGGAACCCTTAGAGTGAAGAAGTAATGAGAGTCGTCAAGCTTAACAGCTGGTTCATCTTTGGCCAAAGGCCATTGAATTTCATCACCAACACGTGCAAACACAGCAACAACATTGTCGCCTTGCGAGAGAGACACTATATGAAGCTCACCGGAAGCAAGCTCAACGCTGTGTTCTCTTTCGATTAAGTGGACAATAGCGCCTGGGATTTTGACAAGAACATGCTCGGAGGGCGGGGCGCTGGCGGTGATGTGCGAAACGGCATCGTCTTCTTCGGGGAAGAGATTTTCCGCCATGTCTTTCATGTCAACCGAAGGGTATAAAGAAGACGGTGATGAAGAAGCGGCAGTCGAAGCAGAAGCGGCTTCTGGGTTTGATAAATCGACTTCCGGGTAAAGTGCTTTTGAGGGGTTTGAAGAAGCCATGATTGAATATTGATGCAGATGATGATCAGTTACTTTACTTGAGACTTTCAGACTTGTAAACGTTCTCGTAAAGCTTAGGATCGAAGGAAAATGAACGGGGAAGGAATTGGGACCGTGTCGGTTGGGATGATGACGTGGCGGAAGGAGAAGTAGCCGCGTAATAGACGTGGGCTGTTGGTTGTCCGGCTGAAGTAACTGTTTTGTTCTCAAGAACAGAACGAAATATCTAGCTCCCGCGCTCTATTTATATTTATTTCGTAAAATCCTTTATTTAGGTTTTTTTAGTACTTTCCTTTATCTAAAAACAACCTCCACATTAACAAAGTTTTTTTTTTTTTTTTGAGAGATCCACATTAACAAAGTTACTAAAACTGAAAGAGGTTGAATTGAACAGAAACACGTGTCCTGATTCGTAATTAATGAGATTGAGATGAAACGTCATATTGGATCACCAATTGTGACAGGAGTAGCGCATCTCCTTTATTTCTTTCTTATAACAGTAAGTAGATGAGGAGGCATACACTTATAATCACAAAGATAGGATTCCATAAATTTAGACCGGTTTGAAAGAAATTAAAATTTTAAATTATTACAACACAATTCAATTCTTTCTTCTAATATTATGTTTATGGTTTCCTCGGAATCATACCCCCCAAAACATTGAAAAAAAATAAAGAAAAATCTATTCTGATAAATAATGGACAAAATGTTTTTCTCTCTAATAGGTATTAAGACTTCATTTAAAAAATGTGAGAATCATCCAATTAAATTAATGTCTTAAAAATTATATTTGAAAAGAAACTACTTTACAACTGTTGTGCATTATAAGCATTTTCATTTTCATAAGATCTTTATTATGGTCGTTATTATTATTATTATTTGGATAAATTTACTAACATATATCTTTACTCTGACTCCGAATAACATAAAATTTGATAAATGTGAAGAAAAATTGTGAGTTTCTTTGACCATTGAAAACTAGTTTGTCCAAATTCCAAATTTTCAATCAAGACTCAAAGTGATTTGTAGCCTCGATTTATCTAGCCCATCAGTCAATACAAAGCCCAACTCATGGCCAGGACCACGTCCTCTTGAGCCCAAGCCTTCCCTAAATGGGCTGTTTCAGCCCATTATTTAGAATGTTGATAACCGAAAGTAACTGTCTGACCCGCAATCGAAACACCTGCGAAGTCTTCAACTTCTCATCAACGCTCAACTCAAGGATTTATATGCTTCTAAACACGATCAAGAGAACTCCTTTTATATACTTCCAATTCAATAAGTGCCTTATTTCATACAAACCTCAAGCTCCTTTCATTGATCCGTACAATTGCAGCAAAGTCTTGAGTGACCATTTCAAATCAGGAAAAATTAAAGAAGCAGAGAACCTGATCGATGAAATTCCTGAGAAGAATGTAGTATCATGGTCCATTGTGATTCATGGATATTCTATAAATGGGTTTCACGAGAAATCCATGAAAGCTTTCTCCCATATGATGCTTTCGGGTTTGTTACCCAATTCTTTCACTATGGTTGGTGTTCTTGTTGCGGCAGCAGGCTTGCAAAACTTGGAACTTGCAAGATCTATTCATGGGCTGATGGTGAAATTTGGGTTGGAATCTGATTTAATAGTTGGTACTGCGATGCTTGATGCATATGCAAAATGTGGAAATATATTTTATTCTTATAAGTTGTTTGAGGGACTAAAGAACCCATATTTGGTTTCTTGCAATGCAATTGTTGCTGGGTTTATAAATAATAAACTTTTTCAACAGGCTGTTCTCTTATTTAATTTCTTTCGTGGGTCTGGTTTGGTGCCTAATGCTGTGACAATGTTGACGGTTATTAGGGGTTGTGTTGCATTAGGGTCAAGGGCACTTTGTGAACTAATCCATGGTTTGACAATTAAGTTGGGTCTTATTTTGGGTGTGTCTGTTAATAACTCTGTACTTGACATGTATTCATGTCTGATGGATTTAGATGCTGCTATCCAAATATTTAGAGAGATGGAATGCAAAGATGTTATCAGTTGGACAAGGATGATGGGCTTGTTTGTCGATTTTGAATATGCTGGTGATGCTCTAAAGATTTTTAAGGAAATGACAAAGAGTAGGATCATTTGTGATACAGTTGTTCTACTGAATTTAATCTCAGCTAATGGAATTTTGGGAGATCTGAAGAGAGGAAAACAACTCCATGCACAAGTTGTTTTGGAAGGCCTCCAATCAGAGCTACGCCTTTCAAACTCTATCATTGCAATGTATTCCAAGTGTGGTGATTTAGATTCTTCCAGATCTGTGTTTAATCAGATAACAGAGAAGAGTTTGGTTTCCTGGACAGCAATCATTTCAGGATATGTGCAGAATGGGTGTGCAAGAGAGGCTTTTAACCTATTCATTAAGATGAGACAAGAAAAAACCAATTTCGTTGATTCAATAACATTAGTCAGTATTCTCACTGCTTCTGGTGAGCTAGCTGCTTTAGAGATCTGCCTGCAGCTCCATTGTCTTGCTTTTGAAGCTGGTTTCCCACGGTATAGATCAGTTCAAAACTGTCTTATATCGTCATATTCAAAGTGTGGGAATGTCGACCTTGCCTACATTGTTTTCGAGGAGATGGGTTTTCTTCGAGATTTTGTATCATGGAATACTATTATATATGGTTATGGGGTTAATGGGCATGGGGAAACGGCTCTTGCTCTGTACCATAAGATGACGGAGACTGGGGAAGTCCCTGATAGTTCAACCTACCTGAGCATTTTGAATGCTTGTAGTCATGCAGGGTTAACAAATGATGGTTTAGTTATTTTCAATCAAATGATAGAAGAAAACAAAGTGAAGCCAAGCCAAGACCATTATGGGTGTGTGGTTGATTTGCTTGCTCGAGCGGGCTGCTTATCAGATGCAAGTGGGCTTGCTGGTAAACTTTTAGAAGGGATGAGCCCAAATACTTGGAGGGCTTTGCTTAGTGGATGTGTGCTCTATGGTAACGTGGAGCTAGCAGAACTAGCAGCGAAAAAGGTATTTGAGCTTGAACCTGGAGAACCTGGTCAAGTTGTGCTCCTTTCAAATGTTTATGCATTAGTTGGGAGGTTTCAGGATGCTGAAGCATTGAGATCAGGCTCACAGAAGAAAGGGATAATTAAGATTCCAGGGATTAGCTTTCTCAATAGCACATCACGTGACTTCGGTTGATTATTCTATCTTTTTAGATTAGAGGAGAATCTCTTTCTTCTTATGGACATTCACTGTGTCTTAAGACTTGATGAAGTTTCTGTTGATATAAGCGCCACAAGAACATCCCCGTATTACTGGCGACTTGATTAACCAGATGATGGCTGAATCTGGGTTTATTATTCACTATAGTTAAAACGTATCAAGGAGAGAAGCTTTGTATAGAATTCCAGAATTATGAATTTGAAGATGATTCCATTTGTTCTTCTTTAATGAATCTGATATGGCTGAAATTAATTATCAGCATTTGTAATCATAGCGATGCTAACTTTAACGTACCCTGCTTCATCATGAATGTATTCTAAAATCGTTAAAAGCAATAATTTCGTTTCCTTTTCCTTTTGCTTCTTTTTAGATTTTTTTCAGAAGAATCTTGTTGACTTATATTCAACCGGTTTGGTATGACAAGATGCTAGCATAATTAGCTGATGTGAAATTTCATTATTAACTAAAGACTTTGGTCTAATCACCTACCTGATATTTACTACAGATGAGAGATGCTTATGATAGTTCCTGTGATTACAAATCCTGGTTTAGTTGATTGAATAACAGAGAATCTGAGGATCATAAAATTACTTCGGTGCTATTACATTTAATTTCTCTGCTAGGAAAACTGTTTAGCTGTATTTTTTGAGTGCTGCTGAGGACTACTAGTTCATGCCTAAATGATTTATGGGCAAGTCAGGGACATGGTGCCCGTTCTTTCACAAGATATGGATAGATATAACTCAGAAGTAGTATCTAGAATCCTGAAAAACTGATTAGTTTCTGTTGCCAGTATACCAGTAATGGCATGGATAACCTGCTGTAGATAATGTGCATCTCATCACGGGAAAACTATGAAATACAATAATCCTAAGTCAACCCAGCACAGCTTATCTCTTAACAGATCCACTAACTGCTTAATTTGGTGTTCTCACAGTTTTCCGATGAATTATGAAATTGATCTTATCCATGAGATTCAAGGCACGGCGACAACCGGCAGCAGCCCAAGTACTAGGACTAAGTTCAGCCTGAAATGGCTTATGGATAGCAAGTGAGGTGCACAAACAAAAAGGGAAATTTACAAAATTAACCATAAAAATTTGTCATTTTTTACAATTGGCCCCTCAAGTTTATTTCTATCAACATTAGCCAAACAACGCCTCAAGTGGCGAAAATGCCCCTCTCATTCTCACCAAGCTTCCTCTCTCTCTAACTGAACGATTTTTCTCCCCCAAGTTGGTCACTCATCGTTGGCGACTTCTCGCAGTCCATCCTCGATAGCCAACATCACCAAAATTACGATCATGATATGAAATTAAAGGTTAGTTCAAAAACTTTAGATTTTATTGCATGTTTTCTTGTGTGTTCTTGTTTTATGTTGTTGTTCTTTTGTTATGTTGGTGTTGGTGATGGAAGATTGAAGTATTTGTAATGTTGGTGATGTGGGTGAAGTTATTGGTGTGGGTGACAACACTAAAATTGTGGGGGAAATTTTTTTGTGGCCATCGGTGCCGGACATGCCCGATCAAGTGCGATAGTGCACCTATCGCACATGATCAAGGTGACAGGCACACTTGTTGCAGCGCCTGTTGCGCATATCAGGTGCGACAGATAACCTGTCGCACTAAGAAATAGTTTTGGTGCAACTATCTCTTACCTGTTGCACCAAGAGACGACAGGCGCCTGTCGCACTAACATACAATGCTATCAAAAATCTTGTCGCACCAAATAAAGTCAACAAACATGCATTTTAACACTTGATGATGAAAAAACAAAGTATAAATAATCTAAGAAACATTTCATCAAACACTGAAGGTGCAATACTTCTATAAAATCAATTTCCTTTCAATTAGCTTACCTAGGTTTTAGTCTCTAATTCACTTTGTTAGAATCTTGTCGGATTCGGATGGATTTAGGTATATTTGATCGGACTTCACTTTTACCATTGTCATTGCCGTTTGCCACTACTGATGATGATTTAATAAGGGAAAGTTACGTTCAGTTTGATAAAGGGGAGAGAAGTTGAGATTGAACTAACAAGGATATTTTAGGGTTAAAAAACTTGTGTTTGGCTAATTATGATAGAAAAAAGTTTCAAAGATTAAATGTGAAAAATCACAAAATGTTTTGATCATTTTTGTAAATTTCCCCAACAAAATGGAGGGCCGCAAAGATAAAATGCAAGAACTATAGCCCAAGAAAGAAAGCTAATACATGGCGGAAAATCTTTTGCTTTCTTAGTTCATGCAGCAGGATAACTCCTAGCTTTAAAGATGCGGGCGCGCATTCATTCTGGCATACTTTGGTTTCATCTTCCATGTGCCCGAATCACATTTCGGAATTAAAAATGTCCACATCTCACTAAATTCTAGGCATCCAAGCATGTCTCGTTCATCCAAGCATGTCTCGTTTCGTTCAAGAGAAATTCTAGAATACCTATATTGTACTACACTCAATTGATGCGTGAATGACATGTGTCATTAAATTAAATACAATTTTCTAGAATACACCTAATTTTTGGCATGAATGACATGTGTCATTAAATTCTAGAATTTCGCCTCGTTCAACCCATTTGCATCAAGCATCATTTACTCGCACCACATAACCTGGACTTTTCCATGACTTTCTGGCATTTTACATGGCCTAACCATATGTGTATATATATACTCTTTCAGTCCTTTGTTTTTGTCAATAAGGCTCTAAAGGATGAGGGTATCGGGTACTCTAGCATCAAATAGGAACTATGTCTGGGCTGCTAGTATCTTGTTCCTCAAGTGCTTCCAGTTACAACTTTCTATAATGTCTCCTTTTATACTTTCTGCGGTTTTTGCCTTCATTATCATATCTGTTGCTCTTCTCATCGATACAGTGGTCGTACTTTTCTGCGATTCGAGTTCCGTATCCCTGAAGCCATGTAAAGGAGGCATATGCTGGCACAGTCTTGTAGATTCTTGTATTGTTTCTGGTGAAAATATGATGTGGTCACCCTCTCCATTATCTGCAGTAAACTGAATGAATTTCATTGTCTTACAAATGAAACATCTATATCCATATATAATATACCTACACGAATTAGCGCCCCTGCATCAGCTTAACACCACCCCAGGTAAGCACTTATTTGTAGTGATTTATCTTTTAACATAAAATTCCAAACTAAAAACTGTTTACGAAAGCACTTCTTGTCTCCACTAAAAGCCAAGAATTTGATTCGCATTGAGTTAGGTTAGATCTCGCCCAGAGCAAGACACCAATTCAATTATGTGGTTTCAACTTTCACTTAAGCTCATTAGTCAAATCATTTGAAAAAATTAGTGTATGATTGTAGATTATTTATTTGCACTAGGAAGCTTTAGGTTGCATATAATAAGTAGAAATAATAATATTCATCAAGCCTGATTAATTGCTGCTCAAGTTTTTGTTTAAAAAGGGAATGATCCATTTTTCGATAAAGTTTTACAAGATTCAATAAGATTAATTTAATATCAAACGAAGATTTAAACCGACTCAAAGCTTTAAGTAACTTGGAAGCAAATGGTCCTCCCTAAAGTGCTTTCTTTATTATATATATTTTTTTTCAGCGCACATGGATGTCCCAGTAGCGCCAGCGCCTAAGAAGTATTGATTGGTGGGTGCAAATTACCGCGGGAATGACCTACCAAATTGGTATCTTATGGCCTATATAGTTTCGAAGGAAGCTGCAGTAATATAAAGTCATTTCATGTTATGAGTATACAACTTAATTAAACCGGGGGTGTCCTTGTGATCTTCTCTCTCTCTATTTTTATTTGATGTGGTACGGGAAGTGGATTAAAGCATGGATTATTTCGTTCGTTGGAGGGGCCTGAATATCAATCATTCAAGACCCCTTATGGCCGCGAAATCCTCTGAACAAACAAAAGAAAAAGGGGAAGGAGAAATTGAATTACATGATGAAATTCTTCCGTTTGAAAAGAGAAAAGGATCATCTGTTTCCTCTCTTCCTTTTTTGGGTTGAAAACAGAGGATTTTTTGATCCCTTGATACTATTAATAACAATATGTAACTAGCCACTTCAGCCTTGGTCGAAGTGCGAGTGGAGTAGAGACATTTCTCCACTGTGAGGGATTATTTGTCTTGGGCATATATTTTATAGAATTTAATGTAATAATATTTCGCGAGTGGAATAAGGACATCCTCTACTGTGAGGGGTTATTTGTCTTGGATATGTACTTCATAGAATTTAATGTAATAATGACATGTACTTCATAGAATTTAATGTAATAATATAAGTCCCAAGAATGTATATCTGATTGTAATTATCAATGTATGTAATGTCTGCTATAATAATAGCTGTAAATATATCTATAGCAGTTGTTGTAAATATATATGTGTAATACAGTAATATGATGTTTAATCAGTATTAAAAAAAAATAATATGTAACTATAATATAAAATGACAGTTCATTGTTGATAGATATTATTAACAATTATATGCAATTATAATATGAATTTTTCTTTTTTTTTAATAAAAAACCTCCCACATGAAACAATCAAGGAAGGGATATTCTACGAGAGAATGGATAGAACTCAGTATTAAAACAATCAATCTTAAAAATGTGCGTGCGCTTTGAACAAGACTAGAACTAATAGCAAACGGCTAGTGAATCTTCTACATATATTATGAACAAAATAGGAGACTTTGCCGTCATAAAGGACAAAGGGCCGCGTGCGTGCGTGCGTTTAGTAACTTGCATCGCATTAAAATATTGTTTTTGATTTTTACCACTTTCTCCCTGCCCAGTCTCTAAATTTGTGGATCAGTGGATGGTGACCATAATGGAGGAATAAAACCATTGGAGATAAAAGCACAAGAAGCATTTCAAAGTACTTTTGGTACTTCTACAACATTTCTAAATAACCGAGAATATATTCGTAGCAACTAGCAAATGCCGAGGGACAACACTAGAGAGAAAAGCAACAGAAGATCAATAAAAGAAGCCTTGCTAAATTCAACAACTAATCACTGTTACAGTGCTTGATGGGAGAACCTTGCTCTACCAATCAGCAGTAGCTGCTGGTACAAAAAGCATGTAAATATGTAATTATAGGAACTGAAACAGCAATCATTTCTACTAATTGAGTTTTTAAAAGGCTATACTTTATGTAAAGTTGAGTATATAAACTTAGTTCAGTTTATACATACAACATACATCGACTTAACTTGAAAGAGACAAGTACTCCCAACCTCTCTACTTCTATCTTGCCGAAAGTGAAAAAAAAAAAAAAAAACACAGTACGCACACATTACAAAAGCCATAAAAGCAAGTAGCTTCTCCTACAAGTTACCTCATCGAGGTTACAGAGGATCCAATTGGGTAACCACAAGTGGGCTTCGAACCTCATGCTTCCCGTCAGACCACGATATTGACCCGAACACAGCACCAGAGTCATTCAACACCAAGTTCTTGCTATCAGCAGTTACCGTCACCACAAAACTGCTCTTCTTAACACCCTCTGTGAACACCAATCTTGATGGTTTCACAGTCACTGTCACTCCTTTCTCCGGAGACACAACTTTCACTGTATACACAGCATTTGGCTGACCAACATTGGTCACGGTTCTGATAAAACTCTTGCTTGAAACTCCCCTGGATTGTGTCGAGAACAATGCAGCAATCGAAGGGTAGTTCAAGTTCTCGGGCCTTGGCCTTTTAGCCGGACATCTCACTGGTATTCGAGTGATCACCTGAATTAACTTTGGTCCATAACCATTAGCACATAAAAAGTTAACATAATCATCATTGGTAATATCATAAACCAACCCTGGATCCATTGCTCTATCAAGATTTACATGGCCGGCACCAAAATCATACGGGGTTGATGCATTTCCAGTAGCCTCATCAGTCATGGGCTGGTTGCTATTATCAACTATACTAGCAGTAGTCATCATAGCGGACCTTATAGCAGCCGGACTCCAATCCGGGTGAGCTGACTTAAGCAAAGCCGCTGCACCACTCACATGTGGGCATGCCATTGATGTACCAGACAAGATATTAAACTCAGTTTTCCTCAAATCTGAATCCAACCCTGTCGGCCCGACAGCCTCCGTCCAAGCAGCAAGAATGTTAACACCGGGAGCAATCAAATCCGGTTTAAGAATCTCCGAATTCAAACCATTTGGCCCCCTGGCTGAAAACGAAGCCACCACAGGTGCTGGCTTGATTCCGAGAATAGTCCCCTTGAAATCTATCGTGGCCGTCGGATTAGCTGTTGAAGAAATGTAAGCTTTAACTGCATCACCTTCATCAGAACCAAGGGCACAAGCTGGTAAAAGATGAGCATCACCAACTAAGCCTTCGCCGTTGGATATTCCATTGGCTAAAATCATGCCCACGCCTCCTGCTTTCTTTACAACTAACCCTTTAGCCACTCTCGGGCTACTTCCTCTATCACAAATTACAATTTTGCCCCTCACCAGATTAGGATCCAAGGAATTTTCCATACATAAAGAAGCTGATAAAACCCCTGATTTTCCCGGGTAAATTAAAGGATACATTTTCTCACTCAACGGCGCACCAGCATATAGAGACACGCCGGAGAGTCTCCTTCCGTCACCGAGTCTCACCTCCGCGGGGAAGTTTCTGTCTATGGTTCCGGCACCAACGGTAACAATCCAGGGAGCGAGATTAGTCACTGACATCCCGTTCGGGCCGTCGTTTCCAGCCGATGAGGACACAAACACACCTCTCGAAGCGGCGCCATATGATCCGATTGCGATCGGGTCGAGATAATACGGCGAAGAAATTCCATCACCGCCGCCAATTGAGATGGAAATGACGTCGACTCCGTCGTTAACGGCGGCGTCGAAGGCAGCGAGAATGTCGGAGTCGAAGCAGCCGGCGTTCTTCCAGCATACCTTGTAAACCGCCAGCCTCGCCTTCGGCGCTACTCCCTTAGCGACCCCGGCGGCGTAACCTTCCATGCTCGCGCGGAACGCGTGGCGTCCTGCGGCGGTCGACGCAGTGTGGGTCCCATGACCATCGGCGTCCCGCGGCGACATGAACTCCACAGTCTCATTAATTCCACCGCCAATCGGACCAGCCGACCCCGCCGCCGCCTCGTGGCCTTTCGAAAAGAACCTTGCTCCAATAATTTTGTTATTACAATTCTTAGCAGTGAATTTGACTCCAACTTGGCATACCCCTTTCCATTTCGAAGGAATTGACCCGATATTCAAGTCGGAAAAGCTTCGTCGTTCTGGCCAGATACCGGTATCGAACACGCCAATGATGACGTCGGATCCGTAGTCGGATTCCGACCAGAGGCCTTGCTGGTTACGGAGGCCGAGGAACTGAGGTGAGCGGGTGGTGTGGAGTTGACGGCGTTGGTCCTCGATGACGGCGAGGACGGAGGGGTGACGGCTGAGGGAGGCGGCTTGGTCTGGGGATAGAGTAGCGGAGAAGCCGTGGAAAACGGTGTCGTATGTATGGAGGATTTGGACGGGAGAAGCGAACTCAGAACTATACCAGTGATAGTGCGTCGGGAAAATGGACGGCTTGGATTGAGAGTCGATGCGGAAGATGAAAGTTTTGACGGTTTGATCGGTTGAGAAAGTTCGAGTTTGGAGGAAAGAACCGGAGAGGAGTAAGAAAAAGAGGAACTGTAGGGGGAGCGAACTGGAGGGAATCGCAGCCATGGGAGAGACAATGATAGTGAGAGTGAAGTGAGGGAGTGTGTGTTGGTTACCCACGGAGATGGAGCGATATAATACAGATACTGTCCTCCTGTTTTTGTTAGTCGTGCATAATTAATTCATTAATTCAATAAATTCCCTAATTTATCATATGGAGTAATATAACCCCGTATCTTTTACTTTTAATGTTTTTTCAAATAAGACCATAGTTTTTTCGTTTGAACCAAATAAGTTGTTAGACTCCTACAGAAATGATCAAAATATTGTTAGTTTAGGTTTTGTTAAAAAATAATAAGAGAGGACATGAATAAAAAAAAAGGGAGAGAAAAAATAAATAAAAAAAATAAATGATCAATCTTATTTTTATTATTTAATCAAATATAAAATTTATGTTTCTTTTTTTTTTTAAATTCAATTCTCTTCTCTTTCTTCCTTCTCCTTTTCTTATTTTTTTAAACCAAACATGCAATCAGGACATATTTGGTTGCATGATCAATATGGGAATGGATTTCTTTTATCCAATTCTTTTTTTTTTCATAGTTTTTTTTTTTGCAATGCTCTTTTAAAAAGGAAGTGAGAATTATTGTATTAGTAATATTTTCTCCTATTTTTATTTATTTATACTTATTTAAAGTTAACAAATAATTTTTCTTCTTTCAAAAGTGCATATTGGTGTTAAGTACCAAGCATGATTTATTAGAATTTCTGGATATATATCATATCAAAATATATTAGGTTTTGACAAGTGGTAGGTACATATTTAATTTACTTGAAATGTGTTAGGAATTTATTTGGTATAAATTGATATAAACTTCTTGCATGAGAAATTGTAAGAGTTGAGGGAGTTCGATGTTATTATCCCCCCATCACAGTGATATTAATGTATCCGCGAATCGCCAAACTGTGTGGTCCGTGTGGATATGATTTTTTGTCCGTGAACGACGAACTGCTGAGTCCTTAATTAGCGGGCCGTTGAGGCAGCGAAAACGACTTCGTATTGATTGGGACAAAATCAAATAAAGTAAAGTGTTCTTTTTTATTTTGATTTAATAAAGTAATTTATTCTTGGAATAGTAAGTGGTGTCGCCGCCATTGCATTCCAGGAATGAAAGACAGGATCACCGTTCAATCCAATCGGAGCTAATCATGACCGTCGATGCAGATCCTACGACATGTATCATAGAACGGTTGTACCCCTGATCATCAATCAGACGGGAATCTGAATAATTGTGATTGCCTATAAAGTGATTAAACAGGCTTTTCATTCCCTAGGCATTTTAAAATGACCAATTTAGCGATGGCAATGGGCAGAGGGGAGAGATCCACATATATCCTGTCTATTCGAATAATAAAAAGAGATGTTTGAAAGCGCTAATATTATCAACACAAAAATATTTACATAATCTAAATTAATGAAAAACTGTTCCAACAAACCCTGTTAATGTCATCGACATGATAAGATAACCTATGACATTATCCGAGTCTTTATATTATCTCTTATTTTATGTTCTTTTTATAAAGATTATAATATTTATCATTTACATTACAATTTAAATTTTATGTGTATTCACCATAAAATTGGGAATGGAGAATTCATCTATTTCTCATTTATTCTTAATAAAATATTACACGTTAAATTGTCATCGTCTTTTTTTTGAATAAGAAATTAAATATAAAATTATTTTTATATCCTTTCTAAGTGAGAAAATTTTATCATGCTCCTATCTCCTTAAAACTTTCAGTCATTTATAGTGACCATCAAATATCACTAAAAAAGAATGCAACCTTAAGGAAGAATAGAGCCTTAGGCGCATTTAAATGAATTTTTTTTTTCTAAATTCTAATTTTACTTGTTTAACTAAATCAACGAAACTTGCTTTCAAGGTAATTATTGATTTAGTTCACGTTATTTCAAAATTGCATTTTTTGAATTTTGATTGCTTGGCACATTGTTGGTGTTGTTTCTCACCAGACACCACACACGTTTCAAATTATCCTCGCTACCGGGGACTCAACTAACTAATTGGTTTTTGACTCGGGTCGATCGTCATGCAAAATTCAACTTTCAACAACCATTATTTGAAAACTCGCATATTGATAGCAGTGCTTCAATTATTCGTGAATTTTTTTGAGAGTTTTATAATCATGAAATATCTATAATGGGTGAAATAAAATTTATCGTGAATAAGAGCTCAATTTTAGCTTGAAGTAGTCACGAGCCATAAATACTTCATTTACATATGTATAATCTATAGTATGGTGTGAATAATTCATTTACATATGTTTAATTAATAGCATGGTAGTACTTATTCCAATGTGCAATAAAGGTTATGTGTTGCATTCTTCATTAGAGGTTGGTGAAACCAGATTTGGAATTAGAATCGAATTGTAAGTTTATGACAGCATATCAATCGGTTTGATACTCATTCTTATTATTATTTTCTTTGGTTTTCTTTATCATTTCAAAATTGAACTCGAATTGCACCAATCCGATTGGTTGAAAAATTCTTAAAACATTTCCAGAGTCTTTCAATTCGATTATGATAATATTAAATTTTTTCCTGACAATTAATTTAAATAAAAGTGTTTGAAATGTATATATAAAAGCATCTCGCGATTAAATTAAAACAAAATCGATTGTACCATGTGATATAATAAAATGTGATGACTGGTCGTGTTATATATATATATAAAAACTCATGATTTTGGGATGTTACATTGAAAAACAAAAAATGTTGATGATTCAAATCCCCGAATCCTAATAATCGAGGATTGGTTTTACACGCGCTCTGGAGGCGAGTGAACAATCGTCTCCCTCGTATACAAAAGTTTACTAAAAGTACGCTGACCGAACAGAACGGTCAGAAAAGAGTTAAAGTGTTGAACACAGGGTTCTGCCTAGGCCAGGTGGATATTGGCAGCAATCACGCTGATCAGATGGCGGAGATCATCCTTGAACATGCTGTTATCATTAACTGGCCCACAGTTCAGTTAGATTAACGGTGAAGATGATTTTGCCGTGCATGCAGATCGTCCGCATGGTGAACGTGTGATCATTTTCTGTTTCGTCCGGGTTGGGTCCCAGATTCCAGATGCCGACATCATCTGGCTGTTCTGAGATGGAAAAAGTGTCTGCTGGTGGAGAGGGTGGCCGACAGTTGGTGCACCTCTTTCGGAGATAGCGGTGCGGAAACTTGGAGGGGCCAAAAAAAAAAGCCCCAAAAGTTATATCAAGTTACACGAGCTGCTCTCGTTGAGAGTCGAACTCAAGACCTCCCGCTTACTAAACGGGTGCTCTAACCAACTGAGCTACGAGAGCTGGATGCTCATGGTTCATGCAAGCACAAAAACAACGAATAGCACTTGGTTGCAGAGTAGTCTCATTCCCTTTGACCTTTGTGGTGTCATTTTGGGCCAATCAAGCTGGCAGGGCTAGGGCAAACTCAGGCCTTTGGGTCACTCACAAAGATAGCACCACCCCGTCTGTTTTTGGCGTTTCATATTTTAGCTTTAGCTAATCTTGAATCAGCACAATGTCTTTTCGCATGAAACCTGATTATGCCACCAATATATTCTTATCAAGAAAACCAATTTAGAGGCATAATCAATAGAAAATACAATAGTAAATGTCTCACCTGGATTATGCGACGTCTGTCATTCATGACCGCGGTGGTTAAAACAGCCCAAAGTTGCTGTGAAGAACATGAACTAGTAATTACGTCTGCGTGCTTTGTTTTTTCCTCTCGGTGAATAGAAGAAACTGATTTGGGGTGATTGAAGTGAAATCGATGAAAAAATTGGGGGGGGGAAGAACAATCATTGGAATCATTGCCCTTGAAATCATTACTAGAAGGGATATCAACGGCCTGCAGTACCAAAATTCTTTGAAGAGATTACATATAATACCAGGAAGAATTTTAGGCACTTTTGATGTGCATCATGTGATTGTTCTCTCATGGGTTGGGTGCCAAACTGCACTTATTGTCTTCAATCCCTTATTTCAGTTCTATCAATTCGATACTATTTTTTTTTTCTTTTTCACTCGACAATTAAATTGTTCTTAATTATTATGTTACTTATTAGGATTTAACAACCATGCTTTTCTTGTTGGCTCTAGGCTGTGCCCATGTTTGTAGTCTTTTGGCCGTATTGATAAATTCTTAATTTGCATGTACAATAGCTAGAGAAATGAATCCTTATCCGTTATAAATTACACTTCATATCAAATCCGATAAGTACATCACCAAGCTTAACCTATTATGTAAATTAAAAAAAAAAACTATTATGGTGACGAGTCATTTATGGTTATTAGGTATGCCATATATACTTAAAATCACTTCTTTTTCAATATATTGATTCTATATTTTGAGGAAGCAAGATTATATCTTGACAATGCGTCAATTAATTTCATAATACCACGTTATGTCATGTGTTGTATTCATGATATAATTTAATACAATCGTGATTGATATATACTTTTTTTGTTCATGTCAATTTTTTTGTCATAGAGTTTTTCGTCGTGGGTAATGTACAATAATGTCGAGTATTCATATTTAAATATATATAAATTTAGGTTCTCTTAAGGATGGGTAAAATCGAATTTGGTTAAATCTATTGGAGTGGACATAACAAGCAAAACTAACTAAATTAATTTCAGGTTGATTTTTCGTTTTTCTTTTTTTTTTTTTAAATTTGTTGTTCAATTTAATTTTTGTATCTTTTTGCATAGGCATATTCTCTCTTGACAAATTCATATCAAGCTAATGCAAAGGATAGAACTTAAGGCTTATTCGTGTAGATTCATTTAATATTTTAAATGAATTCGCATCTAAACACATGTTAATTAACCTTTCTTTAGACATGTTACTTAGACTAATCATTATATTTATTGTAGTGCTACAAAACGATTTCAAGGCATCTAAATACATAGAAAAGTCTCAATAATTCATCTTCTTCAGAAGATGCTTTGTCCTCAAATTAGCAAACAAGGGGCATAATTATTATTATCACAAATTAGAAGATTAACTTAACTTACATCAGTGCCCTAGAAAAATGCAAAAGAAGGTAACAAGAAAGAGAAAAAGCACTTTTGATTGGAGTTATTAACCACAAAATGGAAGCAAAAAAAGCACTTTCTAGCAGCTTGTTCTGGTTAATTATAAATAATTACTTGGCCCTGTCCATAATCACATCAAATCCCATCTCAGTTGGGTCAGTTGCTTGGACTTCATAGTGGATGCCATCAAGCACTCTTCTAAGCCCATCTTTTGAAGTTGCATAAAGCATTTTTGCTCTGATTCTCGACGCTGTCGGGGCCCTGCTCATTATAAAATAAAATAAAATAAATTGACATGATTTCTTAGCCAACTGATTTGATGCGGAAACTAATTGACGGCTGCGATTTACTTTTTATAATGATTAAAAATTTGGTGGGGTCGATTCATGATTCTTTACTATGCTTCTGAATCTGAAATCACCAAACTTGATATTTTACCTATGTCTGGATTTGAGGCTGCCTCTGCAGTTTATAATCTCATCATTTGCGACCCTTTTGGCCTTGTAGCATATGTGAAAGTATCTTTCAGAAAAAAAAATAAAATGTATTTATATTTATTTTGTAAAACTTGACTGTAAACTTGAAATTGCTTTATACAAAATCACTCTAAAAAAAGCGTTTACACAAAAGTGCTTTTCGGCAAAAGCAATTCCGCGAAAGGGATGGCAATAAATCCTAGAAAAGCATTTAATCTAAAAAAAGAGAAAAAAGTATCGCTACTGCTTCCTTATGCTTTAAGAATCGTTTTGAACTTATCTGAAATTGTTTTTGACAGCAGCGAAAGCACTTAAAATGGTAACCTTTATGACAAGTAGCAAAAATGTTCGTAAATAACAACTATTCTAAGATCAAAGAGCATATAATATGACACGTGGTATTATTAAAAAAAAAAAAAAAGCGAACGGACCATGCAATGAAGAAGATCTTGCTCTTCCGGCAATTATCAACGGTGACAAAGTCGAAATCAAACACGGCGTATCGGCAATCATCGTCCGGCAAGGACGCCGCGAGGTCATCGTATCCTTCACCGGCGCCGCCGACCTTATCGACGGTGACCAATTTGGATTTCTCATCAATCTTGAACACTATGTACCTGTGCACTTTCTTCCATTTCATCTCCATGAATGAGTTCTTGCACTCATCAGCCACCCACATTCCTGTTGTTGCCTGAAACAAAAATAACCCGAAAACAGAATCATGAAATTTGATCCCAAACTCGAATGACAAGGTTAGAAACATTAAAAGGAAACTTAAATCACAAAACTACCATCTTGAAAGCCATAGCCATTGCTGCTGGAACCTTTTTGTTTCTCAGTTGTTATAATTGAAGCTTGGTTTGCAAATGATAGCGTGGCATTTGGTCTGATATAAAGATGCGGAGTGTTTAAAGGCCACTGAAGTTTATTAATATTACAAGATTGGCCCTACTAGATCTATGTTGTGCATTACTTTTATTATATTATTATCACTATTATTATAATAAACTTTTTTTAAGGCAAAAAATACAGTATTCTTGTTCATTTGAGTCAAAGCTATAATTAAGATAATTACAAAGGGTGAAAGAAATGAGTTGGCATTATAATGTGCATGTAAATTTTGAATACTTGGTTATATCACTTTACTGCATTAAATTTATTGCTATAATAAGTAATCCTGGTTATAGTATTTTATGCTTTATATGTCTCTATCCAACAACATTCCAACTTTGTAATTACAATAGCACATCCATTGCCTAAGTAATTAAGCAGGACTTGTTAACTTTCTTTGGTTACACTCTTGCTAATAATGTTGATGACTCTCTCTACCCAAGTAGCGATCTTATCCCAATTGCCCATCCTTTTCCAAATCATTTCATCATCGATTTTACGATTTTGTCAAATGATGCATGTATTTATTCTACTCATTACAAAATTTATAATATAAAATCATAAATTTTAAGTGTCAGTTGACTTTGTTGTAACGAAGAAATAATTAGTCATATAAAAAAAAAGTATTGAGTGTTAATGGTTAAGAATTTACTCATAATCTATTTAGACTAACTTTATTATATTCAGAACTCGGATTAATTAAATCTACTTCTAAATACTTAGAAGAAAATCAGTAAACCCAAGTCCTTTCGCGCCCATAAACCCATTTGATTTGTCCTTTCCCTTGCATTCTAGTTCTGGAATTGGTGACTAGTTCAATTTACCCAATGTACTGTTCATCTTCATCTCCTTTGCAAGTAGGCAATCCATATATGTACTTACTTATGCTCGGCCACATGGCAGACACGAGTTCCTACCGACCAATATAAAAAATGCTAGGGCAGTGTACTCGTAACTCAGCCAATATAACTAAACAGAAACAAGTTATGTGTACGCAATATAGGTGCAAAAGCTCAAAGTGATGAAAGAAAACCATGGGACAAATGTAATTGATATGTATGCTGTATTTACTGATGTTTACAATTAAAAAAAATATATTGTCAAAATAATGTTATTATAGCGCAACTTGAATATTTCAATCCAAAATTGCTTCTAAATGCAAAGATATTTGCTGAAACCATGTCTAGTAGGGTTGTTATAGTAAAGTTTAGATGCCTAAGTTCATAATTATTTCCAAATAATTGGAAAAAAAAACTTCTCCCACATTACATATGAAAAAATTAAACTCTTATTCACATATATTTAAAAAAAAATGATTTATCATCTGACGTGCAGTTACTTACAAATTAACTTTAAATAAATTTATTTTAACACAAAGTTAAAACTTAGAAGAGCATGTCTAGAAACATTCCCTATGCAGAAAATACGATGGTCCCATCTCGGATCACACACTTACATCCCCGTCTCTCTATTTTTCTGTTCTTCTTCTTTTACTTTGCTTTCACCATCTCGGATCACACACTTACATCCCCGTCCTCTATTTTTCTGTTCTTCTTCTTTTACTTTGCTTGAAAGCAAAGTAAAAGAAGAAGATAAGCACTTGTATGAGACATCAAAACAGAAGATGGGTTAAAGGCCAAAGAATAATAGACATAAAATGTATGCGGTTAAAGCTTTTCTTGGTATAGATGAGTCAATGCATCTACACCAATCTCATTTACTTGTTCGGGTTCTGTGGCGAACTTGGTTAATATCAATTCTTTGCATATAATTTTCAAGACTCCGTATCCCCATGCTTGAGTTTTCCCACAAGTTTGTCTAAGCATATCTGATAACGATCCCATAAAATATAATTCCACGTGGATTAGCTAAGGTTGGAGATAAGTGTGTGCGAGAAAGTACAAGCACTAAAATCTAACCAAATTTGGAAGCACGAGAAGAAATAGACGTGTAAAGTGAGACACGTCCCTCATGTGGGTGGGTCTCCTTCGCTGAAAACACGACCCATCTCTATGAGGCCGACGTGGAGTTTTTAGAATTCAAGCCTCTAATTCTCACTGGGTGTTTGTGGGTAAGGAATGTGAATAGAATAGATTTGCTTTGGTGGGTTTTGCCAGTTAGCTCTCAACTTCTTGTTAATGGAAGTTATGTATTCGGTAGTGCAGCTTAATCATCTTAAAGCAAAATGCGAAAATCATATCTGGGGTTGTTTGATTTGTAGCCTATCATGAGAAACACACTGGTCCAACATTAGTACCTAGCCTTCTTGGGATTTGTTCACGCTGCTACCCCAGCCTGAATCAAATCATCGACCTATTATCGACAATGCAGAAGTGAAATTCAGCCTAGCCTAGTCTATTACTTAATAGAGGGCAGATATACAATACAGCGCATAAGAGCGAAAACTTTAGGGGTCAAGAAAGAATAGGGGAAAATTTTGAGAATTAAAATGGAAAAGGTCATACCATCCAATAGTGTATTGCACTCTCTCTTTGACAAGACCGCAGAACCGGCTTGTGACTTGCACATTTCGCCATACAAACTCTTAATTATTACACATAATTGCGCTCGTTGATCTATTACCGCATTAGCCCTTTTTTGTTTTGTTTGCTTCATTCGTCTCTCATGAGTCAAGCCTGAATTCTTCAGCTTTCAGCCAGAAACTAAGCTAGCGTTTGTTTTTTTGTCTGAAATCTAAATGGGTCTGAATTTTTCTAAAGTCTGAATGGGTCTGAATATAAAAATCTAAATGACATGTTTGTTTTTCTTTTTTAAATATCTGAATTTAAGTGACATCTCGTTTGTTTTTACAATAAAAAATATCTTAAATTTGGTTATTTGACATTTATGTCCTTATAAATTGAAACAAAAAAAGAAGATTAGATTTTATAGTTTAGGAAATAAATTATTTTATAGAGATATTTTTGGAATATAATATTTAGTTGTCATTCAGACCTTTTTTCATTCAGATAAAAGTCACAAAAGTTTACTTTTTCTATTCAGACGTAAATGTCTGAAAATCAGACATAAGTTCCAAAAAACAAACAAATATATTTTAGAAAATGGCTGAAATTAATAAAATTTCAGACTTCAGACATTTAACAAACAGCCTCTAACTTATGACGGGGAGAGAGTGAGAGAGCAATGAAAATATGAAATTACTGGTTACAACCGCCCATGATTTCGAGCTAAAAAATTTTGGATTAATTTCAGCTTACCATCCTCATAAATTAACTATATTTAACTCTATTACTTTTTAAAACCTTAAATTATCCTTATAACCAAAAAAAAAAAAAAGGAGATGAATGTATAAACTATTTTTGCCTTCTTAAAAAAAGGATAAATTGAGATTTTGTAGTAGTAATAATAATAATAATAATAATAATAATAATAATAATAATAATAATAATAATAATAATAATAATAATAATAATAATAATAATAATAATAATAATAATAATAATTAATTATTATTATTATTATTATTATTTTAAAATAATCAATTCACAAAATGATCAATTCAATATTACCAAAATTTTTGTAGCCGCTGGCATACGGCCGACCCAGTGCTAGTCAAATCGATTATCAAATAATCACTCAGAAACGTAAAGCAAGTCATGGAGTATAGGTCATTAAACCCACTGTCACTATTTTCTTTAAAAGCGAAGATAAGGCATAACGACGATACGGTCATGGAATTCAAACCTTCCAGACCTACAAATGTACTTTAGAACAGAAAGCAACAATATTTTTCATCAAGGTTCAACCGAAATCTCCCGAGGCTCCTTTTACATCTCTTCAGTGTTTTGATCACTCAAGAGAAACATGAGAGTTTCGTGGATACAAAGCAATTAAGTAGCAGGGAGAGCTGGATTCTGAAGTTAAAGCCTTGGCTTGAAGATTCAGCAGTATCACTAATGCCAACTTCACTTATCATCCTTTGGGGGTTCATCTTCTTTCTTCTTCTGTTCAGATGACTAAAATTTAAATATGAAAGAAAGGAATAAGTACCCAGACGCAACATGAATTATGGATAATTGGTATTTTGGTAACAAGCACTAAAACAGCAAATACACACATGTACACACTAAATCAACTCGTCCTTGTAAGTTTAAGTATAGGACACACCTCAGGTTGACCTTGAAGAGATGCAATCAGATCTTTCACCGATGGATCATTTGGGTCAACTCCTGGAAGCTGCAAGACAAATAACACGTCAGGACATATTCATATGCCGCAGTTTGCTGCATGAAGTTCATCAACATAGATGAAAGCACACTTACTGATGTAAGGATGGATGACACAAATGACTGATCCCCTAGCACCTTGCTCATATCTGATTGGTTTGATGGATCTTTTGTATCATCCTGCATGGACATTTGGAGAGCTGCAAGCAATAAAATAAGGGGATGGATTAATACATATAATTCATATAAATTTAGAATTTTGGAAGCTTTTGAGAAATCAGACAGTCATGTACAAGTTTGACAATAATCTCAAGCATGACATGCCAGTTCGCAAGGTCTGCAGAATACTTTGAAGTCAATCTCATGACGACTAGGGTGATACATATAATGAGAGCTTAAGATAGGAGTTTCCAACAGCAAGACAAGAAAGCCACTACCAAAGCCGTGCAATTACAAAATAAAGGTTGTATGTGTATGTGTAAGCTTTTGTTCAAGGAACATGATTCATACAATCCCATTATTTGGTGATTTAAGAGTCATGCATATTAGTTAAGAGTTCACAAATCCAAAGCAAACCAATCACAAAACATTACCATACAGACATACAAGTTGCCCCACACTAACTGCCTGTAAACTAAAATTATCCAAAACCTTGAATTCCTCATCTTAAAATTTCCAAGACAGACAGGAGTACAAATAAACCAAATACCCGCAAAGATTGAGAGAACCTAATTTAGGGATGTTTTTTAGATCCACAAGGGCTGGACTTCAAAATAGGTGATTGAAGTTTGAACCCACATACAAGTGTCAAGTTGAATGCACAGGCGATGACAAAAACAAAGCAACACAAATAATTACACAGCCACTAGTAAATCAAAAAGCCCCAATAGAAGTAGCATACCCAAGGCCAACTCCTTATCCTCATCAGTCGCTTTTGACGTATCAGCATCAGCCATGGAAGTATCAGATACAGAAGTACCCATGGACATTGCAAAAGCCCTCTCTAGCAAAGATTTCTCTTCATCCTGTCACCACAGTGTTCAGAACAGATCTCAAATGAAAGGGTTGTTCATGCTATATAATTTTTTTTTTTAAATGTTAACGCCTGGAATTAAGAATAAATAACACACAAAATACGAGTGCAAAAGTGACACCAACCATTGGATCAGCAGTTTTCTCAGTTGTTTCTGCTGCTGTATTGTTAGTATTGTCAGTCATCGTCGCATCCTGTGAGTTGGATGATGGCACCTCCTCTTTCCCTTGTCTGGAAGCTTCATCAGCAGCCCTTTTGGCAGCAGCTTCTTGCCTTGCTCTCTCCTCTTCCATGGAAACCCTAAGGGCAAGAGCCAGCTCAGGGTCAATGTTGGGGTCGACACCAAATTCGAAGTCAGAAACTCCACCAGCTGCAGCTGCCGCTGCTGCTGCAGCAAAGCCACTTCCTCCTTCACCATCAGCAGTGAATACAGGTGAGCTGCCAGAGGAATGGAAAATCATGTAAGTTGATATATACACTAATAAAGTAGAGGAGTTTGATAGGATCCACCTTACTTTTCAAACAACGATATGTTACATCACTTTTGTCATTGCTCAATATGGTAATAATCCATCTTTTGAGCTTTCTATTATTAAAAGCAAAATTTTCCAGACCACTGATTTTATAAATATTGTTGTTTCCCCACTTAAATTTCATACTACCTTATTTGTTATTTAGTAATTAATTCAGACTTTAACTTTCTAGTTATTTGAAATAATACTAGTCAATTTCCAGATTTTGCCACCATAAATGGAATTGAGGCTGCAAGGAAAATGAGAAAATGTCATACCTTATAAGTACATCAGAAAGAGCATTTGGACCAGTAGGAACATGAACTAGATGACTACTATCATTGTTATTAACTGCAGCAAGAAGGGCTTCCAATTTCTCTGGCTTCCCATCATCATCTTCACCAAAATTAACAATATCAATAGCCACACTGTTCTTCTTCAATTTCTTCCCAATCATCTCCATTACCTTCCTATCATACTTAACAGGACTGCAAACACAGGGCAAAAAAGAAAGTCAAATGTCAATAAACACGAACAAGCAAGTAAAAGAGCCAGCAAAGCATACCTTCCAGCAAAAACTATAATTCTTTGACGCTGGTTTTTGTTCTGCCGATGCTTAAGAGCCAACTGAGCAACCTGGATTCCAGCCGCTATGTTCATCTCACCCCCAATATCAAGTTCTGAACCATAAAGAAGAAATGAGGAGAAAAATTTTAATATCAAACACCTAAGAAAAGATGAGAGAATGGTCATAATAATCAATCAATTAAAAGGACAGTGCATGCAAATTGAAGTTGCTTATATCTACTAATGGCGCCAATGTTTCAGAAAAAAGTGAAATACTGCTAGCCCTAGAATTAAATTTTACATTCCTTCTTTGATAAGCACAGAAGGAAACATCAAGCACTTGCATTAAAAGCTAAACCCCCAGCTCATATAGGCTATAGTTTATACTCATAAATTGTTTTGAGACAGAATGCATATAACTCTAAATTTTCAATCAACAAACCCAAAAAATTGTGACGAAAATCCTAACCACGTAGTTCAAGGTCAAAGATTTGTTTGTCACTTTGTTTAGCATTCAAAACCCTTGTAGACATTAGACCCAAAGACAAACTCCTGCTAAACCGTAAAATTTTCTGATTTCTAGTTTCTACCAGTACCGAACATACATAAACAGCACAGCACAACCTAGTTGTAAGAACCCAATTATGAGCTCACATAAAATAAACTCATCAAAAACTCGATCCCAATGAATAAATAAACAAATAAAAAAACATACCATGCATGCAAGCTAAAATTTTCCCAAGATCAGTTGTAGGAGTAGTCAAAACACGAACCCCTTTGCCACCCATCGTCAATATCCCCACGGTATTCTCCGGGTTCGACTATTAAAAATGGAACCACAAAAAATAATAATATTAATAATAAATAAATATCCCATCGTCAGTATCCCCAATTTTTCTTAGCAAAAGGAAAAATCCACAAGATATAGTAACATAATAACGAATTTTACTTGTGTTTTGGCTCCACAAATAAGACTAACGGCGTCGGCTTGAGCTCGTAATCGTGACGGAGAGTAATCGCCGTTTCGCATCCATTCCGAATTGTCAATGCATATCATAGTCGCCTGATTTTATTTCAAATTTGAAAAAAATTAGATCAAATTTTAGAAAAATTAATTGAATAAAAAGTTAATTAAAGACGAAACCCACCTCGAGAACCATGGCTTTGATTGAATTTTTGAGTACAAGAAGACGAGAGTTTGCAGAAAAGCTTTGAATCGATTTTTGATGTTCAGTACTTCAGTTTGGGTTTTGTGAGCTGCTTTGCTTGCGGCAGGGGCTTTGTCGAGTTTGGGGATTTAAATAGAGGTCCTTTATTTTTAGTTTATTTATGTTTTTCTCCCAAAAAGCCTAAGAGCATTTTTATTTTTATTTTTTTTCAATTAGCCGAAATCCAAAAGAAGAGATAATCCCCTGAAAACACGCATCCTAACAGAGAAATTAATGATAAATAGTGAAATAAAATGAGTTAAAAAGTTAAATATTTTAAATTTTATGCCTAAATGATATGATAAAGGATATTCAAAATTAACATTTTTCTACAAAGAAATTATTTAGATAGCAATCATTCCCATGAATTTGGCCCAATAATTTTCGATCAACTTGACTTAATTAGTCATCGTAGTTCAAATCTTGAAAATGAGAATTATAATTATTATCTTTGTTTAAATTTGTTTTATTATTATACATGTTCTATTCACTTTTTTTTTTTTAATGAAGTTTTCAATTGATATTATTTCAAAATCATACACTTGAACGTTTTATCCAATTAAATTATAAATCATTTGCAACTTAAACGAATTAAATAATCAATATACACTTCAATCACAAGCATAGGTTGGGTAAGCATGCAAACATAAACCTATCTGAAGCAAACAACACGTGTAAATATGCACTGCATAAACGTGCTTCAAAAACTCTGCATTCTCCTGACACTGGAAGTAGCCTGAAAATTTTAGCTCTTTATTGAAAAAAGCCTGGCAAGAAAAGTTTATTGTCCGACAACAGAAGGTATGCACAATTTGCCAACTGCCCCGCGGTTCTAATTTATACACAGAACAACAGATTAATAACAACAAATAGTTCTGAGGTCAAGGAAATTCAAGAAGGATATTTATACACCGAGAGCTGCGGGAGCATATGTTGGTCTGTGGTTCCTGCTGATAGGTAAGTGAACGTAAATCTCGTGCACCTCTGGTTTGTAGACCTCCCCTCTGTCTCTGTCAATGGCATAACAGACATAAACAGTTTCTATTACATTGTCCAACACATGGACAAAGTAACCCAGCACAAAGATCAGCAGCACAAATGCTAGGGCAGCCACCAGGTATGAGTAGATCCCGAGATCTCTCACTCCCTTTAAGATAGCACAGACCTGGTCATGCAAATTCAAAATCAGGATAAAATGGGATCAAACAAACACAATGTTTAACGCAAAATGCAGCAAGAACGAGCTTATGGCATTATGGAAAAATGCATCAGGGCAAGAGGTACCGAATCTAAAGAGGCTGATATCAAAGCATGCATAATTCCAATATAACATGCTAGACAGAATTAGCCAGCCTGACAACATTCTCACAAGCTAGACCAAAATCATCAGTAATGCATATGGAGTATGACTAAAAACCACCACCACAATGAAATCTTGTGAACCATTGAACCTATACAGATGTCTCATGAAATTATGGGGTAACAATTGTCCTAGCTATCCAAAATTAAGATGAGCATTGTCATACAATTGGAAAAGAAGAGCCACATACGTCAGCCCTCCTCCAAGGATTACTATCACCTAAGGATGAAAATCTATTTTTGACGACAGATTTTATAAGAATTGCAATGACAGAGAAATGAATAATCGGCTCACCGCAATTGTATATACAGCTGCAATGACGAAGATTATTCCAGCTAACAATCTAGTAGAGACAGTCTCCACAAACACAGCAGAGAGAAGATTACGCTTTAGAAGCTCATATGTCATCCTTGCAGACGAGCAGTACGCTTCACCAGTTATTGCCGCAAAGTTGATAGTGAACTTGTTAAGAAAATCTACAGCTGCCAGTAATGCATTAACACAACACCGCAGGATAAGGTTCACAAATCCAGGAACATCTTCTTGTCTTGCACTATCAACAGCAGCACGAACTATACGCACTATGCATATAAGTAGCCCAGACAGGCAAATAGTGCCAGAGGAGGGACCAAAGGCGTTCCTGCAAGTTTTCACAACAATAAGATGAGAGGGATTCAACATGTATATGTGATAACCATCAAATTTGCTGCAATTAAGATGCTTCTAAACAAAATGATGACATGGAACAACTGAGGGAGTGGCAAAATCCATAAAATAATAATAATAATAATAAGAGAACAAGCAAATAATAAAGAACTAAAACTAAATATCATCGTTGATTCAAGTAATATTTTGCATGACCAATATAGGAAACCCTTAAATTTACTATTTAACAAAAGAGCTAGCAGGATGTAACTAAGTTCAAATATGTGTAAAAAGTAAAAGAGAGAGGTAATAGCAAATCCTACTCTTTGAATGCCACCCCATCCAAATGTATAACAGCTGAAAATTGAAATCTAAGTCTATTCTTCTATTGCAAATCTAAGTTTATATACTGGTACAGAATAAGCATAAAGCTGACTCACAATCCCTCTATACCTAATTTCTTCAATTTAGTTTAGGGTTAGACTATTTTAACTTCAATTCTTTACTTAAAATTTTGACACAAATTTTGAACCATTAATTTCAAGCAATTCAATGGTAGATATTGAAAGCCAAAGTAGAATTCAAAGATTGTTATTCATCCACCATCGGATTGGTTGAACCCAATGGTTCAAAATTTGTGCCAGAAAATTTAAATTGAAATAGCCCGACCCTCAGTTTATTGTTATCCAATGCCACATACTGCCTGTCTCTATGTAGTATTTAAAGTTCATTATCTTCAGACATGCATTTAATTTCTTTATTGTCAAATGATCATAGGACATATAAAATGATACAGGAAATGATTCAAATGTATTTATTATTGCATCCAAAATGCATATGAAACAAAATTTGAATCTGATTCATGTAACCAAAAAAATGAATTATTATAACATCCATCCAAACATTAAATCTGCAACACCATGCCACAGAGTTAATTGCCTAGATTATTCAATACATCTATTTATTTGATCATTAACTCTAAGAGCAGTTGCTACAAATTCAAGAGAATGACAATAAGCTAGTACAATGAATCAGGAAATTATTCAAATCTATGTATTATTGCATCCAGAATGCATGTGAAAAACAATTTGAATCTGATTCATGCAATCTAAAAATGAATTATTATAACATCTATCCAAACATTAAATCTGCAACACCATGCCGTGTAGAGTTAATTGCCCACATCTATTTATTTGACCATTAACTTTAAGAGCAGTTGCTACAAGTTTAAAAGAATGACAATAAGCTACATTTAAACCAGATAGACTAAACCAAGTTGAATAGTGATAAAAATATCAGGAATTACCTCAAAGAGCTTCTTATACTCCGCTTAGGTTTTGTATCCTCCTTCGAGAAATACCACTGTGCAATAGTCCCACTAATAACATAAGCCTTTGCTTCCACCATTGAAGTCAAAGACCACAGCATGGTTAGAATTGCCAGTGCAAAGTACGCAGGCACCCAACTATCTTGTTTCCAAACACATTTATACCCTCCCTTCGATTCTTTTGGCACAATCTTCCCATTCAATCTTGCAAACACCAAGAACACAACAATTGGCGCATAATAAACCACTAATCCTACTGTCAACAACGGAAGTGCAACAAACAAGCCCAGATTTTTTGACAAAGCATCAGAAGCAATCCCAATTATTTGAACAGTCAACTCGATTCGATGCCAATTAGCAACAAATATCCACACAATAACTCCAATTATCAGGAACACAAACACCAGCACCAAAATTCGATACACTAAAGGTAATGAATCACTACAGGAAGAACTGACCGTACATGCAACAAACCAATAAACATTAATAAAAATTGGCACAATAACAAAGAACGGAAGTGCCACATATACAAGTTGCTTAGTGTAATGTTTGAGCAACAAAAGGAGTAAAAAACAAATGGGCACGCTTAAAATCAAAGTTATTACAAGAACCCATATCAAATCCTTTAAAAAATTAGATTTTGACGAAGAAAAACTAAAACCCACAAACACCCAATAGTCAAAATTGTCAAAAAGTGAGTCTTTGACACAGGAACCTGAAGAGGGATCGTAAATAAAAGAAGAGGCGTTGTTAAAGTTCTGATTTTTATTACATATTGAGAATATACCGAGCCCAAAAGTTGAGAGAACGAAGAGAATAAAGAGGATGATAAAGGGGATGTCTTTGAAGGGTCTGGGACCGTAATTGTAGGTGATCTGAAAGAATTGGTTCGGGTCGGCTTCCGGTGGACTGGCGGCGGAAGGGGTGGTGGGTTCAGGGATTGGTGAACTGGGTTTGGTGAGGAGAGGTTGTGATGGAGAAGATGATGACTCGTAGAAACATACGAGCTTGTTGGGGTCTTCTTCGCTGCTGCCCATTTGAGGGAGAAGCTAATAAGCTAGAAGCTGGAAACTGGAAGCTGGAAGCTGAAAGCAGAAGCAGAAGCTAGAAAGTGGGAGTGACTTTCTCTTCGTGGATTTTGATGAGGAGAAGATGCGCCTGTGTTCTTTGCCTTGAGTTGGAACCTGGAAGTGATGAGGGGCAGGTGTCTGTCTAATTTTCGGCCAATTTATTTTTTGACAAACATTCTTTTGTCATTTCACACAAGCCAATTGATATTTGGGGGAATTATTTATTATATTTGAAATCTTGGTAACTATTCACCCTTTGAAATTAACAAAATTATTATTTAATTGTTTTCTCTTTTCACTTACATTTGTAATTAGAAATTTATAGCAGCTTTAGATATCCTTCTAAATAGCTAGACGAGATTCAACTTCTGCTAAATATATGCGGAAGACACAATTTCAAAAAATGATTTAACATCTAGCTACTAGATGGTTCTCAAATTTAATTGGTTTTAATTTAAGAGATTAATATGAAAAAACCATTAAGTGAAAAGCATTCATAAGATCCGCGTTTAGGTTATATGCTTTTACTTCGGAATGTTTAGAGATATGTAATCACAACTGGCCAGGCCAAACCTTAGTGTAAAACAAAAATTAGAATATGATAATGTGAAAAATGCTAGCTCACCTTATCAAATGCCTCACATAGTAAGTGTTATGTTAAAGTAAAGAGTGGATGAAGTCAACAAGAGGCTAGGGGACAAAGAATAGATGGCCAATTATTCAGATCAATCGCATCATCAATTAGCCATAATGAAGAATAAATATTAAAAACACGAACCGTCTTTGAAGTGGGGAGTGGGAAACATGTAAAATTGCAGAAGCTAATGCATAAATAAATGAGATGCATATGGTACATCTTTTGTCCATAAAGAATTCCTATGGCCATGTTCACTTGCATAATAAAAGGAGCAACTTTTAGCATTCAATCAGTTTACAAATGGGTGAAGGTTTGATGGAAAATATTTGGAAAAAAATGGTAGAAGATTAAATGCAAAGTCACTGATACAGAAGTGTATGAGCCGACTGTCAAAATTTGGTTGAAAAGAATCCATATAAGGAGAGGCCTTCTGCATTCAGAAAAACTGAAAGCACTTAAAAATGATGTCTTGTAGGAATATTTTTGCATTAACAAAGCTGAGGAAGAACGGTTTTATTCCCATTAGAACAATCATAGATGTCGGAAAGAGGTGAGATTTTGTTGCGCTTTTGATGTATGACCCATACACCAGCGGCTTTCTGCATTTGAATTTTAATTCATTTTTTGTATTTTTAGGCCTGAAGGAGATGTTGCTAGTGTTGGTGTAGATACTGCAAAAGATCTCCTCAGCTCCGGTCACCGCTTTTTAGATGTGAGGTTGGATCCTGGAAATCATTTTCAATTTCATCAGCCTTCTATTGTTTTACAACCTTGTACTTCATGATTGAAGCATTGACTTTGTTTGCAGAACAACTAAGGAGTTCAACGAGAGCCATGTTCACGGTGCCTTGAATGTTCCATACTTATTCATCACACAAGAAGGTAATTTTGAATTCATAATCTTGCCGAACTTTCAAAATCCCGTGGCTACAAATACTGTGCTGGATGCTAGCTACATTGATTCTCCAGGCAATGTTTCCAGGAAACATTTTTTGTTTTCTGATTTTCTGGCAATATTTCCAGGAAGAGTGAAAAATCCTGAGTTTCTCACCCAGGTGGCATCAGTTTGCTATAAGGAGGATCATATAATTGTGGTACGATTGTACTTTTGTTTATTGATAAAATACATCTAGACTCTGTGTCTAATCTTCAAATGTTTATGTTTGATTTTAATGCTGCAAGGGTTGCAAAAGCGGAGTCAGATCGCTTTGTGCTTGTGTTGATCTTCTAAATGCAGTAAGATTATTCTCAATATTTGTTGATGCAAAGTTCTATTCAAATCTTTCCGATTCTGTGGATGACAAAAACTGAAATGGAAAGATTTCATGTCATGGAAGCAGGGCTAATAAGCATGTGACTAACATGGAAGGCGGCTACTCTGCATGGCTTGATAAAGAACTTGCCAAAGATAAATAAACCAGCTGCAGAGCTCAAAACTTGTTGAAAATTCTGTCCTTGAGATGAGCATTTTTACTATTGTATGCCCTAAGCCAAGGTTGTAATAAAGTGAGCTTGTCACCTCTTCTGATTCAATATTAGGTAGCTGGCTTAAAGAATAAGGAAGATAAATCATTTGATTATTCACGAGTCAGAGCAGTTAAAGTCAACTTATGGCTAAGGTACAGAGAATTGACGGCCAATTATAAGGATCAATCACATTTTGCTGACCACAAGCAATCCTCAAAGACCATGTTCATTTGTGTAAAATAATAATTTTGGGTCTTAACAGAAATTTCCAAATAAGGAGATTTCTCTGGGTAGGTTAAAATTTCAAATAACCATGCAATATTATGACGAGCTAACTAAATAAGGGCCCTCTACCGATTTAAGCTTTTAGCGAAGTAAAATTCAAGATAATTTCTAAAAATAATTGGCACCTAAAAGTTAACACTCAGAAGTTTACAATTTGAGAGTTGAATAAGTTTTTGGACATCAAGAGTTACTGTCAACATTGTCTATATAAACCAAACCTGCGCTTGAAAATGATGTTTGTAGGAATATTTTGCGTTGACAAAACTGAGGAAGAATAGTTTGCGTCCTATTCTGTCAATCACGGATGCCATAAAGAAGTTAGATTTCCATCCCTTTATATCAAAACAGAAATTAGCTATCATTGTGTTGCCTTTCTTATATGATTCAACATAGCAGCCTTTGTGTCATTTTACTTCATTTCTTTGTCATGTTTGTAGGCCTGAAGATGTTGCTAGTGTTGATGTTCATGCTGCAAAAGATCTCCTCGGCTCCGGTCACCGCTATCTAGATGTGAGGTGGGATACTGGAAAATAATTTCATCCACTTTTACAGTCGCAATCATGATTTTGACGATTAAGGCATTAAGAGTAGATGATTTCTTTGCAGAACAACTGAGTTAGAGAAGGGCCATGTTGACAATGCCTTGAATGCTCCATACATGTCCATCATGCAAGGAGGTAATATTGATTTCTGAATTAAAAAAGCCCGAGGCTGCAAAAGCTGCTATCATCTGACTGATGCCCATAACACATTATTTTGTGCACGATTGTTTTGCCTGACAATGTTTCCTGGAAACAATTTGTTTTTCCCTTGTAAAACGCAACTCCTTAACCCCTGTGAAAGCACAATTTGTTTTCCCCTTTATGTCCAGAAAGAGTTAAAAACTCCGAGTTTCTAATCCAGGTGGCCTCACTTTGCAAGAAGGAGGATCCCTTAATTGTGGTAAAATCTATTCTTCTGTTTATGTATTAAGATAAAATCTAGTCCATTTTAAAATGTTTATGAAATCTAGTCCATCTCAAAGTGTATATCCTGTTTCCAATGTTGTAAAGGGTTGCAACAGTGGAGGCAGAGCGCTCCGTGCTTGTGTTGATCTTCTAAATGCCGTAAGATTACTCTCAATCTAGTTTAAGTTCAATTCAGTTCCTTGCAATGTTGTGAACGACAACAACTGAAGTAAAACGCTTTCATGGTAACAGCGCTATGAGCACGTGACTAAGTTGGAAGGAGGCTATTCTGCCTGCGTTGACAAAGGACTTGCCGGAGACAAACCGGCAGAAGAGCTCAAAACTTCCTGCAAATTCCGTTGAATATTTGTTTACTTTATGTAAATATTGACAAAGGACTCTCAACCTTTTTCTTTATGCAAATGCCGCTGAAGTGGCTATACACGTTCTCTGGGTTTCTATAAAGCTTTATCATGCTTCTGCAATGTTTACTTCTTTTGGGTTGTTTTGTTGTACTTTCATGGATTCAGGTCAGGTTGTAATATGAATAATGTGAGTTTGTGAAAGAAAAAATCTCAAATTCTTCCTTTTCCGCCATCATCTCATACCGAAAGTATAAATAGAAGCATAACTAAACTTTGGATAATTGGACTTAAACCATCCTCCCTTTGATGTAACAGAAGAAAAGTACCAAAACAAAGATATCAGATAAAAACGGGATAATTTCCTTTTCTATTTATAACAGTTGTCAAATACAAAGGGCAAAATACAATATTTCCAAGAAAAGCCTACAACTGTTGGATCTATATCAAGACTATTGAAATTTCATGAACATGATACAAAGGGCACCAAAAGTAAAGTGAATCAACTATCTGGAAACAATTAGCAAACTCAGAATGAAAAAACTTCTTGCTGTAAACATATCAAGGATCCTCACCTTTCCTCATCCCACTTGCTCTTGGCTATCTCTCCTGAGTCAGCAATAGTGACTTTCTTCCTTGGCTTTCCACTGTAAGTTCCAGCTCCACCTTCAATAGCATACACATTATCCATGCCTTGAATAACCTTCCCGAAGACAACATGCTCCCCGTCCAACCTGGAAAGCGAATCAGTGAAAACATACATCAATTCCAACACTCATTAAAAAGAAAATCTGCCCAGCACTCCAATTAAAGTAAGGTAAACTAATCCAACATATGCCCTTACAAAATAACTTACCAACTGGCATTGACAGTGGTGATGAAGAATTGAGAGCCATTGGAATCAGGTCCTGAATTCACCATGGAAACAACTCCTAGAAAGGAAAATCGGGATTTATTCCAGATAAGCAAGCTTGAAGCAGAAAGTATTATATCTAATACTAAAATGATTCTAGAGCTTCGAGCACAATGCAAATCACACAATCAGTACACATTAGATCACCTGCATGTGAGTGTTTAATCTTAAAGTTCTCATCAGGAAATGTGCCACTATATATAGACTCACTTCCCTTGCCATCACCACGGACTATATCTCCACCTTGAATCACAAACCCAGATACAATACGATGGAATGGTGTTCCCTTATAGTGCAGAGGTTTCCCACTCACTCCAGTGCCTTTTTCTCCTGTAATCAAAAAGTACCACATATACTAAACACATTGACCATAAGAGTAGCCGATATTTGAATTATCTGGAACTTAATTGTTGAAAAGATGAAATTTAAGAACCCAAAGTACCTGTGCATAAAGCCCTGAAATTTTCTGCAAAAAATTAAAAGTTCAACCTTAGGAATTGGAGGAGCATGCACATAAGCAAAGAGACTTTACACACTCTTGTCAGTAAATAAACATCAAATATATATGTACCTTTAATATTCAATTTTTGCATATTCATGATTCCATCATGAATCATACACAGAGCAGTCATATAGAGCACTACAATAATGGGATGCCATGATTTTGCATGGTAGTACATATCTATTTGGTAAAAGGCCAAATAGCCAACACATATCCTCACAGCATGAATCATACACGGTAGCAGGGATTTCTAAATAAGGCCTCAACCTTCAGTGGTTTTGAATGAACAGGCTTTCTCAAGACACACACACTGCACTTGACAATTAAAAACTTTTATGGCCACACCAAGCAGTTGGCCCTGGATTAAGCACATTAAGCTAAATCAGAAAACATTTTAGAAAGCAAGTACAACATGTCAGTTTGCAAGTGTATAAATTCAAAAGCTTCAATTTCTTCAAAATATGAGCTAAAATATTAAGATAATTAACTTGAGAGCCTGAAAAACCACCAAATTCTTTGAATTTCAAATAGAGGGTGGCTTTCTCTTAACCAAGAGCAAATTGCACACAAGGCATTTGATTTAGTAAATTTAAGCTTCCAAGATCATGATATCTAAGTATTCAAACAGAAGATTGACAACATACCAACAGTTTTTGGTACAACTTGGCCATACAATCCAATAACAATTCTACCTGCAAAAATACAGAGATAAAACTGGAAGTTAGTAACGAAAGAGGACAACAGGGACACATTTGAATAATACAAAACAGTCATATAACAGAATCTGCGTAAAACCCGAACTAACATTGTAGTGACAAAAAATCAACATGCCATACTTTGCCAATTACTGTTTCTTTTAAGGAGAAGATAAAATAACTCGGCAACCTAACCACAGTCATTCAAAAGTGAAGATGTGAAACCGTACCTAAACGTTGCTCTTCTATATCAACATCCAAGTATACTCTGTGTGTAATTTCAAACACCTCTTCCTCCTTTTCTTCTTCCTAGAGCATCAATGTAGAGCAACAGATCAGTTCTTGATAGATATAACAAAAAGAATAAATAGTTGAGAATAACAATATCGATACCAAAAAATAACAAAAACTCAACCAACATGCAGTATATTAAATAATCATCCATCTTCTAGAACGATTATGATTGTATTTCCAGGTCAACCTCATTCTCTGGAGCATCACTATCAGTCAAAGCACTTTGCAAGCTAAAAAGAACACAAGAACTTAAAAGATCTTTCCAACCGAAACAAGCAAACAATGTGAGAAAACCTCTGATCTCACATGTAGCTAATATTAATCCCAAATAACTAGCAAACCGATGAAATTTCATCAAGTAATAGGCAGTGCAGAGTTGTTTGCCAATAAGCAATTGTAATTAGAAGATCAAGCAATAGGCTTAATTGCCAAAAACAAGGAAAAAAGTACACTTTCTAACATGATCCCTAAGCTCAAACACTAATTTGACTCAAAAGAAACCCCGCATCGACATTTCCAATACAAGAACCAAAATTTACTAGAAACCCAGCAACCCCATTTCCTAAATTCAAAACCCCATATCAAATTTCACATCAAAAATACAAAACTTAGATCCGCACACGAACTCATTCACGCATTTAATTAAATGGGTCAAAGAAAAATCAAACCTTTTTGCGACTAGTGAAAGCGGCAATGAGAAAGACAAAGACGAGAACAAAAAGTAGAAGATATCGCGTCCGAACGAAGGCCGAGATCTCTCTACGCATCGTTTCGAGGCGTCTCTTTCGCTCTCTCTACAAAATCAGCAAAAACCTAAGTTCTCTCGATCCTCCATAGTATCGATTTGCACGAAAAACACAGACAGCACAGGGAGTGTCAGTGGGGTTCTTTAATGGTTGTTGCAGAGTATTATTGTGCCTCCTGCAGGGATGTGAATAGCGGAGAGTTTGTGTGGTGAATTATGAAATAAAAATTATTGATTAATCAAAGCACCTTTTAGAGGCTTGAAATGCTATGATTTTGCCTGAAATGATTGATTATGCCATTAGAGATTGGGGTAAAACTACGTTGTTGCAACATGGGTTGGGTACCCTTTCTTTTTTCTTTTTTTTCAAGGTCAATTATAATAGAGTTTTGATATTTGTTATAAAAATAATAAAATTAAAAATTTTTAAATTTTTACACGTTAGTTCTGAACTTAAAAATTTTTAATTACATTAATATTATGGAAGCTATAATTTGTTTAGAATTCAAGCATTTATAAATTCAAACACTTACTCTCTTTACACACACAAATATCAATAAATTAAAAAAAAATGATATTATTATTTTACCAATAAAATTATTCTGACATATCATATCAATATCATAGTTTGGTAAAAAATATATTTTACTATTAAATATTTACGTCGTTATTAATTTACCATCCTTCCGTTAAAAACGTAAAAAATTTACTAATGTCATAAGGGCATCAAAGACATTTTCTATTGAAGTCAAAACACTGTGTTGTAAATGTAAAATAAACAATGAAACAAAGTAAAAAATTTCAAGGGAAATAATTAGAGAATTAAGAAATTGATAACCCTAAAATCGGCCCCTCTCTCTCATTAATTTTTTCTTAATTAAATTGTTATTATTTTTAGTTGTGATTAATACTTGAATTTCATAGATTATAGTATTAATTTTGAAGCAAAATTTTTTATTAATTTTTTTTTGTTTTCGTAATTCTACATATTGTTCATATTTTTTATTAATTATTTTCTTTGCCGTTTATCGTAATTCTATAAATTGTTTATTATTTTTTATTAGACATAATTTTTGGTTGTTTTCTAAATCTTATATTTGTTCATTGTTTCTTTTTTTTAAAAGCCCTAAGGGTAAAATCGACTTTTAACTCATTTTCGGTTAAATATTAACGTCTTTTTAACGGAAAGGTAGTAAATTAATAACAATACAAATGTTTAATGGTAAAATACACTTTTCAGTAAACTATGAAAATGACATGATACGTCAAAATAACTTTGGTGGTAAAATAGGAATACCCTTAAAAGAAAAGTTTTGTGTGATTGAGTTTGAGGTGCAATAGCTTTAATAAGAAATAAAGGTAATTGTTTGCTTTCTTTTATATGACACGATTAATTATTCAATTAATTATACTCATTGACTTATATTTTGATAGATATGTGCTGAATTACCATCTCTATTATTGTGCATGTGCAATGTTAGTAAGAGAGAATAAAGAATAGAAAATACTTATTTTTTTAGTTTATTTTTACTAAGGAAATATTTAAAGTACTTTCAAATAGAGTAATTATTTAGAATTTTTTTTAACCTTCTCTCAGTTAAGTTAATGAAAGATCTCAACCGTATAGATGTGTGCTAATGACTGTTTAAACTGTTGGAGTGGAGTAACAAATATCAATTTATTTAAGTGTGCAATTAAAATTATTCTTTTTATTTAAGGACAAAAACTCAACAAAAAATACAAACTCATTGTTAAAACAAACAAAAATTATTTTACAGATTCATAAACTAACACTTTATTATTGGTAGTAAATTAACATATTTTTACTACAAAATTAAATAATTGATAGTATGTTAAATAAATCTTATGTTACAAAAAAAAAAATTAACTACATAGAATATCAAATTAAATTTATTTTTGTATTCTGCACATTACATTTACTTGAGATAGTAAAATCTCTTGTGTTGGAATTTAAAAAGTTATAGGGTTTAAACTTTAGTCACATGAGTGAGAGTAAATTGATTTCTGTTATGTTAAATTAAAAAAAATTATATTTATATTTATCATTAATTATGGTTCGTAAATAATATACATAGTTTAACTATATAATAAATTAGTTAATTAATAAGTAAATTTATTAATTTAAATAGATATTAATAAATGTAAAAATAAGTCATTTAATTAAAAATTTAGTTCAATAGTATAAAAAAATTATAATATTATAAACTTATATGTCATAATTTTAAAACTTCTGATTTTTCTTATTTTACATAAATAAAAGGGACTTTTAACGTGAATAACCTAAAACCACATTCAAGCCATTATACGACTTTTACCTTACAAGTTACATCCAACAGTAAACTTGTAAAAGACAAAAACATGGGGCACCAAACCCCAAGGACACACAAACTCATGATCTTTCAATAAACATGTAATTATAATGGATTTTGCTTTAATTCCACTATTGCCTGTGAACCAAAATACCCAAGCAATGAGGCACTTTGAAATCTGCATTGAGAAGCATAAATGATTTTTTTTTTTCATGTTATAATAGAAGTAATTTTATATTGATCTTAAACTATCCAATTGTATTATAATTAGGAAAATCTTATTCCCTTAACGTGGAATTAGGATCTCCTAGGGTAATAGACAAAAGAAAAGACAAAGAAATGAGAGTAATGGTGCGTTTGAAATTGATATGCTATAGATTTTAAGTTACTGTTGCTGTGGAAAAAAAATTATAATTATGAAACAAAAATTAGTAATATATAATAAATATAAATTTTAAATAATAATTTTGATAAAATTATTAAAAATATAATAGATTTTTTATTATACATGTGAAAAATCATATTAACATAGTTTCTAAGTTACAGCAATTAGTGTTTACCAAACACTTTAGTGCTATAATTTTTAAGCTACAGCTGCTCAACTTCAATTCCAAATGCACCCTAAGATGAAAACAGTGGGGGCAGATAATAATTTAACCAAAAAAAAGTGATAAAATAAAATGAGAGGATATGTAACAATTGGACATTGGAGTTTATTTTTGGGATTATGGAGGGTTTGGTAAGTAAAATTCAGTGCTTTTTATTTCAATAATGGGTAAATTAAGGAAATGGGTGTTAAAGAGAAAAACTGCCAGTTCAAATAGTCTCACCTTTATTTTGATTCACGAATTCTGAAAATTACAAAATTTCTTTTGATTAACTACTTTGTATTTCTTTTGTAATAATGGTTAAAACCTAAACTAGTTTATCTCTTGCATATATGTAAAGTTTTAAACATCTAAAGTTTAGATTTTCATGTCTAATTCCAATAAAATAAATTTACGAATTATAAAATTACAAAAAAATTAAAAATACATACACATATAATATTAAATAATATAAATTTTGGGTATAACAACTCGGGTTAAAAACCTGGACTGGGTTTCTAAAATTTACATCTGGAAAGGGTCCGGGTTTTGCCAACCTAATTATTATTAACCCGCAAAATATTGGAGTACGATCAAGCTTACGGAGAATCATATCGTTCCCGATTGTCGAACCGTACAAGTAGGGACCTGAGTACATCTGTAATTGGAATGAGCTACAACCCTCCCATTGCTTCTACATTGGTGTTTTAAACAATAACCTTAGGTGCCTTTAGCTTCACTCCGATGAATAAGGCAATATCGAAATTGGGCCTTAATTTTGTCTTGGCCTAGTAAATTGTACAGTCTTGATTCTTAAATGTATGTGGAATCACTGGGCCTAGACATAAGGACGACATGTGACTGACAATTGAAATAAAATTGGCAATATGCAGTGTCGCTGGGGATTTTTTTTTTAAATATTATAATACAAGACTGTTATTGATATCATATCAGTTATTATAATTAATATTTATAAATAAATTATACAATTGGGACCTTCGTCGTAGCATATTCTTCCTTGAAGCGCGGTCCAGATTCTTCAACCCTCTCAAATATTCGAGGGGACTATGTCTCCACTCAATTATATGATAATTGAGGGAGGATTGAAACTAACCCCATAAATATTTTTATAGAGGCTCGAACCCTTATTCTCAACATTATAAGTGCAAGGACTCTCCCACTAGACCAAAAGCCCATTGATGCCTGGGGTTGAGTACCATCCTTTTCTTTCTTTTTAATTTTTTAAAAATTTCATTGCAAATCTAGTAGTTTTCTTTTTTTAATACCAAATATCTACTAGAACCCCTCTTCGATCAACTATATTACCAAGATCTTCAAAATTAATTCCGTTATAGTTAATTCAAGGCTTTAGAATAAATCCTATCTACCTTTAAATATTTAAAAATAATATATATATAAATCGAATTAGAGACTGGCACAATCTTTATTTAGATTTAGTAAAAAATGATAAGGCCTAAATAAAATATGGCCTAAAAAGCAACCCTTTTCAATATCTCAATTTAGTCAAAATTTGGTAGGTACCTTAAGAATCAAGTTGAATATGATTAAAATGTTGGATCTTAATGAGTTTCTATTGTGTTTTTACTACTTTTTGAGGTCTAAGTTACTTTTATTTTTTTTAACCACGGGGCCTTAGTCCAGTGGTCAGGACTCTACACTCATAATTGTGAGCGCAATGGTTCGAGTCCCCGCCACACATGTGGGGGGCTTATTTTCTTCCTTAATTATAATATATAATTAAGTGAAGGATATATAATTAAGTGAAGACATTCTTTTCCCTTTCGAAATTTGAGTGTAGTAGACACCCCTCGAATATTAGAGAGGGTAAAAATCTGAGTAGTGTTATATAAGAATTAATGTAAATTAGTCCCAGTAATTATCTGATTGTAAATATCAATTGTAAATCTCATATAATATGAGTTGTAACCTGAGCATTAATCTCATGTAATTCAAAAAAAAATTATAAATTTATTTATTATTATTTTTTTTAGGGGGATAAATTGGTCAGTAAGAACCCAATTTTAAAATGGATTTGAATTTGATAACAAGTGCACAACACTATGATAAACATCAGTTATAGAAACGAAAGTATTTCTGGCTTCTTTGAGGAACTTGAGTGTTTGACGCATTTCCAAAAGTGTTTGATGACACACTTGTGAGACAAAACTTAAGCAAAAGCAGAGCCACTCAGCATTGTAGATCAAGCAAGAAGATGCCGACCCATTGCTGATGATTGAAGGATTTTAAGCGATAAGAACAAATGCGTCACCCGGTGAGAGAACAAACAAGAAATGTCCTTTCAAGGACCTGTGGTCCTAAGATGAATTTTAGATTTTCTTTTTGATTTTTTTTTTTTGAATTTGTTACCATCTGCAAATATATCGCGATCCGATTATTTATAGCACAACTCAAAGGTATATCGGGTGTAGCTCGAAAATCTACACTCAGTGAAAGAGACATATTTACTCACCAGAAATTATTCTTATTCAATCAAGAATTTTACAAAATCATCCAATCAAGAATTTTACACTTTATTAAAGTTTGAAAAAACCATTATCTTATAATCTTGAATCATATCAGTTCTCATATACTCATATTAACATTTATGAAGATATATCCACCTAACCAGGTTGTAAATGGATTAGAAATTGAGCCCATGAGGCTGAAACAGCTATTCTCATATGGACTCACGGTGATGAAGCAATATTCACCACTCGGCTTGAATTTTTTATTGAATCATAGATTTTATTTTATTTTCAGGCGATTTCGGTCAATCTTTAATTTTTGCAATGTATATCTCCAGCACAATGCACGTTGATTCGAGGGAAAAAGGAGGACTGACGTATAATATGTTGTTAAATTCATTCCCCACCCCCCATTGTATTTGTGGTAGCCTCTTTCATGCTGTACCCAATAAAAATTATCATTATCATTAGTTTTTATCAAGTTGGATTGGAGCTTTAAACTTTTGGATATTGACGCGGTTGGCTGGAAATTTATTCTGTGGCCAAAAAGCTTGACTTTATATATATATATATATATATATATATATATATATTCTAATCTTTGCGGCTTGTTGCATGATTTTAAGATGGAAAATTTGTCAAGTTGTAAAGAAATGTGCGTGTGTATTATATATACAGATTAATGAAAGCGTCTTTACAAGCCTAATTAATTAATAATGCTCTTTCTGAATACAAGGCAGTTGCATGGCAATTTGTGAGAGAATTCGACGTTGCAGAAGCGGCCGGCACCCAAAGGAGAAAAATACACACCCAAAGTTCTGCAAGTGAGTTGGCATAAAATGACATGTTGAAAATAACTTAAGAAACTTTTTCTTCTTTTCAATCGGTCTTTTTCTCTTTAGGCCTACTTAATTAGTAGATGTTGTTACTGTTGTTTTCCTAAAGAAGGATAGAGTAGGGCAAATCCAAATTAATTTTTGAGTTCCCTACCGCCTCATAAGTCAAACTATAATGACTTAAAAAGAAAATTACTTGAAAACTACTCAGCCAAATCTCAGGACTTACTTATTAGATTTTTTCTTTTTGTGTATTAAAACATTTAATCTTTGAAAATTATATTAGATTCCCACTAATTTAGATTCGAGCTGGATAGAACTATTAGGACGGCAAAACTCTCCCAATAAATATTTAACACAATTACATTTTCAAGCCTTTAACCGAAGATCTTGATTAAGTTAAAATAGTTATATATCAACTTATTAGATCTTTTTTACTGTAAAGAAAATGTACCTCAAAACTGTTGAATCTTAATAAATAAGTAGACCACCAAAGTGTCAAGAATGGATACACAAACTTACATCTAGCTTGGACCATACGGTCAACATCATATGCGTGACTTTTCCATTGCTTCTCCATCGCTCCTTTTGTGATATCAGTCCCACCACCATATAGGTCTGAAAAATGAGAGTTTAACATTATATTCAATATCTCCATACAACTTGCAACGGCTTTTAGTCAATAATAGAAGGTCGACACATGTGCCACTTAACTTCCTAATGAATTTAACTTCTTATTTTCTGAACTTTGGTAAAAAAAAAAGGGGTTCTAATACGAAACATCCTACAACTTGCAACAGTTTGTATGCTTATTGGTTAATTGGTGAATTTTTTAAGTTTAGATGCACGCAATTTGCAGCATGTTCTTAGGAGAAACTGTTGAGTCTCCTTTTTTTTTTGTGGTTTTCTGGGCATGCAGGGATCATGATTCATTCGTGCATACAGAGGCCGACATTATTCACTCGGTCTAGGGTCCCGTCCCTCTGATCAGTTTCCGTCATTAGTTATAAAGTTATTGTCACGTACATCTGAAGCCTTTTGTTTATAGATCTTGAATTTACCAACCACACAATAATTTAGATGCCAATTGGGGTATGCACAAAATGACATAAATTGATCGACATAGCCACTGGGGTTTTTATCCTTCACGGTATGTATATATGGCCTGAAATTATTTGCACAGCTTTTCATGTCGGGAACTTGTTGAACAAATTAATAAATGCAGAAGATATTATGGGCGTCTTTTTCATTCAATTAGAAAGCGTGTAAAACTTGCCGTTATGTTCTTTCATACATTAGATAATTTCACGTACAGCCGACCCAGTGATGCTCATACACAGCCTCAAGATGGTTTTTTTTTCCTTTTTTAATTTTTTATGAAAGTCTAAGGATGAAATTTTATTTGTGGAAATTCTGTAAATTGAGGTTTTCTTTTTAAATCAAAGTTTTCGCTTTTGTTGCCAATTCCATTAACCAAAGAACAATTTATCGAGTATCTTTATCAGCCACTAACAAGTTGAGTTGTCTTAAACCGAGTGGATTGATTGATTAATCATAATTATTTGAGAAAATTAAACTTCAAAGATAAATTAACAAAAAAAAACAATTTTCAGATATTTGATTTGTAGAAAATCTAATAATAAGTTTTAGAAGTTGGATATAATTGAGGGCACAAGAATGTTCACACTTCATAATAAACTATTAATTATTTAACACGATTATATTACTCTAATTTTTTTTTATGTAAAATATAGTTACCTCTAATTTTTCGTAGACTAGGTCTAAATAGTTTTTATTATTAGGCAATTCAAATATCTGAGCCCCCAGAAAGAATTAAGTATACCTTTATATAATTAGACCTTGAAAGAAAACTCTGTTTCACAATGTTTATTAGAACATTATATTTCAAAACCATTGAATCTGCCAATATAAGTTTGTTTATGGCTGTCAATTAGAAAAATTCAACAGCCATCTTAGATGTTTAAATTTTTTTTGCCTAACTGACAAAAAATGATACAGCTTTTGATAGCTACCTTATTTTTATTTTTTTTATTTTTTATTTTTAGCTCTTGAAACCGGCCCTTGGGGGCAGCTTGCAAGTTGAGGTCAAGATAAAATTAAATTCGGGTGACCCACAGAATTATAAATTATTGACCATAAAATAAAAGTGACTACAGAAAACGAAAATCACGACGCCCCACATGTGCGAGAAGCAAGTGACTGACAAAACAGCTTAAAATTAGTTCCAATTTATAAATCAACCCACTCATCTTTTTTATTATTATTATTTTAGTGACAAAACAAGGCATTTCGTTATTTATTGCGTTTGAAATAATGAAATATGATTTAATGGAGAACTAATTCATAGAAATTGAAAGATAGCTGAAATATTAAACACATTGACTATTTAGCGAGACAAAATTATATAAGAGTAATGGTAAATATTTTAAATTTTTTATTTTAAATAATATGACATTTATTAATCGGTTCATAATTTTTTACAAAACCTAAAATTAATTAATTTTATTATCTTATTAATCAATTGATAAATATCGCATCATTTGAAATAATTAATTAAGATAAAATTTTGAGATATCTAACACTGCTCATTATAGAAGGGCATTTATATTTGAAAAGTCAATTTTAATTAATGAGGTAAACATAATAAGTAATTATTTTTTTGAATTAATCCTAATTTCGAGTCATTGCCATAATTTTTCTTAATTCATTGTGTCATACTGATCATTGTACTTTAAATTTTCAAGGGAGTCAGCCACTTTTCTCTTTATGGTTTTAATTAGTGATTACGTTTTTATAGATTTTAATAATACTATATTATCTCCATGACATCATCCAAATTTTAACAAATGTTAAGTAGTGAAGAAGATGAAATATTATGAAACCTGATCGGATGGGATATCATAATAATAAAAAAAAAATCATATTAAAAAAAAGAAGAAATTCTGAGATTGAAGCACGAGTTTTAAATTCGATTGGAGATTGGGAAATTTACAAAATTAACCACAAAATTTTACTATTTTTCAATTTTGACCCCTCAAATTTTTTTCTTTCATAATTAGCCAAAACCTAAATTTGAGGACGAAACTACCCTCACCATTCTCACGATTCTCTCAAGCAAAAAATTCTCACCCTCTCCCGAAAATATCATCACCGGAATTCTTTATGTTCGTCGGCGACGTAGACCCACAGCAGAGAGAGTTATCGGCGGCTGAAAAAGCTAAATAACGGTTCAAATATTCGGAGCTCGCCAAGAGATTGGACAAAAATCGGAAACCCTAGGTGAGTTGTTGTTGTTGTTGTTGTTGTTGGTGTTGTTGTTGTTGTTGTTGGTGTTGTTGTTGTTCGTGTTGTTGTTGGTGTTGTTGTTGTTGGTGTTGTTGTTGTTGTTGGTGTTGTTGCTGTTGTTGGTGTTTAATGGCGGTGGTGGGTGAAATGCATGTGGGAAAGGGAAGAGAGGAGAAAGGGAAGGCAAAGGAAACCGAAAGAGAAGCGAAAGGAAGGCGCGGAGAGCGCGCGCGGCGCCTCGCGCCGAGGTGCGCGACAGCGCATCATCGCGCATCGAGGTCGCGCGCATCATCGCGCATGCAGGTCGCGATGGGCGTCGCTCGCGCGCGAGGTGCGCGCATGCTCGCGAGATGCGCCTAGCAGCGCGACCTCGCGAGGATGGGCCTGCGCATGCATCGCGAGGGATGCTTTGTCGCGCGAGGTGCGTGCGACAGGCACATGCTCGCGAGAGATGCGCGCGACAGGCGCGACCTCGCGCGCGATGATGCGCCTGTCGCGAGCATCGCGCACGCGAGGATGGGCCTGTCGCGCGCGAGGTGCATGAGCGCGAGGCACATCCTCGCGCGCGCATCTCGTGCGAGGATGCGCCTGTCGCACGCACCTCGCGCCCGGCCCGGCAAACGCATCTGACTGGCGCTTCCTTCTGCCGCAACAAGAGACGATGTCTCTTGGTGAGAGAGTGGTGCTGTCGCACCAAGAGGCAGCGTCTCTTGTTGCTGCCTCTCGGTGCCTGTCGCACCAAGAGGCAGCGCCTCTTGGTGCCTGTCGCACCTTGGCGCTGTACGCTCTTGGTGCGACAGAACTCGTCGCACCAAGAGCGCGCATCTTGTTCTTCCTCTCGGTGCTGTCGCACCTTGGCGGCGCCTCTCGGTGCTGTCGCACTTGAGGCGCGCCTCGGTGCGACAGGCGTCGCACCATGAGGCGGCGCCTCAGTGCGACTAAATGAGTTAATTTTTTTTTTCTGCTTTTGTTTATAATTTATTGACATGTACTATTTTTAACTTGTACCAGATAAAAGGGCAAATCAAAAATAGCATTGCATAATCCGCCCGAACCGAAAGGAAGGAATGATGAAGATACCTTATGGCGATCACTTTCTCGGGCGTATCACGAGTATGTGCAAATTAGATATCGTTGTTAATGCCATCCGGGAAAAATTAACTAAGAAACAGTTGAAACTGTTCAAAGATGATATATTTGGGCATTTCCTCCAGTGCCGAAGCTATCCGTTCAGTGGCGTGATTGTTCATAATATATTACTTCGGCAAGTGTCCCACGCAACTAGAAATGAAGACAATCAGTTATGGTTTCAAGTTGGTGACCATTTGATACGGCTATCAATTGGAGAGTGGTGTCTAGTAACGGGACTTTGCTTCGGTAAAGATGTGTTTGTGCCGGAGAATGAAACACCGCATAGGTTACTTAAGAAGTATTTTGCCGGCAGATTTCGTGATATCAATCTTGGCCAGTTCGAGCAAATATTTATGGACTTAGACTTCAAGACGATGAATGACACGGATGCGCTAAAAATCGCCCTATTTTACTTTGCTGATAGAGTACTAAACGGAAGAAAAGATCATTGTCAGATCAATTTCGGTTTGCTTAATCAGGTGGATGACATAAATCACTTTCGAAGTCGTCCGTGGGGTCGTTTGTCATGGAAAATAATATATGAAAGCGTTGATAATGCATTGAACGGCAAAGCCAATAAGTTTAAGAGGGCATGCGCACAAAATCCGTTGCATAAGATTGAAAAATACAATGTTTACGGTTTTACGGCTGCAGTGCATGTGAGTGAAGAATTTATTTATTTTAATAACTTAGATTTGTTATAATGAATATTTTATGAAATAGTTTTTGACTGTATAATTTTTCTTGTTGAAGGCATGGATTTTATAATTTATTGACATGTACTATTTTTAACTTGTACCGAGATAAATGGGCAAATCAAAAATAGCATTGCATAATAACCGAGAAAAGAAAGGCAGGAATGATGAAGATACCTTATGGCGATCACTTTCCCGGGCGTATCACGAGTATGTGCAAATTAGATATCGTTGTTAATGCCATCCGGGAAAAATTAACTAAACAGTTGAAAACTGTTCAAAGATGATATATTTGGGCATTTCCTCCGGTCGGGAAACTATCCGCTTCCATTGGCGTGATTGTTCATAATATATTACTTCGGCAAGTGTCCCATGCAACTAGAAATGAAGACAATCAGTTATGGTTTCAAGTTGGTGACCATTTGATACGGCTATCAATTGGAGAGTGGTGTCTAGTAACGGGACTTTGCTTCGGTAAAGATGTGTTTGTGCCGGAGAATGAAACACCGCATAGGTTACTTAAGAAGTATTTTGCCGGCAGATTTCGTGATATCAATCTTGGCCAGTTCGAGCAAATATTTATGGACTTAGACTTCAAGACGATGAATGACACGGATGCGCTAAAAATCGCCCTATTTTACTTTGCTGATAGAGTACTAAACGGAAGAAAAGATCATTGTCAGATCAATTTCGGTTTGCTTAATCAGGTGGATGACATAAATCACTTTCGAAGTCGTCAGTGGGGTCGTTTGTCATGGAAAATAATATATGAAAGCGTTGATAATGCATTGAACGGCAAAGCCAATAAGTTTAAGAGGGCATGCGCACAAAATCCGTTGCATAAGATTGAAAAATACAATGTTTACGGTTTTCTTTATGAGTGCATGTGAGTGAAGAATTTATTTATTTTAATAACTTAGATTTGTTATAATGAATATTTTATGAAATAGTTTTTGACTGTATAATTTTTCTTGTTGAAGGCATGGATTTTTGAAGCGATTGGAGGACTACCATCACAGTGGGTTATGAAAATTAAGAGGAAGGGTCCTCGGATCGTGCGATGGAAGCCTTTAGCTTCTTCGAATATAAACTTTGGCGAAGTCAATTCATACCTCAACGAGCATCTTGTAAGTCAATTATATGGATGTTTGTATATAACTATTAATGACAATATGATTCTACTAATTGAAAAATTGATATTCTTTCTGACGAGGATGGCAACATTTTAAAAACCATCGAACCGGATGCAAAGGAGAGAACCACAAATTATTGGAAGAGTGTTGAGGAATACGTGCCATATATGCCGAGTTGGGTCCATAATGTAGGTATCCTTTACAGTATCATTTAAAATATAAACAAAATTTAAATTTTTTTATATTTACTATTTTTCTGTTTTACTTGGTGCAAAGCTGACCTTGATCAACGTGGCATCCATTACAAGGACCAAAGAGGCGGAGCATGACACAACGTGCCAAACAGAACTGCAGCAGAATCCTGTTCAGGATGACTTTGCTGCCGACGACCATCAGGAATCCGCACACGATTCAGATGACAGACATGAGCACGAGGTTACCTCTGTCGTCCTGATCATTTTGTTTAAGCACATATACGTAACTTCAACACTTTCTCACTACTTTCTTATTTCATAATAACAGGCAAGGACTAAGTTTCGCAATGATTATTTCGCTCAACGACTTGACAGAATAGAGTGTTCCATTCACGAATTGAGGTCGGAACTTCAGGCAGAACACAGTTCCATTAACAAACTGAGGTCAGAACTTCAGGCAGAACGCAGAGACGCACAACAGTATAGAGATGCGGTCATGGGGTTTATGGCTTCGTTTAGCGCGGGCTCTTCGAAGGGCGCGTACGGTGATTCTCCGTTTGGCAGCTCACACACGGTGAGCAAGTTTCACCTGCTTCTGTTTGTTCTTATGCTTTGAAACCTGAAATTAATTTAATATATTCATCTCCTTTAATCGCCAGGCCCCAGATGGCTATGGTCCGACCGGTGATGTTGGATACGGTACGAATACGAATGCGGGTAATGACGATGAGCACACCCCTATGTCATTTATGCAGTCTCTATGGAGACATAAGTGGTGACAGTGTGCAGATACTCACGGAGGCACCGGCCGGCGTTAGTATGTTTGGACGTCCGTATAGACCGTCATATATCTTTGGCAGTCCATACTTCATTCCTCCTTTGAAGAGAGGTAGGAATGTCAGGCCTCTACCCGCTCTCAAAATTACGGACTATGAGATTGATGACAGATCGAGTGTAGATATAAATCCGCTAAGGGGAGTAGAAGATTCAAGGTTGTGTGAGGAGTTTGATCAGTGGTTTACTGGTAAAATTTCTGTGGATTGGCCCGTCCAACAATCCAGAAATTTCTTTGAAATACTCGTGGGAGAAGTCCAGATGGGGTGGCTTGGTGACGAGGTAAATGTGCTTAATAGTCAAAACAATATTGTTCATATTTCCGCTGCCATGAATTCTGTTATAATTTTACTTGGTTTAATTCCTCTACACAAAGATATTCACACGTTTTACCGCTTGATTGGCCGAGAAGCAACGGCAGTTTCCAAATGCACTACCGCAGCGCGTCACGCATACGGATACATATTTTTGGGCATGTTTACAAACTCCTTAATCATGAACTATAATTTCAATGTTTTAAATATCTCGCAATGTTATTAATTTCTTACTCATCGTGCAATAGGTGTTCCTAAAGCAATTATGGAACAATGGTAGTTGTGATGTCCATTCATTACAATACGGCAACAACTTCAACAGCTATATGGATGGGCGGGAAGATATCATGTCAAAGCCTTTAACGGACGTCGATGTGGTAAGAATTGTCACTCAATCTTATAGAAGTGTATGAAATATGATAATTTAACATTTTATTTTTGTAGATATTCATCCCTGTGAATTTGGCTGGCAATCATTGGGTACTAGCTCGAGCGGACTTTCGCACAAAGAGGGTACGGATTTATGACTCGTTGGTTACCCTTTCCGATGACAAAACATATTTGCGTCAATTCAAGCCTCTTCAGGTCGTTTTCCCTCAATGGCTTCAAGATGTTGGATTCTACAACATCCGACCTGAGCTACAGAGTACCGAATCTTGGAAAGTAAGAATCGTTAAAGATGTGCCCCAACAAGAACCTGGAAGTGGTGATTGCGGTGTATTTATGTTGATGTTTACAATGTATTTGATGTTCGGGCTCAAACTTGATTTTGATGGTAGCCACGCGAATTACTTAAGGAAGAAAATTGCTGTTGATATTTTTACTGGCGATATTGCCTTGTAAGTCATTGTATTGTGTTCAGACTTGATGTATGGATTAAGATTATTCTAATTTGATATAAACTTTTGATATATTCATATATATTTAGGTAAAAGTAATTGTTGATGCACTATAGTACTTATTATGCAAATTAATATAAAATTAAATACCGTGGATATATGTAATTGTATTCATAAACTAAAATAAGAGTTCAGAATCCATAATGAGTAACAATGATACAGTCAGTTTGGATTCGACGCGATGAGATTTTTACATTTCTTGCGGTTATGACCTGGTTGGTTGCATCGCCCGCATCGCACAGTTCTTCGGTTAACATCCTCACCGAGAGAAGGAATTCTTAACTCGGGACGACGACTGGTGGTGGTGCTTGATCGGGGGTTAACTGTGATTTCCTGAATTTCTTCTGGAATGTCCCAATCTGTCATGTCGCCAACCGGCTCCACTGGGTGTGCATATGCCATAACCAAGGAATCTTTAGAGTAATAATCAGAGCAAAGACTTATGTAATCCACACGGATGGTCAGACAAGCAGCAATTGCATGTGCACAAACAAGCTGATCGAGTTGGAATACTCTACAGGAGCAAGTCCTTTGATGAAGATCAACTATCCCTTCCTTTACACCACCACCCAAAACATGAAATCGATGCTGAGACACAGGACGAACGGTCATTCTTTCAGCCATAATTCTTCTTTCACCGACTATCTCATCTGCCTACGTCGTTAGCCGAGTGCTCATCGATTCAGCCACAATTTTCCTATCATAAAACCATTCTTTGTAGTGTTTTTCTAAAGTGATCAACAAGATGAGTAACAGAAATTTTCGCGGTTCCTCATTAAAGAATTCACGCTTTCCGCAATATTGGTGGTAAGTATACTGTATCTCCTACCTTCAAATTCAGACCTTGCCCAATTACACGTACCCACATTATTCTCTAGGTAATCAGCCGCGCCCGAGTGGAGCATCCACAACCCTTCAAGTTGCCTTTTAAATTCTTCGTGTCCATATGCCTTTGCTGCATTAATAAAGGCTGGCTCAAATTGATCCCAAATAGCTTTGGACATCCTGAATTTGGACTTAATGTTGCCTTTGACATGGTAAAAACAAATGCCATGAGCAGCTGTGTGAAATGCTTTCAAAACGGCTCTCTTGATGGCAGTGCATCGATCTGAGATAAATACTAACTCTGGTCTATCGCCAATCACTCCGTGTAACTTCATCATAAACCATTCCCAAGCATCATTATTTTCTGAATCCATGACCCCAATAGCTAACGGATATAGTTGATTATTACCATCCAGACATGTTGCTACAAACATGCTTCCACGATATAGCCCCTTTAAATGAGTGCCATCTACAGCGATCACAGGTCTAATGTACTGCGTGAAGCCCTTGATGGAAGATCCAAGCGCAACAAAGTAGTATAAGAAATTATCATTTCCATCCCGCTCAAAGTGTGTGACTGTACCCTCATTCTCTTTAGTCAAGACATGGGAGTACTTGGGAAGTAAGTTGTATGACTCTGCAGGGCTCCCTCGTACTATTTCAAGACCGACTTCTTTAGCCCGATATGCTTGTTGATATGTTAACTGGACACCGTATTCTTGCTGCATGTCTGCTCTAATGTCATTCGGCGTGTATATCCGTTTGTCCTGAATAAATTTTTCCGCGATAAGATGGCCAACAACCCGACTCCTTACTTGACGGAGACCACTAGGCAATACCTCATTAGAGCACGTATGAATATTGTCAACTCTTCTCACTACCCAAGGAACATTCTGCTCATCCGCACCTCTCGTTGCGCGAAGACGCCAATTACATGATTCAGAAGAACAGTGGGCCTCAAAGCGTGTTGTTGTGGACCGTGCAATCTTGAAATCAAACTTTTCCCGCAAGGCCACTTTGCGCAGTTCAGTATTAACTCACTCTTCTCAATGAACAACTTTCCAACACCAATGTCAGTAGAATTACAGCTTCTAACTAAGTCTGGAGCAACCAAGTTTGAAGGCAAAACTGGAGCAAGACTCACCAAGGGATTAACTGTTGTCCTCCTCCTCGAACGGGCCATCGGAGGAATAGGTTGGTTGTCTCTGTTATTAATAGGGATGTCATACTGATGCTCATCCTCATCATTGATAGGAATATCGGAATGACCAATGCCCCTATCCCCTTCAGTATTGGAGTTTATGCCTTGCACACTATTTAACGGGTTCAAATAAGCATTATCCGTTTCTGTGTTGTTGGTGTCATAAGCAGGATCATCATAACTGCGGAACTCATTATTATGAAATGGAGAGTAATGTTGCCCTAACGATGTCCCTAATGGTAACACTTCTTCTTCAACATCCGCTAACGTCATGCCGTTCTCATCAATAGTGTCATTGTTTTCGTTGAGTGGAGAGTAACGTTGCTGGAACGACATTTCCGGGCAACACCTCTTCCTCAATATCGGGGATGACTCGTTTGCTCTAAACGAAGTTTCACTTTCCACAAGCCGCTCAGAACCAGTAGGAACTCGAGGAGATGTGGTGACAAATATAGGAATGCATCCATAATTGGCCACGCCGAGGCCATGTGCAAAGACAACTTTAACCATTTCATCATTAAATATGTCCATCAGAGTGAACATGCACGATACATTGTGTTACTAGACCTCAAAGTTGTCTTCATCACCATACTATATTCATTAGGATTTATCTCGCAAAACTTCATACACCCGTGCTTTAAATTGCTCAAACGTACACTCTTTCCGAACTAAAAATGTTGTATTCTTGGCATTCACGCTCGCATTTCACGACCATCCGCTAACATCTCCCACCAACCGTCAGTAACATAATCAAGTACAACGGAATCCATTAAACCTAAAAATTATAAAGAATAACAAAAGATATAAGATTACATGCTACAAAACCTAGTAAACTGAATATGCACTACATTTATATAGATGAAATAAAGTATACGATTTTTCATTTGATTCGTCTTGTTGTAAGCTTCGAAACGGTATATTATATGCCTAAAACGGATACATGTAACCCAAGTTATGACTTTCTAAAATAATCGAAATTTAGTGAGACAAAATGGGAGACAGTCATGTCCACATAAAACCAGTGGGAACAAGTGAGACAGGCAGTGGGACAGGCACCTGTCTCACATAAAATCAGTGGCTTTATGTGCGATTTTGGTGAGACAGGCAGTGGGACAGGCGCCTGTCTCACATAAAAATTTTATGTGCGAGGCTGTCCACACCTCGTCGCATATTTTGGTGAGAGCGATGGGGACAGCGCCTGTCTCACATTGAGACAGCGCTTCTCACTTTTACTTCTTTTTTACGATTTTCGAAATTTCAATGATTCTCTTCATTTCTCAACTGAAACAAACTACTTTAACATATCACATTGTTTTAATCATGACAAATAACAATGTTTGGAACAAAAATCTCCTTTAATCTCGAAATTAAATGATAAAATCAATAGATCAAAGCTTAGATTATGGTAAGAGTATAAACTAACCTTAACAAGCTCTCCAATTGATAATTAAATCTTCAATTATGCAATACTTGTTTGATGGAATTTGTTAATTTATTGAGAGTGGTGGAATTTGTTGACAATGATGAAATTTGTTAAGTTTTTGGGCAAAATTACGTTTATGAGGGCTGGAAATTTATATGTCATGGTTTTATAAATTTGATGAATAAGATGAGGGTAATGTAGTCTAAAAATGGGGTGTTTGGCTAGTTATAATAGAAAAAAATTTGGGGGGTTAAAATTGAAAAATACTAAAATTTTGTGGCTATTTTTATAAATTTCCCTTGGAGATTAGGGACCAGGTTTTCTTGTTGTGTCGTCTGCGTTAAGAGTTAAAGATCGCCTGTACAAGGACCGTGCCGACCACTTACTCCTAATCTTATCACATGAAGTAGTCATCTTTTTGATAAGCACTTTGGATTATATCAGCGTCAAATGTCAGAGACCGTCTTTTAACTTTTGTTTGGTGAGCGGTTCCTTATCACGATTGTCGAGTACACATAGAAATGATTTGAATTTTTTGCGTTCTGGATTCACATATTCTCTTTCTAATTCAAGTGGCAACTTTTTTTCTTTTTCTTTTTTTGGCCTTGCAATTAAAAAATGCAAGAGACAAAAAAAATTAATGAAATTTATGGTGTATTTAATTAGTTTATTTCGATTAACTAAAGTATTAAAGCATCTTTTAAATTTGACAGTAAAACATGTGTATTTTCTATGACGACTTGTAATATGATTTGGTGCGAGACACGTAGTAGAATTAAGTATTCATGTTCCTCTCTTTTTATTCAATTGCGTTGGTTAACTCTTTATTAACATAAAAAGGTGACCAATACATTTACATCCACAAGATCAATAATTTCGCTTCCTTTCACATGAAAAAAGGTGGACAAACATACGTTCACAGAACCCTGAGTAGTTTCAATGTCATTTTCAATATTTGTAAGGACGTGAACTTATGGACGTATGGATTCTTTGATCTTATCTTACACATAATTAGAATTCGGAAGAGTTTTATAATTTATGGTGATTTTATTTTTTGGTCGCATTTTGGATGGTGGTGTAAATGTGGCACATTCTTGAAAAATTAATTGAAAATTTTTTTATGTGTTTTATGATATATAATAAAAATAAGGGAAAACGAATATTGGATTTAAAAAAAAAAAAAAGCCTGCGACTTAAATAATAAGGATAATATACTCCATAAAAGTAAGTTTGTGTATCCATTATTGACAATTAGAGACTTATAGAGGTCTACTTGTATATTAGGATTCAACAATTCATTTTCTTCTTCTCAAAAAAAAAAAAAAAAGTAAGCAAGCATTGGGGTTGTTTAAATCCCAAGGAGCTAGGGAAATGAAAAAGACCAATACGAGTTTACCCATCTCCATGTTCTTTGAGGAAAACAAAATTAACAATATCCAGTAATTAAGCAGGCCAAAAAAGAGAAAGACCCTTTGAGAAAAAGAAAAAAAGAAAAAAATGTCTTCAAGTTATTTTCAACAACATGTCATTTTATGCCATGGAACTTGCAGAACTTTGGCGTTTATTTTTCTCCTCTGGTTGTTTCTTGGTTGTTGGCCGCCTCTACAACTACAAAATTCTCCCACAAATTGCCGTGCAACTGCTCTGTGCTTGAATGAATCTGAGCTGACAATGATCTTTTTCTATCTTAAAATCATGCCACAAGCCGCAAAAATCAGATAAAAGAACAGGTCAAGCTTTTTGGCCGCGGCAGAATTTTCCAGCCAACAGCGTCAATAATTAAAAAAATCCCACTTGATAAAACCCAACAATAGTGAGAACAACGTTATTGGGCATCTTCGATGCATGATTACGACCTCGTTGAAGCATGAAACAAGCAGGCAGTAGCCACTAGTTACTTTTTTTTTTTTTAATTTTTGAATTAAATTTAACAAACAATATGATCTACTTCTACTTCAGTCCTGCTATGCAAAATGATTTTTCATTGTACACAGGATGTGGTATAAAATAAACCTATAAATCTTCAATTTTAATTTTGGCGCCTCAGCTATGCAAATGCTAACTGAACTATGGACGCACGATGACAAGCTTTATCACACGTATACGGCTTAAAATTGATCGTGCAGCTCTTCGTGTCGGCAAATTACAGAACGAATTATTAAATGAAAAAGATATTATGGACCGCTTTTTTTTTTTTTTTTTTTTTAATTCAATTGGAAAAAACGCGTAAACTTATTTGTTCACAACTCATCTCCTTACACGCACCGCATATTTTCTTTCACAAGTTAGATAATTTCAGTATTTCATGTGTAGGGACCCAGTGAAGTGATACAGTCTAAAGATGATGTTTTTTTTTTTTTTTTTAATCACAGTCTAATGATGAAATTTAACTTGTGGAAATTCTGTAAATTGAGGGTTTCTTTTTAGACTGAAATTTTAACTGATGTTGCTAATTCAACTAATCAAAGAAAGCTTTATCGAGTATCTTTATCAGGCCGCCAACAAGTTGGGTCGTTTTAAACCGAGTGGATTGATTGATTAATCATAATGATTGGGCAAATAAAACTTCTGAGATAAATTAACAGAAGACAATTTTAACGCAATTGGTTTGTAACAATACGCTTTAGAAGCTAATTAGGATATAATTTACGGCACAAGAATTAATGTTCGCACTTCACAACATACATAAAGTTAATATATCATTGTTTTCTCTGATATATTGTATTATAGTTCAGTCACCATTGTATTTTCTTAAATTTGTATTATATTAAATATATCTATTATTGGACAACTCAAATATCTAGATCCAAATGAACTAGATATATCTCTAAATAATTAAAAGAAAAGCCTCTCAATCCCACAGCATGTATCGAGAACTTGAATCCCAATCCACAATTGTTATAAAATGTTCATCTCCTAACTAAATGAGCGTTTTCTAAACTATAATCTAATGTTAAAGGAAATTGAAATCGAGAACCAACGTACAAAAAAAATTGATAACAATGATAAATCTAATTAAGTAAGAAGTCGGCATCTTTGTTAGATCATTCTGTTTCAAAATCATTGATAAGAGTTTGTTTATACTTTATTGCTGTCAATTTCAAGAAGAATAATGCTATTTTCACACAAAATTACATGTCAAAATACACAAAATCACTAAAAGACAACATATATTTTACTAAAAGAGAAATTTATTTAATTTATTAATTATTTTATCTAAAATCCTCATTTTATTTATTTTATGGAATTTAATATGCAAGTAGCATTTTCCCTTTAAAAATTCAACAGCGCAATCCTTGATGCTTCACACAAATTTTACCTAATGGACAAAAGAAAAAGGGTACAGCTTTTGGCAGCTGCCTTTATGGGACCTTGCTAATTTTATTTTTTGAAGCCGGCTCTCTGGCTGCAAGTTGAGCCAAGATTTAAAATTACCCACAGAATAATTCCAAAAATATGAGCTACAGAAAAGAAAATCAAGGGCCCCCCATGAGCAGTAAAGCAAGTGATCAAGAAAAAATTAGACACTGTCAAATGAGCACGATTATATGTGTATATATATTAAATAATTCTCTAGATTCTTAAAAAATTTTAAAATGGCCTAAAAGTAGTTTCAATTTATAAATCAACCCACTCATCTTTTATATTATTATTTTAGTTAAAAAAAGTCATGTCAAATGTAAATACCCGGTAAGTAATTTATTGCATTAGACGTGTGATTAACCACCAATAGAAAGATTATTGAATTATTGAGCACTTAGTTCATAACGAATAAAAGATAATTGACATGTCGATTACATCATCTATCTAATACGATAAATATTATATCTAAGTATTTATGTTTGCAATGTCCGTTTTAACTATTTTATAAGAAATAAATAAGAGGTTTTTTTAAAATTACCACCTAATTTTGTGCCATCATCATGAATTTCTTAATTGATTGTGCCAAAATTGATTATTTCTTCAAAATCACAAAGGAGGTGGTCACTATTCTCCATGAGATTTTTAAATTTTCACTAATTGCTATTTTATTTTATTTTATTTTTATCTTTTTGGATATTCTGTAAAACTCTGGTATCTCTTTGGCTTCATCCAAATTTTGACATTAATAGGAGTGAAAATGGAATATTATGAAAGATAATGGGAGATAAGTGGTAATAACTGAAAATTCTGGGAAAGAAGTGTAAGTCTCCCGGATTATAATTAAAAAATTTGAAATTATAAAAGCTCTTGTGATCGAAGCATGTGTCTTGAATTCGATTGGGGGTATGGGACCAGTTTTTCTTGTTGTCCACGTCCAAAAACAGCCTGCACAAAACCGTACTGACCACATAAACCGGATCTTATCAAATAAAATATTTATTTTTCTGATAAGCCAGTTGGATTATATCAAAGTCACGTATCAAATACCAGCTTTCGACTTTTTGTTAGTGAGCGAGATTCAGGACAATTCTCGAGTCCATATCATCGACAGTAACAGTAATGAATGACTCCAGATTTTAATTACTTTGGTCGGTCGATTCAAAAAGGAAATTACTTTGCTCGGTTCCTAAACTCCCATAGAGGCATAAAATTTTAATCGTCTTTCTATCCAAGTGGCCAAATTCTTTTTTTCTTCTTCATTTTTCTTGCAATTCCAAAATAGAAAGACGAAACTAATGAAATTTGTGGTGTTTTTAGTAAGCTTATATCGATTAAGTTAAACCATCTTTTAAATTTAAGAAATTGAATTAACGTTTAAATTTAAGAAAATAAACCGATATATGACAATACTCATACTTGTTGAGTTGTGTCCACATTAACTAATAAATGAGAATTAGTTGGATTTATGAGCAGGAGAGGTTAATTTTCCTAATAAGTTATATTTTAGATTGAATATTTAGTATCTGTCTGATATGACTTATCTAGTGGGTATAAATACTTATTTAATCTCACAAACTCTTATCATAATTTTTGTTATTGTTTGGTTTTTTTTAGTAGAGTTTTTATGGTTTAAATAAACTATTTTGCCTTCACTAGTAAAAGTTCAAATTTTGGACTTTTGAGAGTAGAGGTTGAAAAGTTTTTTTTTAAAATGTTAAAATATCAAAAATATCCTCTACTTATTTGACAATCTTATTTTATTTTTTTTATAACATAACTTAAAAGAACTTGTCTATTAAAATAATTTCATCGATTTTTAATAAAAGTTCTTATTGATAACCAAACAACTAAAATTTCGTAGGTAAAAGCTCTATTGCTAAAAGCTGTACTTGAAAAATTATACTAAACAGAACTTTAGAAATTCTAAGCCAAGTCCCCCAACAAGTAGTATCAAAGATAGTTTAGTGTGAAACTAAGGGAAAAATGCAAGATAGGTTACTTCTATAATAAATAGGAGTGTTACTAATAAAAAATGGATAGGATAAGTTACTCCTCCGAATAAGATAGTCTTTTGAATTTGGATCTTTAAATTCAACACTGAAAAATGTACATTTTTAACAATAAATTGTAATATAGTTTAGTGTGAAACACCTGACAAAAATATTTTTTCCTCTCATTCACATGAAATTTTAAGAAATCAATTGTGTTCGTTAACTGTTGGGAAAAAATCAGTTTTTAAATATTTATAAAAATTTTTTAGGATTGATCTCATACAATATATAAGAATTCGTAATCTAAAAATCGTACCTTGAAAATCTAAGAAGATGAACAATCTTCCCTTTTTTCACTGAAGTGAATTAGGCTCCCAGATTACAATCTGTTACTACCACGCCTGTTAGATCACGATCCGTCAAAACCACGTTTGTTAGATCACGATCCGTCACCAGTGATCTTCCAGGTTACGACTTAGTTTTGATCTGTACTTGATATGTGGGCGCCTTTATCACTATCAATAACAACTAGCAGGAGAAAATTTTTTTCTTAAGATTAGAGAGAAAAAAAATATTTTTCTCTAATCTGTATAAAGTGGCTGCTCTTCTTTTTTTCTTTTGGAAAAAAAGAAGTTTTTTTATATCTCTTCTTGGTGAAACCCTAGATTCTAAAAATAAAAGTTACGATTACTTACTTTTTCTTATAGAGGGTCCACCTTGTAAAATAACATAAGGCCTCTTATACACAAGTACATTACATGAAGCCTCCCACTAAATAATATATTTAGGTTTTAACCCAAATAGCTAGTTATCTTACATATTAATCCAGTAACGGCGCAGTCAATTAAATGAGCTAACCCAGGAATCAATTGGGTACATACAATTAGGCTATAATAATTAGGCATATAATTAAACTAGCCCAATTATTTAATTCCAAATCAGGCATATAATTAAACTAGCCCAATTATTTAATTCCAATTCTACTCCACTAAAAAATTGGAACTGACCTCCATAATTGTATGCTATTTAGGATAGTATTCTCGAATAATAATTTAACTCATGCCACATTGATTTATTTACTGCATAATCCTTTGAACCACATCATTAATTTAAATCGATATCTCAACTGTTCAATCGATTTAATTACATCTTATTCCTTGATCCTTACTGGTTTTCTCTAATGATCATTTTCAACATACTAAATATGTTGACATACTGTGGCCAGAGAATTTTATGATCAAGTACCGAAAGCCCATCAATAGAAGTGTTGTACAAATTTTATATTGTTAATCTATAACTCCAATACTCATAATTGCTCCCACCAAGATACCGGGTAATCTTGACCACAAGTGTGTGTCGTGTCCATTGGTAACTCAAATGGAATAACAATTATAATCATAAAATCATAATTAACTCAAGATTAAGATTACAGTAAAATCAATGCCTATGAGATTTAATAAGTCTGACAATCATTTCAAGGTTAATTAAATATCATATGTGATCTAACTCAATGTAGTCAAACTACATCAGTAAATTCATACATGATTAAGACAAATCATTCAATGAATTTACTACAGTCTAAACATAAATAGAGCGCTCAACTCTATTTATCAACTACTAACTTAATTTATTTAATAATAAGATAACTTGTATTTATGGTTTCTGTGAATCCATATGATAATCACATAAATATATATAATATGATTAAACGAACATTTTTCAATATATTTATGCAATTGAAAATATCTCAAATATCTTATTAATCAGAAAATAAATTAATATGTTTTAAAAGAGCACATAATCCCAACAGTTAACTACTTATTAACATAAAATGGTAGTATAGTGCGCAACGCATTTTGCATTTATAGCAACGAAATCAATAATTTGGTCTTCTTTCAAATGGAAAAAGGTAGACAGATTGTTTACGGAATTGTGAGTAGTTCTAATGTCTTATAATACAACAAAGGACATCTTGGATCTTGTCTTATGTTTACTTTGAAGAGTTTATAATTTATGGCGATTTTATTTTCTGGCTACATTTTGGATCGTGGAGTAGATGTGGCATATTCTTGATTTTTTTCTAGAAGCTAAGGAAAAAGGATAATTGGACTTTCAAAATAGGGTAAATATTTATTTAGTCTTATATTTTTATTTAAATGTTCACTTAGTCCCTACAATTAAAAAATATTTCAAAACATCCATGTGGTTAAGTATATTACATTCTCACTTTTATTTTTCTTTCCTTTTATAATAATACTCTTGCAAGATGCAATAATATTCTTAATATTAATTAATTTATCTATGAAAAAATTAATTACCAAATTAAATAATAAACGTTAGTGGGAAAAAATTAGTCTTTTCTGTACTTGTACAATAACCTTGCTAATAATTAATCTATAAATAAATTAATATCCGTAAAATTAAAGCAACGTTGAATATCCTTGCAACAATCTTTATCAATAACTATTTATAACTGATTAATTTATGAAATTAATTTTAAAAGTAAAATAATAATTTAAGAATTTGTGTAAATTTATGTTATTTAAGGTTAATTTGATAAAATATAATTTTTCATTAGTATTCTCAAGAATATTGTTGTAAGAGTATTATTATAAAAAAATAAAAAAAATAAAGGTAGAAGTATAAGAAATTGAACAGTAGGGAGATATTGAGGTTTTTTTTTTAAATATAAAAACTAAATGAGTATTTAACTCAATAAAAGACTAAACAAGTATTTATCATTAAAAATGTACCACTTGAATAGAAAAAGTTATATACCTCTTAATGCGAACATTAGGACAACAAGTTTGATTTAATTGGTGAACTTTGCTTATTCGGATGAAATAAGGGCTTTGATGTTATGCCGTCAACCAAAATTATTTTATTATAGTTCGTCATTTCCTTTACCTCCAGCTACATGAAATTCACCAATAAAAAGGGTCTAAATGTTCATTTTAATCAACGAGAGTCTAATTGTACATGCAAAGGCAAATAGTGAGGTATGGGTGTTCATTTTCACAATAATAATGAAATAATGATGAGTGGTGATATTTCCACCCCATAAATTTTGCAAACCCACCCCAATTTAAAAAAATTATTATAACAAGTGCACATTATTTTTTGAAAATTCAAATTAAGAAGAAATTTAAAAATTTAACCAATTAAATCCATATTCATTAATTTTTTTTTATGGACTATGTTTTTTTATTATATTTGATCAATAGGTTGTTTTAACATAAATTAATTTAATTATTCTAACCTCATAAGGTAAAAGTACCAAAAATATCTAAAAATTTAACTTAATTTTAATAAAATTTTATACAATTTTTTTTTATATTTTAATGATGCATAAGTAGTACTTTTTTAGTCTTATTATTAATATTCCACTAAACTAACGAGATGTAATTAGGACATCTAAAGCATTGAAAATTATTAAATTTTATATAAAACATATTAGATTATAAAATATAAAACTAAATGCCTAAATAATTAGTTACAATAATATATATTTCTTAGGGTAATTTGGTTATTTTATATTATAAAAATTAGTTAAATTAAACTTATCTTAAAGCAACCTTAAAGTGTTAAAAATTGCTAAAAGACAAAGTAAGAAAAAAATATTATAAGAATGATTTAATTAATTAATTATTCTAACATATTATTAATTTATAATTTTATAAAATAATGTGAACTTATTGTAATTATTTTATGAAGGTGGGATGGGTTTATAAAAATAGTGGGGTGGAAATATGCACATCCAATAATGATTCACATAAACTGCTCTATAAAACTTCTAACTAAATAAAGCTTTTCCCCATTTTCAAATTCTCTACCAAAATTCTGTGTAAATGACTAAATACCCCTGAGATCCTCTCTCGAATCTCTCTTTCATTATTTATTTATTTTTTTTGGGGCTTTTTTATTAAGCATATTAACTCCACAACAACTATCTTATTTTATTCATGATGTAATTAAATAACTCAAATGCGTCGTCTCTTTTCATTGTCAATGAATCATTTGCGGTTCTTCTAAAATATAATTCTTACAAATCAACATAAATCCTGTGACCATACCTTATTCACAAACGTCAATTTAAAATGCATTTGCTTATGAGATGTCCAATCACTTATCCTATTTTATTTTATTTTGCTTATCACTATTTTATTTTATTTTTAAACGGCTTATCAAATTTTATTTGTAGTGATGATTTTAGGGAAATTATCTCTACATTGCATTTCTTTTGTCATATGTATATTTAATCACCACAAAATTTTGACATGTACTTTACATCACTTTTGTTTCTAAACTTATATCAATCAACTATTTTGACATTAAAATAGTTATTTCACCCCTAAATCCAACAAAACAAATAAATCTCAAAATTTAAGATGATAATTTTTATAAAAAAAATAAAATCTTGTAATTATAATTTTGTAATCATAATTTCATTTAATTTTTAGAACTAAATTAAGTATGGAGATTGTACGTTTACAAAAATTAATATGAAAAGAAAAGCTCGATATAATTATTATAAACTTTCCTATAATTAATATTAAAAAAATCCCTATACAAATTAAATGAAATTATGATTACAAAAAATTAACATGGTACTTTTTAAATGAAATTATATTTATAAAAAATTCAATTTAAGATTTATTTATTTTATTAAATTCAAGGGCATTCTTATAATTATAATTTTTTATTTTTTGAAATTTTATAAAATAAGTGGTCTTTTAATTCATTTAAAGATAAAATAATTATTTTTTATCATCAAATGGTTGATTGATCAAAACTTAAATAAAGGTGGTGTAAAATACATGTCAAAATTTTATAGTGGTTAAATCTATATATAACAGAAAAAAAATGTGGTATAGAGATAATTTCTCATAATTTTATCATTTCAACATTTAACGTACATTATATATTGACAAATAATATTAAAATTGTAGATATAGTAAAAACATGATGGACTCGCTTTTTTAACCTCACTCCATTGTCAGAGTTACAGTAGTAATTAAACGATAATAAATTTTATCAAAATTCAATTTTATAGTTGATTAAAAAAAATCTCACGTGCAGTAATACCGATGCCTCTATATATTTTAAAATGCATCATCAAGGATGTACTATACTATTTAGTTATAATTTAATATTATATTGTAACTAGATAATTTTATTAAGTCCCAAATCCATATATTAAAACGTGACAAGTGCATTTTCATTTTTAATTATTAATCCCTATCTAAGTATCTATGCAAGATTTTAAGTTGGGTTACTGATTTAAAAAATATAATTTACTCAACCAAGCAGCAAGGCATATGTTATGTATAACTTGAAATTAATTATTATCTGCGGTGATCTTTTAAATTTTACTTAAATAAAATAAAATCAAATAAAATCACGAAAATCTAAGCGCGAGATCTCGCCATGCCACCTGCCTATAAGATGCGATCTAATAAAGTCCAAAGGCTGACAACAAAAAACGTTTCGTTTCACCATCACGTGATGTGAAAATGACGACAATATTTCTGGTATCATACCAGTTCCCAGCTCGCATGTTTGTTTCTTCTTCACATGAGAAATTTTAACATTCAACGCCAGCCCCATTTCAAAATGGGCTATTTTTAGAAACCTCTGATTAGTTTGATATAATTTCACTTAGATAGTGAGATTGATTGTATTATCACTTACTTTCCTTTTCGTTAGTATACATACGGATTGACCGCTAGTTGACTTGTGAAATGACTAAAATATCCAAATCACTTAAACAAACCCCAATTTTTGGCGCCAACAAAGTTACGGGTGCTTCACCCAACTATTTTGTTTATGGACAAACATAGCCTACCATACATTTACCTCCTCTTCTCTCCAAATTCAACCTAGATCTTGAGTTTTCCGATGACAAGTGACGACGAGTGGACGGGCATTTGACAGCAAGTTGATCTCCGACAGCACGTGGCTCTACTTCTGCCATTTTGGCTGCAATATATCACGTTAGTTTCCAATAATTTTGGCAAGCCTTATATTGTAAATTCTTTTTGTTTTTCGTTTGCTTAAGATTGATTGATGACAAATGAGTGTATAAATGATTATAGATGAGCATTAGGATTGATTGGTGCGTAAATATTAAAAATGGTTTAATGAAATTGGTAGTTAATAAATGACACATGAAGTGCTCAACAAACTGCCTCTTAGAATTTGTTTGTATTGTTTTATGTAGATTAAGGTATTGATGGTGCATTCATGCAAAGTCCTATTTTGTAAACTCATTATCTAGCACAAAAAGTTTGCAACAACTAGCTTAAGAGGATATTTTGCATTTCTGCAGAATTGCGCGCGCGACAGAGCCTATCGCGACAGGTGCATGTGATTTAGAGCAATGGGCACCGTCTCACCTGCGACTGATGCCTGTCTCCCCAAATTACATAAAGCTTGTTTTTGTAATTTCGAGCGACGAATGCTCATCTCTCGGACGATAAGTGTCTATCTCCTAAAATTGTAGAAAGCTTGATTCTGTAATTTCGAGCGACGAATGCTCGTCTCTCCGGAGACAGTGTACGTCTCCCCAAATTACAGAAAGCTTGTTACCTAACGCGTGAAATCGAAAACTACAAAAAAAAAATTTGTTCTCTTAGCAACAGACTATACCAAACTCCAAAATATGTTAAGAGATTCTATCACCACCAAACCACCAATATTTTACTTATTTAAAGAAATAAGTAAATTCCAAACCATTAAGTTGTATGTCAACCAAACCAGCAACACAAATATAAAAATAACAAACATTTAAATTTGTACCCATAGGAAAAAAAAATTAGTATGAGTTAATTGAATTGGAAAATAACACTAAGTAGAATGACACCATAATTTAAATTACAGTCACATATGCATTTCCGCAGCTTACAGTTGGTGACAGTCACAAATTGACTGAATTTCATCAGCCTATACAGCCAGTAGTCGCTCATATACACAAAAAGAACAAAAATAACAATTACACTAACAGTGTGCCATAATAGTTGAGTTATACTTTATACATGATATTGTCACTACAATGTGAGTTTATTAGTATCACATTTATACAAAATATACAAAAACTCAATGTTGTGCCTATGACTGAGTACAAAAAGATGACACGACATTTTAATTTGCTGGCATTCTCTCAAGAGAATCTTCTATTGCCGTCACCTGCTCAATGTAAACCTCATCATTCAAATCAGGGAGAGCAAACTCATTCTCGCATGTTAAGTCAAACCAGTCCATTTATGTTGCAGGTTCCAGTGGAATAATAGACGGTTCAACCGGCCTTTCGTCCCTATCATATGTCAATAAGCACAAGTTAATAAGTGAAATCAAAGTAATAATTATGAATAATGATGATAATAATAATGACGTTACACAACAATAACAACAACAACAGTTACAATAATAAAGAAAAAAAATGATAATAGTAATACAATTTAATTTTTTTATGTGACTTGCTTGTCGCCTGAAAAAACAAAAATTGCGTTCGTATGACAAAAATTATCGCAAAGAAGACAACACTTGTCGCACGGGAGACAGCAGTTGTTGCCCAAAACACAGAATGTTTGTATGTGCAACAAGAGCATGTCACTGCCCAAAACACAAAAACAGTGTCGCTCGGGAGACAGGACTTGTCGCCCAAAAATGTAGGTATTGTGTTTGTACGACGTGCGCACACAAACTCTGCAAATTCATGAACAGACCAACTTTAACAAACTTTGCGGGAAAAATAAAAATTACAACTAAGACTACTTCTATTTTACACACCCATTTGCATAAAAATAACAAATTATTGGATTTATATGCCTCATTACACTATGTAATAGTGTAAATCACAAATATAAAATAATCAATAATTAATTTTTTTTCAACATATGGCCACATATGGCTGAACCCATTCTCTTTTTAATCAATTTTTCCACCACCAACCTATGAACAAGACAAATCAAACACAACTAACAACCACTTATAAAATGTCCAAAAATAAGAAAATCAAAGGTATTTAAAAGTTTAGACTTTGATAAAGTAACTAATCTCTTGCAAACTCCAACACTAGTGGCATTTCCCGGCCGGCGTCGATTGTCACCGGTCGGTGGCCTTCTCCGACTACCCATGTTTTTCTTCTTCATGGATTATATATACTCTTAGTGTTTATTTCATTTTGTTCCAGCAAATAAGAGTAAGGGAGTGGAGTGAAAATTGTGAGAGAAAGAAACTCCATTGCTTTTTGGTGGTAGGAAAAGAGAAATGCATTGTTTTACATAATGGATACTGTGCGTAATCGGATAATATAATTATCCATTAGATTTTAAACCATTTTTATTATTATTTGATTTTTTTAGAATTTTAGCTTATCTTTTACATTTTTGCCCTCAAATAGTAACGTTTTACATGTATATATACTAACGGCAGGGAGACAAGTGAGAATACAATCAATCTCCTTATCTAAGTGAAGTTTTATCAAACCTCAAGGAAAGTTTCTAAAAACAGCCCCTTTCAAAATCCAAAACTGTTTTGCTTTTATTTTTTCTTCAATTTGTAATTCTGCTTTTTCCCTTTTTCTTGAAAAATTCGACAGAGGGCCAGTAGTGCAGTTGAAATTCAATAAAATGTTTATTTTATAATTTTTGATAAAAATAATATTTTATAAATTTTGTAAAAGGATTTTGTTTTATAATTTTATCAATTTTGTCGGTAGCTTTTAAAAGCAGGTAGAGGTTATTTTTCATAAGCAGCTTATTGAATAAGTTTATTGAATAAGCTATCACATCTTTTTAGAATTCCTATTATAACCCTATATTTTGATAAAAAGACAATTGTATCTCACTTATCTATAAACCCTTATATATAAATTATTAGATATCATATTACCGTCATAACCACATAAGTTCTCTCTAGTTTTGATCCAGTAAGTTCATATTCTAATTTCATTACTATAGCTTTTAAGTTTAATCTATATTACATATATAAGAAAAAAAGATGTCTAAACAATTTATTAACTATACTATAAAAATAAAAAGTAATTAAAACTTTTATATATTTTAGTCATTATATAATAAAACAACACTTTCGTAATAAAAATTTACTAAATGCATATACTCTACTTTTCAAACTTATAGCAACCGCAATAACACAGTTTATCAAACACCAAACAATTTTTTTAATCAATAACTTATTTCATCTGCACAATATAAATAGCTTATTTCATAAGGCTTCGTAATTCCAAATTCGCCCAAAGTTTTGTTTAATCTTAAAGGGGTAATAATAATTGGATCCTTGGATTTTCATTAAAACATATTTACCTAAAAACTTATAAGTTCAAAAAATTTCAAGGCTACGATAATGATTAGTTTTTGAGCAAGTAAATAAAGAGAGAAATTATTTTTCATTTATATACGCGCGCGTGTGTGTGTGTGTAAAAGCCAATTCAAATTGGAAATTATTTCCCGAGTTTGATTCAAAATATAATTTTAAAAAATGAAAGTTTGATTTTAGCTGAAATAAACTGAGCTCGCTCAGGTCCGTAGAGAATTTTAGTATCTCTAATTATTTCATACCATTACAAAAAAATAAATCAATAAAAATAAAAAACTAAGCCAACTTATATAATTTTTGGAAACTCAAAATAGGACTTAACAAGACGAGTCCCGTGAAAAATTCAGCCATGTCAAGAAAATAGGGAGCTACAATAAATAATTCAAGTTGGTTTATTATTAAAATTTTAAAAATTAATTACTGATATTATTAAATTTTTCCAAAAAAAATTACTGAAAACTAGTGTATTTTTTCATCATAAGTAAAAAAGGACTGTAAATTTTTAAAAATATATAAAATTTTCTCGAGTAAGTTCAACTTGCGTAAAATTTCCAAAAACGAAAAACTACATAAAAATCAACTTGCAATGCCAATAACAGCACGGACCATGAAGTCCAATAACTTATACGTGGACCCACATTCCTCTGCAGGACAAACGAAACGCAACCGTACGTGTCGCTTTATTGGCTACAGCAACAAACTGAAAATAAAATAAAATAAAGTAATGATAAAATATTTGATAAAATATTTTATTACAAAAAAGGAAATTTAATAATAGTAAAAAATTCAACTTTAAATACCCCTCACTGCCGGCATTTTCCAAAGCTCCCACCAAATCTTCGAACATTCAATGGGCTTCGAAGTTTCTTACACTTCCCCCGCCGGCAAATGGCTCGGCTTCGTCACCGCCGTTTGGGTCCAAGCAATCTCCGGCAACAACTACACTTTTTCTAACTACTCTGACGCTCTCAAAAACCTAATGAACCTCACTCAACTCGAACTCAACAACCTCTCCGTCGCGAAGGACATCGGCAAAGCATTCGGCCTACTCGCGGGCCTAGCCTCCGACCGGATTCCGGCTCCAATCATCCTCCTCATCGGCTCCCTCGAAGGCCTCGTCGGATACGGCGCGCAGTGGCTCGTCGTCAGCCACAAAATCCAGCCGCTCTCGTACTGGCAAATGTGCTTCTTCCTCTGCATGGGCGGCAACAGCACTACGTGGATGAACACCGCTGTGCTCGTCACGTGCATCCGTAACTTCCGCCGTAACCGCGGCCCCGTCTCAGGGATCCTGAAAGGCTACGTCGGTCTCAGCACCGCCATATTTACCGACCTCTGCAGCGCCTTGTTCGCCGACGATCCGGCGAAGTTCCTCTTCATGCTCGCCATCGTCCCCTTCGTTGTCTGCCTCGGCGCCATCTTCTTCCTCCGCGAGACGACTCCGGCCTCCACTGTCAACGAGGAGAAAGAAGAAGCTAAATACTTCTCAATCATCAACACCGTCGCCATCGTCGTGGCGTTGTACCTGCAAGTTTACGATTTCTTGCCTAACAAAAGTGAAACTCTCTCGTTGATTTTCTCTGGTATTTTGATAATTCTATTAGCTTCTCCGGTGGCAATTCCGGTTTATTCTTTCATAAAGAGCTGGAACTTGAACCGGAAAAGAACTGAACCGGACGTGGAAGAGCAACAAGTGGTGGAGCCGTTGCTAAACGAGGAAACTACTGGAACGGAGGAGGTGGTGGTGGTGGAGGATGCTGTGGTGGCGGTGGAGGATGCTGTGGTGGCGGTTGTGGCGGTAGACGAAGTGAAGAGGAGGCCGGTGCTGGGGGAAGATCACACGATATTTGAAGCGATGTGGACCGTTGACTTTTGGATCTTGTTTGTTTCGTTTCTTTGTGGGGTCGGGACTGGCTTGGCGGTGATGAATAACATGGGACAAATTGGGTTGGCTCTTGGATACGTCGACGTTTCGATTTTCGTTTCTTTGACGAGTATCTGGGGATTTTTCGGTAGGATTATATCGGGTTCCGTCTCGGAATACTTTATCAAGTAAGTTCTAGTCACTGCTTAAACCTTAGCTCGTATTTTATTATTATTATTTTATTTTATTAATCAAAACTGTAAAAACTACGTCGTTTCTGGTTCCTATTGTCTTTGCGTGGTTATTGCGTGACTTTTATTTGTTTCTTTATTTGGAATACTCGATTAGCTCTTGACCACAATCGGGGTCTAAGCTTGATTTTGCTCAACGCTATAAACAAAATCTTCGAATGTTTTGTTGAATCTATATATGACTGCTGAGTTGGGTTTATCAAGGAGGAATTGACGGATTTTTAATGTACAATATATGTTCTATATATCTTATTTTTCCCCTTTTGAGGTTGTGTTAGATCTTATAAGGTCTATGTTTGTTTATTTATATACTTTGTGGGGTTTAGTAGCTTAATTTGTGTGGTACAAAAAATTTAATGTAACAAGTAGCTCGCAAGATTTAATATAGAACTTGAGAGGTTACGTCAGTATAGGTAAAGAAATACTAAATGCCTATTTGATTTTCTAAGACTCGGGTAAGGAGAGCTACTTTGACTTGTCGTTGGGTGTAGATTAATATGTGTAGCCGTGAAGATTTTTCTTATTACTCATTGTTGCTTTCACTCCATGTCTCCATTCCTTCTTCTAGCAGCAAAAAATACGAGAGTCAAGTATAGGTTCAGGTCTTAATTCTCTCAAACAAAGAGAGAAAAGAAACATTATTATATAATGAAATCAAGTGGGGTGGCATCTCATTCTAGCTTTATTTTAAAGATTAGTGCGTTGCTTTCTCTTGCTCATGACTTTTTAGAAGCAAGAATTAGGAGGGAATTGCTTTAACAAAGTCATAGTCAGGATGGTCCATTGTTGAGAAGGAATAGAATATTTCTTGGTATTGAATCCCTTCCAAATCCCATGGCTACAGTGTCTTTCAGGTAAGATTTTTTGGGGCGCCGCCCATTGCATTCACTTAGCTGAAATGTTTGAATTGACTTATGATGAATTGGCTAAAGCTATTTCTATCCTTGTAGCTGTGGTTGGAGTCAAATATTGTGTGTGCTTTCAATTTTTGGATCACTTTCATCTGGGCCAGCTTAATTAATTTAGGAAATTGTTTGATTCACAATAACTAACCTCTATTATGATCTTTTTCTTGTTTGCAGGAGAGCTGGAACACCAAGGCCAATTTGGAATGCAGCTTCTCAAATTTTAATGGCAGTTGGCTACATTCTTATGGCTTTAGCCTTGCCTGCTTCACTATACATCGGCTCAATCATAGTAGGCTTATGCTATGGAGTCCGTCTAGCTGTCACAGTCCCTACTGCTTCTGAACTATTTGGTCTCAAATATTACGGCCTAATCTACAATATCTTAATCCTCAACCTTCCCCTCGGCTCCTTCCTCTTCTCTGGCCTGCTTGCTGGATACCTCTATGATGCACAAGCTATCCCGACTGCAGGAGGCGGCAACACTTGCGTCGGAGCTCACTGTTACCGACTTGTGTTCGTCATCATGGCTATAGCATGCATTGTTGGATTTAGTTTGGACATTTTACTTGCAGCTAAAACCAGGAACATTTACACCAAGATTTACAGGAGCAGGAGATCGAAGAAATTGTCATCGTCGACAGAATCTAATGGGCATTAAACAATTTGAGCAGTAGTGATTGGCCAAGAAGTAGGATTGATGAGCCTTTTTGCTCTGTGATATCCGAGCTTCGCCATTAGTCTGTTAGATGATGCCTTGTCAATAAGGCGAGCATTACCATAATTATTATTTTTGGTTGGACTTTCTAAATAAAGTACCAAGAAGATATGGTCTAATCTTGCGTTTACTTTTGCACTTGTATGTAACGCATTAGAGCTTGGGTATCTCTTTGTAGTGTAAAAATTGTGAAATTTTTTTATTCCTTAATTTTTTTTTCTAAATTGAAAAAACTCGCTCATTAGACTGTCTAGCTCTGGATAATAAACAAATTTAAAATTCCTTATAGCGCAAAGCCCCGGGTGACCCAGTTGGCTGTAACCCCTCGTGAATGCACGAAGGCAGCAACGAAGTCCCTGAAGTTGGGCCTGTGGTAAAGGAATGTGTGTGGTGGAATGTGGTAAGCTAGTGGGTCGGATTTGTTTTATAGAGTATTTGAGGAAATTCCCATAATGACCAATGGAAGATGAAACTTCAAAGTCGCAAACTCATCAGTAGTCAAAGAGCCTCCTAAGAAGTTACTAAGAAGGGTCCGCTCCATACAAAAAAGTTCCTCGAAAATGAGTTGTTGATGCAAGCAGTAGGGGCTGAATTATGCGGCGGCTTTCCCATTTTGGTCAATGGAGGAACTCCCAACATGAAATACAAAATTCAAGTGAAATGTGGCTTATTTTAATGAAGCTATCTTACTACCATTGTCTGATATAACACCACAAATTTTTTTTATGAATGAGCCTAATGGTATTCGTTAAACTTATCACGTGTGTAAGGATAGCTATAATCAATAAAGCTATGCTTATTTTACTTTATTACTTAATCATAATGTGTGTATGCGAAATTTATTGAGCGCAAATGAACAAACGTTGTGACTATTGTAACATTCATAAGTTGTGACTTGTAAGGCAAACTAGCTCAATTTTTGCAGCGCGTAAAGTATCAATCAAGTAAAGCTCTCAACAACATTCAACCACGCGGATGAGGATCCAAGAAAGGCGTCTTTTGTTTACAAAGGTTTGGTTTCTTTTCAGTATTCATCTCCTAATATTATCATGCATATTATGCAGCGATGGATTCATGGTGCCCTGAAGCATGCGCGCATGCAAAGTTTTAGCACTCATAGAGCCTATAGCTAACTAATGCTAGGACTTGAAATCACGGCGTGCGCATTTTCCTTTCACAGAAGGCACAATTATATGTTTTTTGCCATACCCATTTGTCCATATATCCCTTCCCATTAGCTTAGAATCCATGATCCCTGTGAACTTATTAATTATTAATTTCCGTTAGAAAGCTAATCTAAGGCAGTGGCACAAAGTATGGGTCAAATGTTAAATATTGGACATGTGTTTTGGCTCCTTCTTAAAGTTTGACATATGCTTTGTTATTTCCAAGAATGTCCAAGGCTCTTAAGCTGCTTGGACATCTAAAGTGAGATTATTAAAATAATATTATGATCCATCTTGCTTTGAGAAACATATTCTAGATTCATCATTTGGCAATTAGCAGCTCTGTTACAACATTCCTATCAATACATTCAAGATAGCCTAATGATTAATGAAGGATTGATAAAGATATATTAACAAAGTAATTAATGTCCACGTACACGCATGGGAGTTGGATTGCTTGAACAAAGTGTCTCTAATGAATCCAAAACTATACAAAAGTTATGCTAAAATACAAGCAAACGTACTCGTTTTAAGTTCACATGAGGCTTTCCTTTGCATGTGAGCAGGCACGGACTAACCACTCCAAATCTGCCACTGTTTCCCTTGTGAGCTGTGACCAATTCACCTCCTAAACCTCAGTAAGTGCACAGATCCATTTCTCTGTGAAAACTCCATTATTTTGACAGGGTCAACTTCAAGAAGTGAGAGGTTAAAATTCCAATATATAAGCACAAGTCAGCCTCTCTACTTAATATCAGCAGACGAACATGAAATACATTGTTACTTCTGCTGGATTCTTGGTTTGTTTCGTTCTTATAGGAGCTTCTTTGGATGCGTCGTATGGTGCGGCTCTCTCTCATGTCTCAACGATTAATGCTTTCGTTATTACAAATGGGGTTTTTGTGACGTTCAAATTAATTAATTGACTTGGTGAGAACTTTTCTTTTGCAGACGGGCCATTGTATGATTTTACTGCTTACACCGAGGTAACATTTGCATATGGTGATTAGAAGTAATAGGTTCTAGTTGTATTGGTAGACTGATACGCACCATATTATTTGGCTGCAGTGTAAAGAGCTGCCAGAGCAGCCACTTTACAATGGAGGAATGCTTAAAAATCAGCCTCCAGAAAATTTCAGTGGCATTGCTTACTTCTCGACTAGTTTCTACACACCGGCTTTCATATTGCACAATCTCACACCGGGCACCATCTACTGTTTCTCTAGTAAGAATCCTTATGTCTCCGTAACTTTTTTATTAGCCTATGCATGTCCCAAGGTACTGCAATTTATATGCTAATGCTTTCACCGGGGCAAAGCTTGATTCAGTGTGGTTGCAAGGCGAATATAATATGTGCATTCTAGCACTTACATTAGATGTTGCAACGGATCTTATTTTCTCTACTGCATAACAGTTTGGTTGAAGATTGAGGGTGCTAATTCGGCTCACGTAAGGGCAAGCCTAAAGACAGAGAACTCAGTGTACAATTGTGTAGGGTCTGCTGCTGCCAAACAAGGATGCTGGTCATTTCTCAAGGGCGGATTTGTTCTTGATTCGCCATCAAACTTATCTATATTATTCTTTCAGGTAATTTTGCAGCCGTAAAATCAAATATCACATCGCATATTACGCTTCTTAAGGCAAAATTGAGCAACGTACATTGTTTGGATATGAAATTGACCCTTTTGCTTGTATGTTGATTATTTAGAATTTGGATGACAGAGATATCAATATAGCAGTTGCTAGCGCTTCGTTGCAGCCATTTACTGATGAGCAATGGAGGTTCAACCAGCAATATATAATTAACACTGTAATTACTAGTAACACTTGTTTATTACCATGTAATCGTTACAGTATATCTTGTGCCAAAATCAGTCAAAATTTTAAAATGCCAAACGCTTTCATATAGTTTCGTGATCTGTTAAATGGAAAACTAATTGCACAAATGCTAAGAGGAACTCTGTTAAACTATACAGGAAAGGAAACGCGCTGTGACGATCCATACAGCAGATTTAAATGGAGATACATTACAAGGGGCAGCAATCACAATAGAGCAGGTCTCAAAAGATTTTCCCTTTGGATCTGCAATTGCAAGTACAATTCTCGGAAACTTACCCTATCAGGTAACCTATTGCTGTTAATTGATTCAATGTAACAGTCTTCGGAATTGCCATTATGTATCCCATGAACGTCATGTCACATTGCATTCGACAATAATGCGATTATTCTGATGGTCACAGAAATGGTTCGTTAAGCGATTCAATGCGGCTGTATTCGAAAATGAACTGAAATGGTATGCAACAGAACCAGAACAAGGCAAGATCAACTACACTAAAGCAGATCAGATGATGGAATTTGTTAGAGCTAATCAACTAATTGCCAGAGGCCACAATATATTTTGGGAAGATCCTAAATACACACCAGCATGGGTTCGTAATCTCACAGGTCCTGCACTAGAATCAGCTGTCAACTCCCGGATACAAAGCCTGATGAACAAATACAGAGAAGAGTTCATACATTGGGATGTCAGCAATGAGATGCTTCACTTCGATTTCTATGAGCAGCGACTAGGCCATGATGCAACCTTGCATTTCTACGAAACAGCTCACCAATCAGACCCTTTAGCAACTCTATTCATGAATGAATTCAACGTGGTGGAGACTTGCAGTGATGAGAACTCAACCGTCGATAGATACATTTCAAGACTAAGAGAACTGAAAAGGGGCGGGGTGTTAATGGATGGCATAGGCCTAGAAAGTCACTTCACAGTCCCAAATCTTCCTCTCATGAGAGCTATCATAGACAAACTGGCCACACTGAATTTCCCAATTTGGCTTACAGAAGTCGATATCAGCGGCAAACTCGATAAGGAAACACAAGCAGTTTACCTAGAGCAGGTATTAACGGAAGGCTTCTCACATCCTTCTGTGAATGGAATAATGCTTTGGACGGCATTACATCCTAATGGGTGTTACCAAATGTGCCTGACTGATAATAATTTGCAGAATCTGCCTACTGGTGACATTGTTGACAAACTTTTGAAGGAGTGGCAAACTGGTGAAGTAACGGGTCACACGGATGGCCATGGTTCATTTAGCTTTTACGGCTTCCTAGGTGAATACACAGTGAGTGCCAAGTATGGCAATAGAACTGCAAACTCTACATTTTCGCTCTGCCAGGGCGATGAAACTAGACACGTTACCATTCGAGTGTAAGGCATAGCAGATTATAATTATATTGCAGTTGCATAATAGTTCGTCTATATGGTGCAATCTAACAGTTCAATCCCTCATATCAAACACAAACAATTATATTTCAGCTGTAAGATCACCAAACCATGCTGTAGGGCTTAAGTCAACTTTTTCAAAAAGTTACGATGCCTTCCAAAATTTCGAGTACAAAGTGGCAAGGGGTCATATTTTGATCTCACCTAGTTGTTTTGAAAAACGTGATTGACTCATCATTTGGCAATTAGCAACTCCGTTTCAAAATTTCTGACAATGCAAGGGAGGATCAGAGAATGATTTGTCTTTAAAATAAAGCCAAATTAATTGACAAACGAATAAATGTAATCGCATGCAATGGCGAATTGGCAATTAATTAAGTAATGAACTCTAAATAAGGATTACTTTAAAAAACACGTGTATTTATTTTAATTTACTCCGCATGATGAACCTCCTGTTTGCATGTGACCAGGAGCTGGATTGCTCAGAATCTGCCACTATATCCGGCCTCGTGACCAATCGCCAATCTTCATTAATTTCTAAATATATTATAACACAAATAAGCGCTCTGTTTATCTTAGCATACGAACATGAATCACACTCTTACTTCCACTGGCTTCTTGGTTTTTTCCATTATTATTGGAGCGTCCTTGGCTGCTTCATATGGTTCAGCTCTCTCTCACTGCTCAATGCTTAATGTTATGATTACAAATAGGTTTGTTAATGTCATCATTGTGTTTACAATTGTTAATTTGTTGAGAACTTTGGTGTTGCAGACGGGCCACGATACGATTTTACTGCATACACTGAGGTAAATTTTTTTTTTTTTGGTAATTAATTAGTGCTTTGATTGAACTTCCTGTGCCTAATAAGTTGCTGAAGAAACTTGTTTTACATTTCTTGAAATCAAACATTACATTGAACGATATTTATAGATGCAAATGATACATTTTTTTCAAGATTACATATGTGAAAACGGGAGGAAATGAGTTGATCCGTTCGGCGCGGATCGTGTCTTTGACAAGTGCGGATCATGCCTTTGACAAGTGCAGATTATGTTTTGAAATCTTCCTTCAATGCCGTTTTATTTGACATTCTTAACACTCCCCCTCAAGCTGATGCATAGATGTCTTGCATGCCCAGCTTGTCTAGGAATTTTGTAAATGCTCTGCTTGAAATGGCCTTTGTTAAAATATCTGCAAGTTGATCTTCTAATCGAATTTTCGGTAGTTCTAAGATTTTTTCATCTAATTTCTCCTTGATAAAAAATCTATCTACCTCGACATGCTTTGTTCGATCATGTTGAACTGGGTTATGAGCAATATCTCGTGCAGCTTTGTTGTCACAGTATAATTGTATTGGTTGTTGTGATGGATAGCCCAAATCTTTTAAGATAAAACTTATCCATAACCCTTCACACACCCCAAGGGCCATGCCTCGATATTCTGCTTCAGCGCTTGAACGAGCAACAACATGTTGTTTCTTGCTTCTCCATGTGACAAGGTTGCCTCCCACAAAGGTAAAGTATCCTGAGGTAGAGCGTCTATCACTAGCTGACCCGGCCCAATCTGCATCAGTATAAACTTCTATGTTATTGTAATCTTTATTTTTTGAAAATAAGATTCCTTTTCCTGGATTTGACTTCAAGTACCTCAGGATCCGCATTACTGCTTTCATATGCTGTTCCCCGGGATTATGCATAAACTGACTTACAACACTCAATGCATAAGCAAAATCTGGCCTTGTGTGGGACAAGTACATCAGTCTTCCAATCAGCCTTTGATATCTTTCTTTGTCTACTGAAACTTGGTCTGAGGTAATACAAAACTTCAGTCCTTCTTCCATTGGGGTGTCAATAGGCTGACAAGCTGTCATTCCCGTTTCATGCAATAGATCTAAGGCATATTTTCTTTGAGACAAGAAAATTCCTTCTTTAGATCGAGAAACCTCAATTCCAAGAAAGTATTTTAAGACTCCTAAGTCCTTCATCTCAAACTCTATCGACAAATACTTCTGAAGAGCCTCTCTTTCTTCCTCGTCGTTGCCTGTAACTACCATATCATCCACATAAACAATAAGGGCAGTAATTTTACCTTGTCGTTTTTTAATGAACAAGGTATGATCTGAATTGCTTTGGTTATACCCAAAATGAACCATAGCCTTTGTGAATTTTCCGAACCATGCTCTTGGGGATTGCTTCAACCCGTACAATGATTTTTTCAATTTGCATACTTTCTGATTGAGTCGTTGCCTCTCATCGCATCCTGGTGGTAGATCCATATAAATTTCTTCAGACAGGTCTCCATGGAGAAAAGCATTCTTTACATCGAACTGTTGCACTGGCCACTCCAAGTTAACTACTAATGATAATAAGATACGAATAGTATTAATTTTTGCTACCGGTGCAAACGTATCGGTATAATCTATCCCGTAGGTTTGGGTGTAACCCTTAGCTACGAGCCTTGCTTTGTATCGTTCAATGGAGCCATTTGCCTTGTACTTTATAGTGTAGATCCATCGGCAACCCACTGGTTTCTTTCCTGGTGGAAGATCAACTAATTCCCATGTTTGATTTTTCTGAAGAGATCTCATTTCGTCATTCATAGCTGCTTTCCACTTTGGGTCTTTTAAGGCTTCCTGCACACTGTTAGGAATAGATACAGTAGATAATTGATTCACAAATGACTGATTTGATTCTGACAAGCGATGGTTAGACACAAAATGACTCATAGGGTATTTGACTCTACTAGAGAGGTCAGGCTCATATGTGGGTTTAGGGATACCTCTATTTTGACGCTGGGGAAGAATTCTTCTGATTAGACTGGGACTTGTGGTAGGAACATCCTCTGCAGACGATTGGTTAGGTATTTCTTCATGTGGTTCTTCATGAGACTCGTTCTCGATTGCAGTTGTGTCTGAGTTATTTTGCTCCCCAAATATGTCTTCACTTCTCTCAGCCTGAGAATCATCACCATTTTCTTTTCCAGTATCTTGAAGGTTTACTACCTCAATAGAAGATTGATCTTCTTCAGGTGGAAGATATGTAAGAGTATGAATTTCCTCTTCATTATACTCCCCCTGAAATTCAGGCTCGGACAGGTAGTACATGATATCTTCATGAAAGACGACATCCATGGTGATGTATATTTTTCTTGATGGTGGATGATAACATCGGTATCCCTTTTGATGTAAGGCATACCCTACAAACACACAACGTAGTGCTCGAGGAGATAATTTGTCTTGTTGCAGCAAATGAACGAAGGCAACACAGCCGAACACATGTGGGGGTAAATTCGGTACATTTGGTGACATAATTGCATCATTCAGAACCTGGAAAGGAGTCTGGAATCCAAGGGAGCTTGAAGGTGTTCGATTGATCAAGTATGCTGCGGTTGCCAATGCTTCTCCCCAGTAAAATAGCGGCATATGGGCATGGATTAGTGATGCTCGAACAACTTCTAGTAAATGTCTGTTTTTTCGTTCAGCAACACCATTTTGTTGGGGTGTCCCCACACAAGTGGTTTGATGGACAGTTCCTTGTGATGTCAGGAACTGTTGAATTGCTGTGCTCATATACTCGCCTCCATTATCAGTATGTAGAACTCGAATTTGCGTCTGAAATTGAGTCGTCACCATCTTATAAAATCTTTGAAATAAAGAGTTCACTTCATCTTTCGATTTCATCAAAAAAATCCATGTCATCCTGCTATAATCATCAATAAATGTAACAAACCAACGAGCACCTCTAATTGTAGAAACTTTAGATGGCCCCCATACATCAGAATGTACTACCATGAAAGGAACTGGATTTTTATTTAAGGACAATGGAAAAGTAGTTCGATGGCTTTTTGAAAGTTCACAAACATCACATTTAAAGTTACCAACATCAAATTTCAAAAACAAACTAGGAAATAATTTTTTTAGGTAACCAAATGACACATGCCCTAAACGCTTATGCCATAACCAAATTTCCAATTTCTTTTTTTCTATGGAACCATCTGCAACTAATGCGGGGCTTAGCTTTCCAGTGTTTGTTGATGTCATCTCCAGGTAGTACAAGTTGCCTCGTCTAATACCATAACCAATCGTTTGCTTCGTTTGGATGTCCTTAAACACACAATGATCAGGCCAAAAAATTACAACACATGATAAGTAAGTGGTTAATTGAGACACAGATAAAAGATTATAATCTAAAGATGGAACAATTAACAAAGAGTCTAAATTTAATTTATCTGTGAGCTGTAAAGATCCTTCCCCAGTAACTGAGGTTGTGGTTCCATTTGCAGTGGAAACATGTTTTTGTGAAGATGGTTTCAATTGAGAAACTTGTTGGGAATCAAAAGTCATATGATCAGTTGTACCAGAATCAATTATCCATGTACTATTAATAACAGGTGTAAGAGTTTTAAAGGCCTTACCTGGACTGACAGAGGTTGCAATTTGTACTGAAGATTCTTTTCTAAAATCTGCAGTGGATGTGGATTCAGCTACTACAGTTTTTGATCCCTGCTTGGTATTCTTCTTTCGATTATCCCACCAGTCAGGATATCCAATGATTTCAAAACATTGTTCTTTCGTATGACCCTTCTTCCTACAATGAGTGCAATGGAGTGATGACTTGTCAACAAGCTTCCTTTGAGGCTGTTGTCGTGCTATCATAGCAGACGTTTCTGAGTCGACCTTCTTGTTTAGTTTGCTTTGCCGTACATCCTCTCTTCGGATCAGAGAATAACATTCTTCTAAGTCTGGGATAATATCTTTTCGTAGAATTTCTCCACGAACTTGGTCAAATTCTTCATCTAGCCCAGCAAGAAAAATGTGCACTCTCAATCTTTCAACAGACTTTCTGTATATTTAAACATCTTCTGGATCCTTCATGACCACTTTATCTCGGTGATCAAGTTCTCAAAATATTTCGATCAATTCTCCATAGAATTTAGAGAGTGGTCGTCCATTTTGTTTGGTAGAGAACGCCTTCTGGTTTAAAGTGAAAACTTGTAATTCATCGCTTCCATCATAGAAGGCTTTTGATAATGCATCCCATATTTCGTAGGCTGTAGGAATTCGTAAATATCGCTTCATGATTTCAGGAGACATGGATATGAGTAACCATCTTTTTACTTTTTAGTTCTCACTATACCATCTCTCATATTCCTTTGAAGATTCTTCAGATGGCTTTGTGTTGCTACAAACATATGAGAGTTTTTCTCTTTCTGCAAGATGCATCTCCATTATTTGAGACCAAACATCGTAAATTGTCTCGGTGAGGATAATTCCAGCATTAAATACTCCATCAGATTGAACAGATTGAATGACAAGAGGAACAGATTCAGTTGGAGTTTTCTCCATTTTTTTTTCTTCTTCTTTCTTTCTCTTTTCTTTCTCTTTTTCCTTTTCTTTTCTTTTTTTCCTTTCTTTCTTTTCTTTTTCCTTCCTCTTTTTTATTTTTTTTTTTGGCATACAGATTGAAACAAGAAAAAAAAAATTAATTTTCTAGATCAAACCGACAAGTCGTTTTGTTTCTGCTTTGTAAAACGCTATATTGGTTCCAAAGGACCAACCAAACGACAAGTCGTTTTCATAGCAGCTGCAATTTTGGAGAATAAAACGGCATGTCGTTTTGTTGCTTTACAAACGACATGTCGGTATGAAGGAATAAAACCAACGACATGTCGGTATGAAGGAATAAAACCAACGACACGTCGGTTTAAGTCTGCTGCACTTCTGAGAATAAAAACGACACGTCGTTTGGAGTCGTCTTCAACCTCTGGAGCGCGTGGGAGCGCGTGAGTGATAACAGATGCGCGTGGCTGGCGCGTGGGTTTTGGCCGTGACTTCTGGTGGCGCGTGAGGGCGCGTGGCAGTGTGTTTAAATGAGAAATTTTTACAGATTGCCTACTGGAAACTGAGAAATATGATTGTATTCTTGATTTTTTTGAAGAACACGTTTTTTTTGGGAAGAAATTTTGGTTTCCTCTGTTTTGTTTTTTGTTACAAACAGAGCAGCGAAACTTGAAGAAACTTGAGCGTATTCATGGCTCTGATACCATGAAGAAACTTGTTTTACATTTCTTGAAATCAAACATTACATTGAACGATATTTATAGATGCAAATGATACATTTTTTTCAAGATTACATATGTGAAAACGGGAGGAAATGAGTTGATCCGTTCGGCGTGGATCGTGTCTTTGACAAGTGCGGATCATGCCTTTGACAAGTGCAGATTATGTTTTGAAATCTTCCTTCAATGCCGTTTTATTTGACATTCTTAACAGTTGCATTGCTTTGATTGAGGTACATATATGTGTATATGCACGTATCTCACTTGGCTGCAGTGTAAAGAGTCACCCGAGAAGCCACTTTATAATGGAGGAATGCTGAGAAAGCAGCCCCTGAAAAATCCCAGCTGGGTTGCCTACTCTGCGACTAGTTTCTATACACCGGCTTTCATATTGCATAATCTCACACAGGGAACCCGATACTGCTTTTCTAGTAAGAATCATTTTTATTTATTCGATAATTAAAGCGCTGTTATCGAATCTATAGCCTATGTTACACAAGATTGTGCAATTTACAATTTTATATGGTTATGCTTGCACCAGGGGTAAGCAAATATAACACACGAATTTTTTCTACTTCTTTAAAACAGTTTAGGTTAAGATTGAGGGTGCTAACTCGGCTCACATACGCGCAAGCCTAGAGACAGAAAACGAGTTGTATCATTGTGTTGGATCTGTTGCTGCCAAACAAGGATGCTGGTCATTTCTTAAAGGTGGATTTGTTCTTGATTCACCGTCAAACTTATCTCTACTTTTCTTTCAGGTAACATACATCAGATTGACTATTACTCTTCTTTAGGCTGGCATTAGTGCAAAAATGAGCAAAATATTATGTTTGAAGATGAAACTGAACCTTTTGCTTGTATGTTGATTATTCAGAATTTGGATGACAGAGATATCACTATAGCTGTTGCTAGCGCTTCATTGCAGCCGTTTACTGAACATCAATGGGGATTCAACCAGCAATATATAATCAACACTGTAATTACTAGTAGCACTTCTTTACTACGCTGTATTTGCTAATACAAATAATCAAACTAAGATACTGACCTTCAAAAAAAGATGAGACTTATAAAAACTAAGAGGAACTCAGTTAGCATTTGTAAGAAATTAGAGCGTCAAATTCCAAAACTATTAATTGGTTCTGTTTTATGAAAGACTTATTTCATAAACACTAAAGAGGAACCCTCTAAAATGTATACAGGAAAGGAAACGTGCTGTGACAATGCATGTAACAGATGGACATGGAGATATATTGCAAGGAGCGGTAATCAAAATAAAGCAAGTTTCAAAAGATTTCCCACTTGGATCTGCAATAGCAAGTACCATTCTTGGAAATTTACCTTATCAGGTACAATAGCGAGTACAGTGAACAGTCTTTGAAGTTGGAATTATGAAGGAATCAACATGTTGTATTACATTGTGAACTAATTCTAATGTGATTATTTTAATTATCACAGAAATGGTTTGTTAAGCGATTCAATGCAGCAGTGTTTGAAAATGAACTGAAGTGGTATGCAACAGAAGCAGAACAAGGCAAGATCAACTACACTGTAGCAGATCAGATGATGGAATTTGTTAGAGCCAATAAACTAATTGCTAGAGGCCACAATATATTCTGGGAAAATCCTAAATACAATCCAGCTTGGGTTCGTAATCTTACAGGAGTCGAACTACAATCAGCTGTCAACTCCCGGATAAAAAGCCTAATGAACAAATACAAGGAAGAATTCATACACTGGGATGTTAGCAATGAGATCCTTCATTTTGATTTTTATGAGCAACGTCTTGGCCCTAAAGCAGCCTTGCATTTCTTCCAAACAGCACACCAGTCAGATCCTTTGGCAACACTATTCATGAATGAATACAATGTGGTGGAGACTTGCAGTGATGTGAATTCAACGGTTGATAGCTACATTTCGAGACTACGAGAACTCAGACGCAGTGGAGTGTCAATGGAGGGAATAGGCCTACAAGGTCATTTTACAGTCCCAAATCTTCCCCTCATGAGAGCTATCATAGACAAAATGGCAACACTAGAACTCCCCATTTGGCTTACAGAAGTCGATATTAGCAGCAAACTCAATAAGGAAACACAGGCAGTTTATCTAGAGCAAGTATTGAGGGAAAGTTTCTCACATCCTTCTGTGAGTGGGATAATGCTTTGGACAGCATTACATCCTAACGGGTGTTACCAAATGTGTCTGACAGATAATAATTTGCAAAATCTACCCGCTGGTGGTGTGGTTGATAAGCTTTTGAAGGAATGGCAAACCGGGGAAGTAACCGGTCACACTGATGCCCATGGTTCGTACAGCATTTACGGCTTCTTAGGTGAATACAAAGTGAGTGTTAAGTATGGCAATAGAACCGCAAACTCAACATTTTCGCTCTGTCGAGGCGATGAAACTAGACATGTTACCATTCGATTGTAAGCAACAGCAGATAATATAGCAGTTGCATAAGTAGCTCATAGTTCATTGCCTCAAGTCAAACACCAAATCAAATAAATTTCAACCGTAAAATCACCGAGTTATTCTGTAGATCTAAACACAGAATGGATGGTTTAAAATGTGAATGGCACAGCAATGACTTTGAATCAGTAAAGTTGAATGGCAATCATCACGGTTCCAAATAGGAGCCAGCTTCATATTACAGTATCTAAGGACAATCATCACACTTTATGGCTTTGTTCTATCTTATTTTGATTTTTTTTTCTGTACAAAGATAAGATATTACGTTAGGGTTTGGCCCACAAGAATTTTGATTTTCCGATAGTGTTCACCAAAGCCTTGACTTTCAAACATCAATGATTCATTGCACAAGCACAACCCCACCAAACAAAGCGGTAAGGTTACCCCACAGCCAACAAAAAAGCAAAAGCACCACCACAAAACTTGCCAATTCCCACCATGGGAATCGACCTCCCAGTAAACAATCTTGTTTATGTATTCACATTACACAAATCAAATCGTGTCTCTTCCTCTTCTTCACAAATTGTTGAACCTAAACAAGAAAAAGAAATTGTCAAAATATCATCAAAGATCGTCACTTGATTCTGATTTGATTTGCTTTTTAACCCTAATAATAAAAACTGGAGTGTGAATGAAAGGGGAAAAAAAGGAAAAGGCACCCTATCTTCTCGGAATTATGCAGTAACAAACATTGAAAATTTTTCAGAATCTTGAAGGGGATGGTGGGAGGTGGTTTACATGTGGAATGAGAATCTAGTCAGCTTTCTTAACAAAGGCTGCAAAAACACGTAACGAAAGAATTCACATCAAAGAACAAAAACCCCTTAATTAATTTTCAAGTATAGAGAGACATAACTACAAGTACCCAAATGAAAACACAAAAGAGGAGAAAGCTGCAAAGGCCACAAGTGAAATTTGTAGAGCACTAATTGAAGCTGTTCTTGTTGAATCCCCCATGGCCAAACCGGCTAAATATGACCCGTCTGCTAGCATCGCTTCTCTAGATGCTGACCCAGATCCAGTACCTGTACCGGTCCCGATCGCGGTTCCAGCACCGGAACCTGGATACCCTGAGCCGGATCCGTCACCTGAGTACTCTAACCCCGATCCTGCACCCTGCTGCTGTGATGTGGCTCCAGCCATTGGAGTTGAATAACTTGAAGATTTCTGACTGCCAAATAGACATCGAGACAGAATTCATAAATCAGTCCAGCAGAATGTGTAATAGATGCTCAGAATCTTTAGTTAAAAATTAAGTACACTTGAATCCAACACATTTATCACATTGATAGCAGCCCAACATCATTAACTAAACCCATAATCTTAAAAAAAAATTAAAAATCTTTGGCATTTCCAGTTGGCCACCACTATTTGTGTCCAGTAACAATTAGCAAACAAACTTGTAGTACGTAATCAAACCGCTATGAAAAAGTTCAAAAAGTAAAGCTTAATAATCACAAATTAGATGCTAAAAATGATTAAATAAAAAAGTAACCCACCCATTAAAATAAAGAAAGACTGAAAAGCAGATAATAAGAGCTTACCTAGGAGAAGAGGAAGGGCAAAACGTCACCGTATAGTCAGCACCAGTGCAAGTGAACGTGCTCGTGGCGTCATCGTAAGCATAGCTGTAAGATTTCGGACAGGCAGACTTAAACATCTGAGAATAAACTGACGGCTTACAGGTGGCGGGTGTATTAAACGCGCCACTGCAACAGTACTCGGCACTCCCAAACGCCTCACACGCGCTCTTGCACGCGTCCACCTCACCGACCCTCAACTCAGCCGGACACTGCCGGTTCACGTCCGTGGAGCAACCCGTCGTAGAGCAGAGACCCGACCCGCCCGAGCTCTCCACAATCATGGGCAAGTTGTACCCGTCGACGAGGCTGACGTCATAGAAGTCCTGCCCGCCCGACCCGAGAGTGAACTCCGCTAGAGTCGCGGGCGGGGCGGCTCCAAGACCGTTGCATTCAACCTGGCCCGAGCCGCAGTCCCCTGTGAGGCATGACCCGGATCCGGATCCGTCGAAGTTACAGCGGGTTCGCCCCCAGAACCGGCCAGACCAGCCCGTAGGGGCTACGAAAGAGCGGGAGGAGTCCTGTGGGAGCTCGAATCCCGTGCTGTCGAGTCTAGGGCTGCCTGCATTGGCGAGAATTCCCGGCCATATCGTGTAGTCACATTTGTTAACAAATGTAAATGTAGCACTTAATACACCTGCCAAAAACATTAAAAAAAAAGGCCCAGAAAAAATTAAATTTTTTGTTAATGTTATGACAAATGTGAAAAAATTAAACTAAGATTTTTTTTGTCTTTTTTAAATTAAAATAGCCCCAAGAAAATAATATTTTTGGTTAAAAGATAATGCAGCATGAAACCATGAAGACCATGTAGTAGAAAAATGTCACAAGCTGTTACTATGTGAGTGTGTGAGAGAAGGTTAGCTATGAAGGGAAGAGGAGCAATGTGTTCTTTTTTTGGTGGGTTACCTTGAGAAGTTGCAAGAAGAACAATGAGGGGAAGAATGAGAGTACAAGAGGGGAGATCCATGAAAAGGGTGGTTGTTTTTTGATCAAGTTGCTGCTTGATTTGGGTTTTGGCTCAAGTGGAGATGACAATGAAGGGTGGTGATGCAAAGGTTTGGGATTGAGCGTACAATGGCAAAGCCCATAAACAAGTGAAGTGGGAGTGTTTTTCTTGGGAGAGATGGGGAAGTGAAGTGACCAGTGAGTGACAGACAGAGTGAGGGAGGATTAGTCCAAAATAGCTGTATTGTGTTATTAATAGTACTCTTTTTTTCTTTTTTCACTTTTTTAACCGGTTCTTCTGAGTTCTGTCTCCCAGGTTACTGTTTTCTGCCTTGTTTTTTAGTGTTGTGCTGTTTGATAATTTTGTATATTGATCGCATTTCCCCAGTTCTATTAGGCAAACTAATAGCTATCCTTGCCTTCCATTTCATTAAAGGACCTTGCTACGTTACAGATTCTGTTACTTACGCACCCAATGGGAAGCAGCACACGTGTCCTGAGGAGAGAGAAAAACCGTGAAAATGCAGGCTGTGGAAGTTGCCCATTGGCTGCTGTTACTTACAGAATCTGTAACATAGACTTCTCCTTCATTAAAATTGTTTTCATTAGCATATCTTTTCCCTAAACTTTGCAAAATTACATTTATTGTCTTCTGCAGATGAATCCAACACGCAGCAGCTGTCCACCGGACCACCAGTCGATGATTCAAATGGATTAGGGCTTGGCGGAGCAAGAGTGCGACCTCGATTCTCTTCTCATCTATAAATAACTTGAACAAAGAGCACATTTCAATTTTGTTGGTGCCGATTTTAAAATTATACGAAATTACATTTCTTAATAGCCATATTAAAGTTCCTAAAGTTTTGACTTTGGCAAAATTATTGTGGTAAAATTTTTTAAAAAATATGTTTATTTCACAAATTTCTCTACTTTGATATAAGCTTTTAACAGTTAGTAGGGTATACACACACCTAGTTTATTAAATAAGTATCTCACTTTTTAAAATTTTATATTATAACCTTAATATTTTAATTAAAAAAAAGACAATCATGTACAATATTTCATAAACCTTACTATATAAATAAAAAACAATTTACACTTATGTTTATTTTGTTTATTACATAATAAAACAATATTTTTGGTAATAAAATTTACCAAACGCATGTACTGTTTTTCAAATTAATGGTAATTATAATAACATAATTTATTAGGCACTAAATTATATTTTTAGTCGATGCTTATTTTATATGCACAGTAAAAATAACTTATTTTATTAGCTACCGTAGTTTTAAAATAATCTTAAATAAAGGTTATTTGTAGGAGAATTTCCCTTATTTGCACTCCTAATCGTTGTGCTGATTAAAACTCTTTTTGATAAATTTCTATTACAATATTATTTGAGTTACAATATGAAATCAAAAAAGAAAACGTTGAGTTTCTACAAATATTTTCTTAGAGAAATATTTTAATTCAGAATTTTAAAGTGTGTGAACGTTCAGGAAAACTTATAAACTGTGCGGTTTAAGCATTTTAAGTTTTAAACCTTTAAAATCTTACGGTTTTAAAATTTTTCCAGATATTTCCCACACTTTATGATCCCGAACTAAAAAATTATTATATTTTATTATATAATAATATTATTATGAATCTTAAAGGTTGAGTTTCAATCTAAATCCTAATTATTTTGTATCATTTCCTTACTAAATAATAAACTTTGTGATCGGCATAATAAATAGATAAATATACCATCAATTGAAATTTAAATCGGCCATTAGGATTTTCGGCTCTTTCTTGTAACCAGCGTATATAATGATTACGTGTGTGCCACACTGCCACTGCCAGTCAATTATAAGGGCCTTGGCATCACTTACTATCGGAGGAAGAGGAAATAGCTACCATTTCCAGTACGTGAATCCCCATGGTAAAAGCGTGGAGACACTGCGTAATTCCCTCACACCCAAAACGCTCAAGTCAAACAAATAACGGAGATTTGGGAAGAACAGGCCCCACCAACTACCTTCCTGATTGCGACACCTGTCACTTTAGTCTCACTTCACCACCCACTAGTGCTGTCACTGATCCGCGTCACTATTACAAAAGCTGATATGGAGACCCAACGGCAAATGTCGATACGCATTGCACTGGTTACTCGGTTGCCACGTCATACAAAATGACCGTTTGGTCAGGGAGAGTGGGTAGCGGGTCCAGGCGAGTGTTAAGTGTATGAAGCGATAATGGAAAGAAAAGCATTGGATTCCATATTTTCTCTTCTTTTCATGTGCATTGATTTTGTTTCTCTATTAATGTTTCTTTTGGTAGCCCAAAATTTTGACTAAAATTATGAAAATTGTGAACAATGAAATAAAGTTTTTCGGTCCCTTGTCTTTTGCCTCAAAGTGGGAAAAAAAGAAATAATAATTATAGTTTTTGTTACTAAATTTTATTTCTAGCAAATTATTTTCTATAAACTGAATTACATATGCTATTTACTTCCAAGTGATCAAAAAGTGAATTAGAAGAACCCTTGCTTCATGGCCCATCACTTGGGAGTAGTTATCTAATTAAAACATCCTCATCTTAATATAGAAGTTTTTAATTAAAATTTTAAAATGTGAAAAAATATGAGAAATTTTAAAAATTTTGTGGTTTAAGAGGTTTAATTTAAAGTGTACAAAACACAAGATTTATGCATTTTCTCAAATTTTTATGCTCTTTAAAATTTTGAATTAAAATATATATGTATGTGTGTGTATATATATATAAACACACATTTTTTTAATACATTTAAGTAGTGTTTATTTTTCGAAGTGGAAGTGTGGAGTGCAGATTCCTTTCATTCTAATGTTTATTTGTCATTTTTAAGGGGGAGTGGGATTCCCACTCCGTGGGTCCCACTTAATTTTAGAGTTGAAGAGTGGGTCTTCTCTTTTTACTCTCATAATTAAAATTAATAAATAATATTATATTTATTAAAAATAATAATTATAAACATATTTATTTTATTAAATTTAATAAAATAAAAAATAAATAATATTATTATATTATTTTATAAATTAAATTTATTAAAAAAATAATATTAAACATTAATTTTAATAAATATTATTTATTTATTTAATAAATAATAATAAGTATTTTATTGTAAGAAAATATTAATTTTGTACTATATTATCAATAATAATATTTCATTTGTGTTGCTATTATTAATAATTTTTATTCACATAATTTAAATTAAAATTAATAAAAAATTATGATTTACATAATTAAGAATATTAATAATAATTATTAATTTACAAAAATAATTATTAATTTACAAAAATAATTATTAATTTACAAATATAATTAAATATTTAATTTATTTTCCAAATATGTTTTTTATTAAATTTTTAATTAAAAATTATAATTCTTTAAATAAGGGTAAAATTATAATTTAAAACTATTCACTCTCAATTCAAGACAATGTAAACACATAAATTGGATTCTAACTTCAATTCCATTCTCCCATTTTAATGTAAGTAAACAATCTATTCCTACTCCCACTCCCACTCCTACTCTACACTCCTAATCCCAAGATTCCCACTTTTTAGTATTCTAACTCCAATCTAAAATGTAAACACTAGCTTTAGATTTTATTTTGATACATCGTAGAATTATTGAATCCTCAATCTAAACAATGAAGAGGAGAAGTGCCCACCAACTAACTAAGTAGCGGCTTTTCTTTTGAGTTATATTTTCTATGAAACAAAAACATTCTAAACAGATCCAACTTCAATAACATCCATCATCTTAATTGAAGTATGTAATTATATTCTCAATTTTTCTGCCCGCTATTTTTCTTTTAAATCTTTTTGATGAAACAGTTTTAATAAGGAATAATTATTTTCTGTCCCCTTGAAACATCATTATGTTGAAGGTCCACATCACAATTCATGCATAGACCATTCAACACACTTTGTAATTCTAATTGATTGTAGAAAGTGGGAAATTAATATTATCACCAACAAATTAAAATACAAAATTGAAAGGGCGACTGTGTTATGTTACTTTCGATTTTAATCTTCTTATGGTTAAAAAGTGAAATGGCTGGTCCTCCATTTAAGGACGGATAAAGTGAACTTTTCAATGCCAATCAATTGTGCCCAATTTATTTAAAAGTGAAACGGCTGGTCCCTTCATTTTTACATATCAATGGTTTAATTGTTTCGATCTATAACTATATGGGTCTAGCTGCTGGCCTAGTCCCATGTAACGGGCCACATAGCAATCAAAATAATATTATGTAATATTGAATTGATATAAGTGAGGAGATTCTGGCACCAGGAATTTCAAAACATGCAAAGAATAATTACTACTATTATTTTGTTTCATAGCACTTGAAATCTGGTGAGCAGTCTTCTCCTAAACATTCTTGTGAAGCAAAAACAAAAATTCCTTGCTTTAATATGCTGGCTTTTTCGCCTTTTCATGGCAGCTCTAATAGTATAAAATAAAATTCATTAATATTTTGCTCTGGACTGGACAAGACGACATTAACAGGACAAAAAAAAAGAAATAATATTCAGATTAGAAAAAGTTGAATGCATGTATGTATATATATATATATCTATATATAGAGTTCATGCATTAATTATTACTTGAATCACTTGAAACGATTTAAAATTAGTAAATTCTTGCCTCGTTTTTATCATGTCATTTGATCGTCTCTTTCTCTCTGGGCGAACAGATTTCATGTAGAAACCAACACGCTGTCGCTGTGCTGATAAATTAAAGTTCCGCATAGCCACTGGGACCATCACCATCCAAAGGAAGCATCGTTTTCTTCATTTGGATTTTAATGGAAAGGAATGTGTTGGGTGTCTGTCAAACGGAGTTGTAATAGTCGGCAGTCAGTCATATTGACAAGGTCATGCACATGGATATTCAAGTTTATTGGGTCCGTGACACACCCCCCCTTTTCTTTTCAATAGGCTTTGTCAATTTCCCATTGATATTTTAATTAGATATGCGAACGAATCTGCCAATTTGCCAGCTTCAGAGATTTCACCTCTCACGGGGGTAAATTAATCATTTGATATTTTATGGAATTTTAACAAAATTAATCAGTAATTGATCATCCAATGTGTGCATGGCAGAAGCCGCAAAGCTGAAAAGGTGTGCTTATTTACGGTGAAACTGAAAAGTGAGATGTGTCTGCCTATTAATATTATGAGTCGTGACTTTTAACACGAGCAATTCTTTTGTGTCAGCTCTTTGCATGTGACTTTCTTTCTTTGAAAAATCGGAAATCCAACATCGTCTGCAAATCAAATATGTTTGAGAATAAAAGCATAATGCTTTAGAGGAAATATCATTGTTAGCTTCATTTGTTGCATTAAGGTTTATCCGACTCAATTTATTTAACTCATATACCTGTCTTTAATCTTTATTACTTTCCTCCGTATTAATTAAAAGTTAAAATTAAAATCACTAAGCATTCTCGTGAATGAGTCCATTTAGATTCATTCTTGCAGTAACAATCAATCCTGATTCTGATTCTGATTCTGATTCTACTAATAATTCAGGCACAATTCTAATCGCGGATTTGTAGCTTCATTTAGGCTCACAAAGAAAGGTCCAATGGTAACATCAAGCTTTTTCTTGTCTTTCTGACATACATTTTTTTTTTAAAAACAAAAAAGTTATGGGCTGAAAATTCTGATCCAGCTACACCCAGGTTTTTGCTCATTGGGCTTCAGGGTGGCCCATTAGCTGGTGTATAAATAGTCGTAGACTAGGCCTTTCTACACTCCCTCAAAATTCTTCATAAATCTCCTTCTTATTGAAATTATTTAAAACAACTAAAGATAATTTTTTTTAAAGACAATTTTTTTTTGAAAGACAATTTAGCTAAATTTTTGCACCCGGTCAATTTCATTATTTTTTATTTTTATTTTTATTTTAAATTTTCATTGAAAGATATTTTTAAAAAAAAAGTACAAGAATTTTAAGTCATGGAGATATTAATAATATAATAAGAAGAAAGTAATAAAGAGTTTAAGATTCTTTTTATGTATTTTATAGTAAAAAATACTTTTTTTCTTTTAAGGATGAAATCTTGTGGGAAGACGGTTTTTTTTTTAAATATGAATTTTTATTTTATAAATTAAATTAGAGCATTTTAAGAAATTAAATTTGAAAGGGGTGTTTTAAGAATCTTATGGGGTGTTAAAAGCTCCACTCATGGTAATAACTCATAAGCTGCCGTAGAATTGGATAGACGACTCTCGTTGCCCAAATATCAATTTACTGCTCTTCATTCTTCAGATACTACTTGAGGACACAGCTTGAGGGCTCCTGTCATTCGAGCTCAGCAACAAAAAACCAATCATCACAAAAATTGAAGGACAGACTGAGGTATATGATTTCTCATATACAGCAAAATCTTGTATGTATAGAATTCGAAGGAAAATTGCGATAATTAGTACAAATATGAAAATCTAATTATGTGTCTGAATGAGAAGAAAAGACGTATACGCAAAAAGTAAGGCATGTACAATATTTCTACTGGGATCTCAAAGACCACAAGAAGTGGCTAATCTACAGTTGAGTTGCTTCGTTCATGAGCGGAACAATATACATGAGAAGATATTTTGAGATGCAGAGCTCTACCTCTCGATTGAGCTGGAATTCGTACTGCTATCTGCCTAGAGGCATCCAGGCCAATGTTAGTCATAACGGTAAAATAAGCGGCCAAAAGAGGAAAATTGCTGTCAGAATTGGGGCGGCACATGCAGTAAAATGCCTTTGGAGCACACCTGAGGCTGAAGCACCATTTCGATGCCGGCTTGCAATGTACATCGTTGTCTTGTTCACTAGCGGTAGTGCTGCGCCATCTTTTCTTGATCCCAGCAATTTTTGGCTGAATACAATGTACATACAAAGACATATCCATTCATACATGATACTCTTACTGTATAATTAAAAGAAACAGTGGACAAAACAGTCAAAAAGAACAATGAGACCCAAAACAAATACCATTAAGCATTTTAATCTGCAGAAAATGAAAGGCAAGAGATAGAAGAGAAGCAAAAGGCTATGTGAAACTTGAGTTCGTAGTTCTTTGGCCATGGAAAAATATTTTCCTAGTCGGCAAAACGATTCACTAGAAATTTAAGCACAAGAAAACCCCTTCCAAATTTGTGGCATCCCTTCCACAAAGAAACAAAGGAATCACATTGCGTACATACAATAGTATTACTTCTATTAATGAGCATGAGAAGCAAATATCAAGTACCTGTAACAGTAGCCAAGTTTGTCAAAGTGCTTCCAAGCCTAGATTTCTAAAGCACACCTAATTCAAATTTGACAGCACCATCGCTTGACTAGCTAAATAAAATAATAAACAAAGAATACACAGATGCACATGCGTGCAACACACAGACAGGTATGAACTGCAAGATGTGTAATTTAATTATTAGTGACCGACATTTATCAGTGGGCAGTAACAAGACCAACGACAAGCTCAAATATTAAACAAGAACCTACACCTCCTTTTCAGCATAAGCCATTAACTGATGTGCATCACAGATGCGTGATTTGCATGAAATTCTAAAAAGGTCCAGCACAGCCTAGGTAGCTACAAGATCCAAGAAATCACTATCAACCATAGCTACAAAACAGACAGCCTACTACGATCAGGCCATTCAGCTATTTGGCAACTACATTTAATTGCTTTCCTAGACTAACCATATATCTAGCAGAGTTTTGATGTATTATTGTCACGCCGCTCGTTTCTGAGAAGAGCATTTTGCATCTCCTAGAACCGTGTAAAGAGCTTGCTTGAGCTTCTACAAGTTTAGCACAAACTGGTACCTATACCGGTCTACCAAATCAAATTTTCTACTCTAATTCACAACTAGACGAATGACTTGCAAGAACTCGCTTCAATCACCTAAATACTAACTATGGTCAAACCAAGTCTTGACATGTGTCTTCCCAAAAACTTGTCATACCTTAGAAAATGACTATCAACATATGTCAATAGAAATTGCCAATGCAACCATAACACTAGTCTCACTTCAAAGTGATGTTCACTTATGCAGTGCCTAAAACTAGGTATGTTTACAACATACATTTCATATTTTCATTGTTTGCTTATATACTCGAATAAAACTGTAACATTACTCAATAAAGAGAACACTAGTGAACAAAAAGTGCTTCATCAAAAAATCACTTCTACACAAACTCTAATCTGAGTTCTAAAACGGCTGGCTTAATAAAAATAGAACATCAAAATCAACTCCATTATTTTATTTATGTCCCCACTTTATTGAGTCCACTTCCAAAAGCTGGCGAATTTTCTGGAACGTGCAAACGTGGCCGATAATGCATACAATGAAATGACAAAATTACTCTTCACCATAATCCCGAAACTTTTAGAACAAAAATGAAAGCAAAACTGTAAATTCACCTTGTATAAGGCGCCGGGCAAAATATGATAACGTAATCGGCGGAACCGCAGGTGTACGTACTCGTCTTATCATCGTACGCATAACTATACGCGCGTGGGCAGACATGTTTGAAAAACAGAGAGTACACCGAAGGAGAACACGTGTCAGGCGTAGCGTACGCCTCACTGCAACAATACCTCGGATCACCGAACGCCTCACACGCGCTCTTACACGCCACACTACCTCCCCGACCTTCACGCGCCACCTTCAACTCCGCCGGACACGCTCCGTTCAAGTCCACCAGACACCCAGTGGCGCCGCACCCCCCGCCGCGGCCTCCTTTCGGTACAACGAGCATCGGAAGATTGTACCCGTCGACTAAACTCACGTCGTAAAAGTCGAGCCCTCCGGCGCCGTTCAGAGTGAACTCTGCGAGCGTGGCGGGTGGCGCAGCGCCGCCACCGGCGCATTCTAGCTTCTGTGATCCACAGTCGCCCGTGACGCAAGAAAAGGTTTGGTTTTGATGGTGGGTACAAAGAGTTCGAGCCCACATGCGGCCTGACCAAGATTTTGGGATGGTTATTGTTCTTGATTTGCCGCTCTTGAGTTCGAAGCCAGTCGTCGGTAGCGGCGGAGAGTTGGCACCAGAGAGTAGGCCCGGCCATACTGTGCGGCGGCACTTGTTGAACATCTTGAAAGAAGCTGGCTCAGTTTCTGCGAGCACCAAAATGCAAAAAATTAGACAAGAGTGGGCGTCGGCGTAAACTGAAAATTTTTATAAACCTTGGAAAAGCAAAGTGATCGTTTTTGTTATTGTTACTCACCGGAAATGAAACAGAGGGCGAGAAGAGAGAGGAAGGTGGAGGAGAGGAGGCGGCGGCGGCGGCGATCCATTAATGATTGATTTAGCAGAAGAATTTTAATAAAGATGATTCAAGAACAATTTTTATTCCAAGATTGAAGATTGAAGATTGAATAATAAAAAGGTGACCCTTTTGTTGTTCTTGAGTTTGCGAAAACAACTTTACTTTTCTCGTTACGAGGGGTGGAAGCTGTGCGTGGTTTCTTTCTTTTTCTTATTTCTTTTTAAATTTTTGTGGACTGGGTCGTTATGGTAATTTGCCAATTGCTTTTCCCTCGCTTTTGTGATTTTCTGTTATTAACCGTTTAGCTCATTTTTATTTTTATTTTCACATAAACCCGTATTTTTGACAAGTGACAGAGCCATAAACCATGATTTTATTAAGAGTTTCTTTAGGCTTCAAATGAAAACTCAAGAGGGAAAATTGACATCGTGGACTCAGGAAGGATTGAGTTTGTGTCTTAATTTCGAGAAATTTTAGACTACTTATGATGTATTACAACCAATCGATACATACATAATATATGTAATTGAATTTAATATAACCACTACTGACATAATTTTTTTTTAAATAAATACACATTTGTCATAATATTATTTCCTTATTGTATAGCTGGCATAGTACCTCTGATGTATTTTAAAATTTCTCCTTAATTTCAAACTCATTTTTCTTTATAAATATTTATCTGTTGTAATTACAGAGAAGATCTCTTTTATATTTAATACAATTTCGAATTATATTGGATCCTCTACCCCAAATGATACTATAGTTGTGTAAATTTAGTTTAGAATAAACCCCTAATCATAATATGTCGGTAGATTATAATAGAATTCAACAAAAATATTGCAGTAGGGAGGGAATAAACCACTTTCAATCTCTAATATAATGTAACAAAAAGATTTTCTTCAAAATTTGAAGGCAGATTTATCTACTGTAGACTTGGCACTTAGAGTTCAAACTGCTGCATAGCTCTATGAAAATTGAGAGTGAACCACGTAATTTTACTGTTAAATTTTGATAAATCACTGCTCCAGTGATTGCTGCACATGAGTATTTGCGATCTCGATGGTTCTGAAACTGAGGTTAAAGTGCATTGATTACCTACATCTTAAGGTAAGAATGTGTGTGTTACATTCAATTAGCGAAGAGAAAGAGAAAATTAAAAATTGATGATCAAAAGGTGATTCCGAAATGATTTTAAAAGCTTGTAATTAAATAAGTACAGGCTGTCAGGTAAATCTATACTATAGGAGGATAACTTGCGACTCTTTTCCAGGTTATTCTTCTGCCCATGAATGGTGTTCAGGAGATTAAAGAAATATTGAAAACTTATTTGAATTTAGAGAAGTGACGACAAAATAACCCAAAAAAAAAAAAGACAAAAATGTGACGAGAAATTGATGAATTAATATTATGTAAATCAGTTATCTATAAATTCTCCATAAGAAAACACTATGGTACATACAAAACTTTCATTCAATCCCATAAGGAACAGAACTTTCTCACAGTCACTGTGGTACATACAACACAAAAGAGTCAATAAACAGAAAATGGAAAATCTTTCAAGAGGAGGATAAATGGATCAATCACCTGTTCTAGAACACTATGCATGCCAGAGAGACCTCAACCAGATTAATCGTCGAAGCCCTTTAATTGTCATGAATGCAATTGCATTCTTATCGTCTTTAAGAACATTGACAGCCTTCGTGAATTCGGTGTCATCTAAATCTTCCAAGTTCTGCAAATCCTCAAGACACTTCTGGTACAATGTTTTCTCACTCAATGCGTTTCTTTCCGCAGCTCTAAACGTGGCTGCTGAGATCATCTCATACACTGCATTCTCGATTGTCTCACTGGCATTGTAATATGCTCTTTTCTTTCGACCTGATGCTGTAAAAGCAACGTATTTTCGCTTCTTTGGTTGCATGTCATTTATACGAATTATGGAATCAGAATCAGGAGCACCGTCTACCACTTGTGTAGGTACATTAGTAGGCTCTGAAGATCGAATAGTCTCTGTGTTGCTATGCCCCTCTTCAGCTACCACAGGAACCCCACTTGGAATGTGTTTCCCATTTGCTCTTTCTCCTGAAACAGGAGCATCAGTAATCGTTTGAAACACTTAAACTACCACCACCATGCACCAATCAAGAGAAGGAAATTTACCTTCAAATATTATGGACATTTGCTTATACAAGGGAAAGCTCTTTCTTCGGAAAGGCCTTGCTTCACTTCTTACCTACATTAGTAGGTTGTCAGCTTCTTGAAATGACCTCAAAAATCACTAGCTAATAAAGTTGTAAATTAAGGATATTACGTACCCCGATATAGCTGTCCCAAACTTTATCATCAGCAACAACCATTTGTCGAGTTTCATCCCAATGGAACCCAGTATGACCAAGCAGGGTCTTAACAACACCATAATCTTTCTTCATAACGTTGTACCGGTTCTTTATCTGGTTCTCTTCTAAATTCATCCCAAACTTTTTATTGAAGTCACGAGTAACAGATTTAATCACTTCGTTTTTAAATTCATTGTAAGCAGTTCTTCCACAATTATGCTGCTCAATGAAAAGCTCAACCAAATATGAATCTCGGGATGGTGTCCATTCTGCCTTCGGCCTCCCTAGGACCCCATCTTGTGCCACGGACATGCTCCCTCGGTTCACTAAAGATGGGACATCAACAAAATCAACAATAGTCAATATTATGAAACTTCCTGGAATCAATATACATAAAACAAGGATAACACATATGACACTGGCAATAATCTAAACACGAACAAGGCAATTAGCTCTCAAAAGGGTTCGTGAAAACGTAATTAAGCCTGATGAATAAGCAATAATACAGCCGTAAAACCAAGGCCTACTTAGCCTACCATATCGATTTGATTTTTAAACTCTGTTAAGTGAATTAGCTTCTCAAAAAATTGACTTCTATTACCATTCTAGGCATAACGCGTAAGTCTATCAATGCTGAGATATTCCCTTAATAACAAAATATAATTTTCCTTGGTTTTATATAATAACATAATCACATCATTGAAATCCAATTTTTGTAATACAGAATAATAAGTTGAGGCAAAGTAGAAAAGAATTTTTCATGCTCAAATTTTTCATTTTTTACACATTACATTGCAGTAAGCAACTAAAACGAGGCAGATAAAATATTACAATAGTTCGGTAGAGAATAACGAAAAGTACCTGACAGACCAATAAGCGATTTACAGCTATAACTGACGGATACTCCGGTGACCGGAAACAGTGGAGCCGCTCGGGCTAACGTGCGCCGTGGTGGTTATAAGTGCGCAGGTTAAGGATGAGAGTGAAAAGAGAGTGGAGAAGATAAATGGAGTCTTGGGCGGGAGTGTTAACAACGTTATAAATGGAGGCGCTGCGTGATTCAATAATCGATTGCCGCGTCACCTGGACTTGTGCTCCATTGAGTTGAAGTAATGTTGGGCCTTCGGCCCAACCAAAAAAAGTATTTAATATTTTAATCTTCGAAAATTATAATATTGCAATTTTACTTTGTGCGTATAAATGCTGGACTTTGGAACAACATGTATTGACACTTAAAAAACTTAGTGCTTCGATAACAAGAGGATGAATGTAAGATTAGTCGTAATTTATATGTTTAGTGTAGAGTTTAATCATATAGGCTCTAAGAGTATATTTGTTTGCTTTTAACAAAGTAAAATTTATGACCAAATATTTTAGGTAACTCAATGATAAAAGGGTAAATACAAAATGTGAGTTATACACTCAAATGTTTTGTTTCGACTTACAAAAACTTGTATTTAACTAATAGAAAAAGTATTAAGTACTCTTAATGTATACATCTCTTAATTAGATTCTTGTCACGTATATCTATCAATCAATCATATAAAAGTAAAATAATAAGTGACAAGAACTTCACATATGAGAAATACACAATTGAAGCATATAGTATTGATCCTTGACTAACTATTGTGAGTTACAAGGGGTTAATTATACTCTCAGTTGCATCCAAGGGGAACGAAAGGCTAAAAGTTGGTTTATTTCGATAAAATGATGAACATGAAAATATATACTGCTTGCATGGAATAGTATGAAACTGTAAAAGTTTAAAGATCGTTCTCTTTTAAAAATCTCTATAGCCTTGAAGCATCAATATGCTACTGGTCGTTGGCAAAGTCACTTCTCTATTGTTCTTATCTCTTTCCTTCTTAGCTGGATGAATAAGGCCAGTTCAAATGCCAAGGGGGGGAAAACCCCCAATAAGACAATTTTGAAATGCTTTCTTTTGGTTTGCTTTGGAATGACCAAAGACCAGTTTTAATGTTGTAAAACAATGACACAAAAGTAGATCGACAAAAATATTTTTTCAGTATAGGATTCTTTGATGCCAAAAACTGCTTCCAATATGGAAGCCATAAAGAGAAGTCAGCATCATTGTGTTTGTTATTTGATAAATGGCCTTAAAATCAATTACATTGCAATGGTGAAAATGGGGCAGCTAATACTTGCTAGCTCCCTGCTAATGGAGTTGATCATAATTGAATTTCAATTAGCAAATCAAGAACCAATGACCCACTTTGTGACACTCTCACTCTATCTCAAGTCAATGCAGCTTCTAATCTCTAATACCTCAAGTACGAAAAAGCAAAAGTGCTTCTCTTTATCATCTTCAACGACACACTGAAGACCCGCAAAATTTTTTGATGAAAAAAGGAGAAGGGATGGCCTAAAGTTTGACCCAATTGAAAGCTTTAATAATTATCCAACATAAAAAAAAAAAAATCTTATCCCATCTTCAATTTAAAATATCAGATTAAAACTTTAAATATGTATGACTTACATTTGTACATGTAAAATATTTGAGTCCGATGGACATTAGTATAGATCTATAAATTTAGATATTCGGACTTTCCCATGTCAAACTAATATTAGAAATCTCATTAAATTTCTTATTTATAAGATCAGTAGAATCTGTAAGTGTAATATGCAAATAATATTTGACCCCATTTTTAATAAGATTAGAATAAATCTCGAATATGTGTATATACAGATATCCAAACCACATGCATAAGTTGGAATCCGTAGTTTTTGTAATTATATTATATGTAAATTGAATTCGACTTTAACATTTGATATACAAATAAATTTGATTGAGTTTTTAACAATTGGGCCAAGCAAATTTTCGAGTATATATTTAACAAGACATAAAAGAATTGATTACATTATGATTCCTTTTCACAAAAGAGAGACAAAACCCGTTAAGATCATTGTCAATCAATGTTGATATTCATAATGCATTCCAATAATTGTTTAAAGAAATTATTGTTCATTATTTGTTGGCATAGCGTGATCTATTAACAGTTTTGCGAGGGATCCACTATTACTATTAGCAGGCCTGGCATGCAAAATCCATTGTGAAAGTAATGTGTGTCATTCAGAACATCTGGGATGATTCTGTAGTTAGTTTCTTAATCAAAATCATCACAAAAAAATCCAATGATTTGGATCTTTTTTTCATGTTGTCCCCTACCTTAAACATAATTTCATAGACAAAATATAGCAGGATAATTGGATTAGCATGCTACGTGTTTGATCCATCTTCATAGTTTACCAACAATTCTAATGTCTTGAAGTTTCTTTAATTTAATTAGTTTTTAAGATTTTAAGAATTATCAGATACAGATTATGCACATTTTAAAGTAAGGATTTGAGACTATATTACTATAGTTAACTATAATTTAATATTTTTATTATAGCTACACAACACATTTTAACTTCAACTTTTAAAATGTGTGAACATTATTGTGTTAGAGAAAGAATCTATGAAATCTCATATAAATTGCGTAATCATCCTCAATGGAGAAGATTCTCTAAAAATCCATTAATTTATTCAATGAATACCAATTGTGCGTGCAATAATAAGATAATAATAAAAAATAAACTTCAACACATATTTAAATTAATTTTAAAAAATTTGAATGAACCAGTAAAAATCCATTAATTTATTCAATGAATACCAATTGTGCGTGCAATAATAAGATAATAATAAAAAATAAACTTCAACACATATTTAAATTAATTTTAAAAAATTTGAATGAACCAGTATATTAATTAGTTTAATTAATAAAATCTCTTGAGATAATATAAGAGATAAGAGATTTAAATTTCACTCACATTAGCGAGTGCGAAAAAATGCATATTATTTTTTATGACAAATCAAAATATGAATGTGATATATTAAATATGTGTGTAAGGTGTAAGCTATTAATTATTAGGAGAATATCGTAAAATTTGATAGAAAAATAAAAATGACCTAGGAGACTGCTAATGCCCATTGTAAAATTTGAATACAAAATTTCAGAAGATGACGACTCTCTTCATTGATATAATTGTTTACATACATGCGCAAAAGGCCGCATCATCAATAGGTCAGAAAAAAAAAATCTAATCACCTTCATTTCATCATTATACATTCAATTTATGACCAAGAAACACATAAGGATTTTAGTCTCTCAATCTTTTATAATTACAAGCAAATTGTTCATACAATTTGATGAATTGGCTAAGGCAAAGAGTATTATTATGTTATGTGATGAAGAAACTAACAAGCATGCAGAAATGTTGGTGCATGCTTTAGTTATCAGTGCACAAATGCAGTCATGGAGACACAATTTACAGGCCATGTTTCAGGTCCCTATGAGGCCAGAAAGCATGACTTATCGATCGAGGATTGGTTATGTGTGTGAGTGGTGCCCCAACAAGCTTCATGAATATGTTGCACTGCATCAAAACAATTAAAGCTTTCAAGACTCAGAACTTCGTGGCATCTTTTTTTAAATAATACTAGGAGTACTGGAAATAGAGATGCTGTCTCTTATTTATTGGAAGAAAGGCAAACTCATTATGGTTTGTGATCATGAGTTTTGAAGATAATCAATAATCTCTCTAGGTCACTTGTTCAAATTCAAAACCCATGAACAAAGAGAGGACTTATAATTAAAACTCTGAAACGAGGAATTTAAAGAAATTTCTTGGGGCTTTCATAATGATGCCCCCGGTATTTGGAATTTTGAATATAGCCCATCGTTTTTTTTAACTAATTTTATTTATATCAATCTAATTTTGGGGGTTTTTTTTTTTTACTTGTTTCTGGGTTAAAAACACCAAAACATAAACTTCCAATTGCTACTTTGTGTCTGTTCAAGCAATACATAGATCAAGTTCAAGCAATACCTAGATCAAAAGAGAATTCTCGCTAAATTCTATTACATTTAAAATATAGGTAAATGATGTATACATAATCAACCACCAAAATTCGAGATGCATGCGTCTTCCAATTGAAGGCAAGTACTGGCTAGAAGCTAGTACTTAGGAATTATATTCTAGCTAGTACTTTGGAATTATAATAAAAGATGTATAAAGAACAGATTTAGTTACACTTTAGACAGATTTTTTTGCCACGCTTCAGTCCCATAGAGAATATCTCCTTTTTTTTAGTTGTGTCAAGAGAATAGGAGAATCTGAATGATGAAGCAAGAGAAGGAAGAAAAAAATATATACATATGTTAATGAAGAATATACATGGGTATCCGTATCATGCATGGAAAGCAATTTTAATTCTACCCAGTAGAGTATAACAAACAAGATGCCCTTCCCAAGGGCACATAATCTAACAATCAATCTCCAATTGGCCTCATATATGTCCATATGTGCCCTTATTAATGCAAATAAACTATGAATTAATTGCTTAGGTTAAAAACTTAGAAACTATGCCTTATAAATATAAAAGGAAAAAAAGATAATAATGTGCATAAGGAATTTGGGAATTTGAGCTTGTTAATGGCTTTGGCCACGTGATAAAAGCAGCTTTCTTCTTCTTATAAAGCGACCACGCCCGTTTGGCTGCAATCATGCGGTCTAATTTGTTATAATTTCTCCTTCACTCTTTTCTTTGCTTATTTTCCCTTTTACCCAATAAATTGTCTTCTCCCATGTACCTTGTTATTCTACAAATATTTTGACTAATTTGTTTTACTTTTACAATGCTATCCTTCGCCAACATTCACATCAATATTGCCGCGACTCTTTTTCTTTCTTAAAATATTGCAATAAATTATTAATCACAAGTGAAATTCTTTGCCAAACAAATTGCTCATTAACTCATTAGTTTAATAAGTAAATATTGAGGGACTTAGCATAAAATTTTCAGATATCTAATTTAAAAAATTAATTTTTTAGGGGGAGTGACCTACAATCTTCTAAAACTAAGTATATTTCTTATTCTAACTAATGTGGGACATAACTCAACAATCTTATGTTAAGTTCCCCCAACAAGTGATCAAAGTTAGATACTAATAGTCAGAATATAGTGGTGGAACAACTCAGATGTGTCGGACGAAGAACCTGAGTCTGGTGGTAGTTTTGTTCCAGGGGGATTGTTGAATTGTAACAATGAACCGATTTGGTTAAGTTCAATTTTTAATTTTTCTTTCCATATTTTTATACCATTGTTTTATATTTTTTGAATGCAAACTATATCTAACAAAGTAATGATATTGAAAACTATATCTAATGACCTTTGCATTGAAAAGCATGTAAAAATTAGCACAAAATTTATCAAAGACCCAAAAAAAAAAAAGAGCAGCTGCTAAGTTACATTAAAGGTAATTTACAGTTGACCTAAGAATTAAATTTTACAATCCTCAAAAAATTTGAATAGCAAAAATTTAGTACTACAAAGAAATTATTTTTGAGTTGTTGTGTGTTACAATTAGTATTACATAACAAAACCTGAAAAAAAAAAAATTCCTGTACTAGAATTTTTCTTTTATCACCTGGAGCGATTTTTTTGGGGTTTGTTTTTTGTGTTGGGGGGGGGGTGGGGGTGGTAGGGTTTAGAAAACCATTAAGGGAAGATTAGGCAAAATAAAGAGTCATAATAATCAGCTCGGAAAACGGGGAGACCCGCTCGTGCGGACAAAGCCACTAACCCTCCAAAGATGATTAGTATTAAATTCCTCAATTACCCATATATTAATTTAAAGCTAAACAATAAAACCTTTAATTACACAATAGGGCCCCAAAATTATAATATTTTATCAAAGACCCGCAAAAGCAATAACTTTACACTTCCCAAAAGCCCTCTTAAAAACTACCTTTCAAACACACGGCTTTCCCACTCATCGGGACCCATCTCTGTTACTCGTCTGTCTTTGGCTCTTTGCTTATATATACTCACACACACACTACTACTGCCACTTGTATATTCACTTCAACTCCACTTTCACTCTCATTCCAAGCCCTTCAACACATCAAAAAAAAAAAAAAAATCTCACCATTAGTATTAGAGAAGCAGGGCTAAAATGGCAGCTGATAAGGTCGTGGAGACAGTGATTGTCGGGAACTATGTCGAAATGGAGACTGACGGGAAGCCACAGAACATGAAATCAAAGCTTTCCAATTTCTTTTGGCATGGTGGCTCTGTTTACGATGCTTGGTTTAGCTGTTCGTCAAATCAGGTTTTGTGTTAAATAGTGACCCAATTAATCAAAACGAGTGTTCTGTAGTTGTATTTATCTTGTGTAATTCGAGTTTTTGATTATACCATGCAGGTGGCTCAAGTGCTACTCACTTTGCCGTATTCATTTTCCCAGCTGGGGATGCTCTCTGGGATCCTCTTTCAGCTCTTCTATGGGTTGCTTGGGAGCTGGACCGCTTATCTCATTAGCATACTCTATGTAGAATACAGGACAAGGAAAGAAAGGGAGAAAGTTGATTTCAGAAACCATGTCATTCAGGTGAGCGATACTGTCGCACGACGCTATGTTGCTTGTTATAAACATAAACTTGTACGTGTCACGTGTTGAGTTGCTCACCGGATCGTTCTTCTCATTTTTATCATGTTTAGTGGTTTGAAGTTCTTGACGGGCTCCTTGGAAAGCACTGGAGGAACGTGGGTTTGGCTTTTAATTGTACTTTTCTTCTGTTTGGATCTGTCATTCAACTCATAGCTTGTGCAAGGTATCTATGAATCTCTGACTCTTGCTTTATCGTTATCCTGATTTAAAGAATCTGAATTAATTGATTCTTTAATTTTCAATGGAAACTTGCAGCAACATATATTACATAAATGATAATCTGGACAAGAGGACTTGGACTTATATATTCGGGGCTTGTTGTGCCACCACAGTGTTTATTCCGTCATTTCACAACTACAGAATCTGGTCTTTTCTTGGCCTCCTGATGACTACATACACTGCTTGGTACCTCACCGTTGCCTCTCTCCTCCATGGCCAGGTAATTAAACCTCTAAATTAATGAATGAAATTTCAGCAGCCACAAGTGTGACGGAAGCTCTTTAAATTAATGCAGACTGATGTTAAATTAACTAACTAAATGTGCATAGGTGGAAGGAGTTAAGCATGCAGGTCCTACCAAGTTGGTGCTATATTTTACAGGAGCTACAAACATTCTTTACACGTTTGGTGGACATGCTGTCACTGTGTAAGACAAGATTAGATTTATAATCCCTGTCTTTTACAATATTTACAATCTGGCCGAGTTTCTTAAATTATATTCAAATTTATTCTCTGTTCTTGGATACCCCACACTCTCTTTAGACATGATCTGATCATGTGATCTAATGACCAATCTCTTCATGTAAAAAGCATGCATATAGAGGATCCTCACTTGACAGGGTTTTTTTGTTCCCAAATTGCCCTTCTTAAGCGTGGGAAGCAAAAAGTCTGTCTTCTTGGAAACCCTAACTTTTTCCATTTCAATGCAAAAAGCCAATGATCTTTCTGGTTGCTTTTGCTTTTATCATAAGAAGAGAAAGGCCAACTGGCCAAGGGGGGTCCAGCTAGAGTGCTTGACCAATGCATAATGAATAATCCTAGGTGTTTTATTCTTTTTATTTTTCACTTTTCTTGATGAACATGCAATATGGACCCAAAGAAAGAGATTTACGCCTTGAAGATAATGTGCATTTATAGTAAAAATGATGTTATTATTATGGTTTTTTTAAAAAAGTGAAAATATTGAATATATTGCTGGTGCAACTTGCAGGGAGATTATGCACGCAATGTGGAAGATAATGTGCATTTATAGTAAAAATGATGTTATTATTATGGTTTTTTTAAAAAAGTGAAAATATTGAATATATTGCTGGTGCAACTTGCAGGGAGATTATGCACGCAATGTGGAAGCCTCAGAAATTCAAGGCCATATACTTACTGGCTACCCTGTATGTGCTGACGCTGACACTTCCATCTGCAGCTGCTGTATATTGGGCATTTGGAGACATGCTTCTCAATCACTCAAATGCCTTTTCTCTTCTCCCAAGATCCCCCTTCAGAGACATGGCTGTCATTTTAATGCTTATTCACCAGGCATGCTTCCATTACCTTCTATATTTTGCTTAATGTCTCAGGTTAACTTTTAATTGCACTTACTTTATCTGTCTTTGTTTGTGCAGTTTATTACATTTGGTTTTGCATGTACACCATTGTATTTTGTTTGGGAGAAAGCAATTGGGATGCATGAATGCAAGAGCTTGTGCAAAAGAGCAGCAGCAAGATTGCCTGTGGTGATCCCCATTTGGTTTTTGGCTATAGTCTTTCCATTCTTTGGCCCCATCAACTCAACCGTTGGATCACTTCTTGTCAGCTTTACTGTCTACATCATCCCTGCTCTTGCCCACATCTTCACTTTTAAATCAGCTGCTGCAAGAGAGGTAATTGAACTATCAGAAATAACGTGACAGCATAGCTTCCCATGACATAAACAATCTAACGTTACTAACACAATTCAATTTAATTACAAGTCATTTACTTAATGAGTTTTTCGTCAGGCTTAGTACTCTAAAAGTTTGACTGGGATTTAAGTATTTTAATACTGGTTGAATATATAAAATTGATTGTTTATTTATTAACAAAGAGTAAAGAACAAGAAAAACAGTAATGGTGGTGGCGTGTGGTCACAGTAAAGCAGACCAGTCCCCGGCCTTTCTCCTAAGTTGACACTCTTCGGGATTTAATAATCAATATGTATTAATTAAATATCAGCTCTTGATAATTGCAATTATAATATGCAATTGATTATATGGTAAAAGGGAGCAGGCTAAGTTACAGAATATGTAACTTACAGATTCTGCTTTAGCCAGCTCCCAGACAAAAGCATTTGCTCCATTTTTTCTCCATATGCAGGACACCTGTGGTGCATGCATTGGGTGCTGTATGTTACAGAATCTGTAACATAATAACCTCCATGATAAAAGTAGTGCAAAAGGCACAATATTCGCACTGCACTGCAAAACTAATGTCACAGAATGTTTAGGTTGTACACGATTGTCAGTGATTAAGTTGAATTTTTCTGATGGATGGCCGTGATGTGATCATGCAGAATGCTGTGGAGCAACCACCAAAGTTTGTGGGAAGATGGGTAGGGACGTACACGATCAATGTGTTTGTAGTGGTGTGGGTGCTTGTTGTTGGGTTTGGATTTGGTGGGTGGGCGAGCATGACTAATTTCATACACCAAATTGACACATTTGGGCTCTTTACTAAGTGCTACCAATGCCCACCAGCGCAAGGAGTTCTGCCGCCGCCACCGCACTCTTTCAACACCACCGCGGCTCCGCCGCCTCACCACCAACCCAGCTTCAATCACACTCATCACAACCTTTGATTTGGCCATCCAATGCAGCAACATTTCAGTTGAGTTATCAAATGTTCCCCCCACAAGGCTTCACATAGCATGCTACCATGCAGTGAATGGTTACATTGTGATCATGTTATTTAGAGAATTTGTATGGAGAGTTGAAATTAAAAGAACCCATCAATGTAATGTGTCTTCGGCTAGTAAAATGATTAGTAAAATGCCCATCCGTCAACATACACATGCCACCAAACATCTTCCATGCCTTTTCCTCTGTCTGTTTCATTTAGTTTAGTGAGTTTCTACGCCATATGCCTTCCAAGGATAACAAATGTTGTATGCAAAATTGAAAATTTGTACTATAAGTTATGTTGTCAAATGCCTTATTACTCGATCCGTCATAAAATAGAAATTTCTCTCATGATAGCATCTTTGCTTAAATTGGAACAGAAACGATCTAGCTTTGATTACATTATGGGCTATGGCCAAAGCCATGAATATAGTGATGATGAGCGTGCAAGGAATTATATAGCAAGTTAATTCTCACCCAAAATGCAAACCATTTCGATAATTAAACACGAGCACAAAAAGATTAGTGATCTTTGTAGACACAACTGGGCCATCACCACATATCTTAAGAAGGCATAAATTTTAGGGGTGGACGCGGTTTGGTTCGGATAGAAATTAAAAATAATCGATTTAAATCAGTTATTTTATAAAAAGAATTGAATAAGAACTGAACTAAATAAAAATTGAACATAAACAGATCTTTTCGAATCGATTCAATTCGGTTCGGTTTTTTCGGTTCTAGGCCTATTGGGTCTATTTTGAATTTATAAATTTTTAGTTCATTGGGTTTCATGAATGTAATAATTTTTTTCAACAATTAGTTCATCCTAATTTTATTATAAATATTAATAATAAATACAAGTATTCAAAACATATTTTTTCACTGATATCTTGCTAACTATTAATAAGATATTCACAAAATATGAAATATTAAGGTTTCAAAATACATAACCAAACTTCAATACTCTATCTGCATAAACATAATGTTGTAAAGACAAATAAAAATAACAACAGTTATAACTTACAACACAAAATAAAAAGAAAATTTAAAAACAAACACCAACAACATTCTCTAAAAAATAACCTGATTTTTTGGTTCAGCTGAGTGAACCAAAAACTGAACCGACATTTCGGTTTTTTTACAAATCATATATTTCGATTATTTTTAAAAATTAAAACTGGCCCGAATTAGAACCGAACCGCCAGTTCGGTTCAATTTTTTCAAAGATACGGTTTTTTTGTCCAGTCCTAATGCATTTTGTCAAACATTTGAAAACAAAACTATCCAATAGTATAATTGTATTTAGGTTCAACACACAGGGTAAACATGGGACTTTTTTTATTCTTCCCCCTAAAGTTACCCTCTTAAAATTTCAAACCAACAGCTCTTTACATAGAGAGTGTCACGAGGCTTATCATTTAGCTCGTTGATCCTAAACAAATTTGATCTTCAATTCCAAAATCTTCTTTAGTTCACTGGTAAAAGAAACTCTAAAGCTCAAGTAAACTTTGATCAAATTATCAATCTTCTCTGTTCAAAAAGTTGTTGGTCCGGAATTTAACAAAATTCCTGTTCCGTATTTCAACTACATGCTATAATATTATGCTGTTCGTGAATTTCATAGCTGATCAAATTTGACTCTGCATCCGAATTGGAGCTGTTCCCTGAATCCCTTACAAAGTGTTAGATTGATAGATTTGCGTGGGCTCAACGCCAACAATGCCACAGTACAATATTCCAAAATACACAAACCACAGCAACGTAAAAACAAAACAAAAGCATGCATTTCAGTCCAAATTCGCTTTTTGACCATAGCATAGTAACATATAGCAGAGAGAACTGATAAATTACATCACACTAAATGACAACACATTATCATCAAGTTTTGATCAATTTGAAAATTTTGAGCCACGCAGATTTCGTTTAGCACATTGGTTCCAGGACCTTGAAAACGATCATTCATGCAATAAAGCTAAATGCATGCAGCATGAGGCATTGCTAGCTAGCAAAGAGGGAAAAATCAATAGTGCTTAAAACCCGTTTTTTCCCCTATGCTTTTTTTCACATGATTGTAACTTACTAATAATTAGAGAATGTTGTGGGTGACGTAAGTGCTTGAGAATGTTGCTCAAATATTAGATCATAAGGCTGCTATATGTATATATAGAGACATTTATTAAACAGTTTTGCAGTGTGGGAATCTAATAATGAGCTTCCATTCATGAAATAAAGCTTGTGAAATTAAAGTAGCTCAGAGCTTCACTTTTATGAGAGACTATATTCTCTTTGTAAGAGGCTAGCTAGCATGCGAACCCAGAAAAAAAATAAAGCCTTGTATCCATATATTCCATTGATCTATGGTCTTTGATTTGTTTGTTTCCTCTTTTATTCCCTAGACTACAAGACAAAGGGAGATGGTGATATTTTTAGCAAGATGGGAGACATGCACTTTTGATTTGTTGTAGAAGCCAACGGCAGAACCAGAATCTCTAATCAAGGGGGCCTTTTTTTTTTTAGATGACAACTACTTTTTTTTGTTGGGGGGGTGTCAAACTATAAACAAGAAAGCTATTTTTATGATTAAATTTGTTAAAGTTGTACCGATAAAAGAATAATTTTTTATTGAATGACAAGTAAACTGGGTGACAATAAAAATAAGTATAGTTTGAAGGTCATATTTAAAAAAAAAATATTTTCATAGTCATTTTAAAATTTTCCAATAAGGTCTCTACATAGTTCTGTGGCCGAAGAAAGTATTAGGCTTTTACTTCTTTTTTTTTTTTTTTTTGAGACTGGTTATGCACCAGATTACTGCATTGCACATAAATTTACAACTGTTATTATAGCAGACATTACACTGATATTTACAATTAGATATACATAACTAGGACTTACATTATTACATTAAATTTTATGAAGTACATGCCCAGACATATACATAACTGGGCTTTTGCTTCTTCTTATAGTGCCCCAAACGCACTATTAGTTATTGTGTATGTGTCGAAGATACAACTTTTTCTGTCCAAAAACGATCAAATAAAATGCATAGTGTGTGTTTGGGAAAAAATATAAAAAAAGCAACAGAGCACCATGTGTCGGCAAGCGGAACAACTCCAACACAATTTGAGGTACCCCTCATAATCGGATTATAATTAGAGTTATCCTGCATAATTTGGGGTACCCCACACAATAGGGCAGTATCTCGGGGTACCCCTCACAGCCAGGGTACCTCATACAATTTAGGGGTACCTCCCACAGCTAAAGATACCCCAAATAATTTAGGGGTACCCTGCGGAATGGTTTCGAGGAAAATTCGTCATAAGAAATGTCTCCATCGCTTGAAGAATAACGTTTGATTTTGTCAGAATTAAATGCCAAAACGTTGTGCTGAAAAGTGGGGAACAGCCGCCTGTCACCTCTGCCAAAAATAAAGGACACTACCCCAAGGACAGTGGTCCCCAAACGCCTACCCGACAGTCACTGCAGAGATACCCCAGGACCACTCCCTAGCGCGCGCCACGTTTCCAAAAGGGGAGATACGCCGTGAACGCTATTCTTGATCCCCAAGCATGCATATAACGGCCCAAAAATCATAAAAAGGGAAAAAGGACGTTAGCCAAAGAGGGCTAGCTAAGGTACTCCATATATAAATGTGCCTAGGTTTTATTCTCTATCATGTTCTCATTCGTCCTCACCACTCACACTCCGAAAAATAGGTTTTCTTCAACCTTAAACCCTAATTTACAGAGGGCTAGCTGGCTCTCCTGACTATAAAAGCTTGAGTTTGCTAACTTGAGCGTCGGAGTATGATCGCCAGGGTATCCCCCCCCCCCGGCTTCACCTCTAACCTCAGTTTCACTGTTTTGCAGGTGCGTAGCTCATCCCGAGGGATATTTTTCTTGGTTCGAACTCTTCACCATTGTTAACACCCCCACCATCACTTACCACCTCCTCCGAACTTCTGAAAACACTACACACGCAACAAACTAGGGAGGTACCCCGTCTCCCCAAAAAATACAAATTCATTGTTCTAAATAGATTAGTCTTTTCCTACATCCAAAATCTGTCGAAAACAGTGTGTATAAATTTGTGTGAGAAAATTATCGGGCAAGATTGTTTCAATCACATTGTAACAAACCTTAATGTGACACCACCAAAATTAATGCACCTTTTTTTTTCTACATAAAGATTAAAGAGAGATTATTTACATTTCATATGCTATCACTCTTCTAATCCAAGTTACATGGTCATAAAGCAATGGTATTAAACAATAATGGGAGTTTAAAAACTTCTTTAATCCAAATTGACGCACACTATTTTGCTTCATGGTAATTGATTAGTGTTAAAAATTGTATAATTATCAAGCGATAATAATGTTATTTTATGTTTAATTTATAATTTATATTTGTGTTTATGTAATATATTAGAAATTATTAATTATGTTTTAAATATATCTAATTTTGTGTATTTTTATGTGTTAATTAGGAAAAATATTAATTTCACGTAAATCGAGGCTCCAAACAGTTAAACCGAGGTGAAATTTGGATTCCGGAGGTCCGAAAACTTTAAGATCAGTCAAGATCGGCTAAAAATCGGGCTTGTGTAAAAATAGTTGACTTTTCTGTTTGAGCTATGATTGGATGCTGAAATGAGCTTACAATAGACTTGAGTGCATGGGATAGCTGGCAATTTTAACTGAATCTCAACCGTTCATGATTCAATGGCCATGATTGTGCCACGTGGCAGTAGTTGGTAAATCAAGTTGCAGGATCCGAATCTTTGTATTCGGGTCGACCCGATCCACCTATTAACCCGCCAAATTTCAACCGTTCTTTGGCCAAATCGGACGAGTCAAATGATGCCATGTGTGATGTTGACTTTTGAAGTTTGACCAGCCATTGGATCTTGATCTAAAGGATGTGAGGAGCACATGCATGAAGCTTATGGTGGACCGCAAAGCACTGGATTATGAATTTATTTTTCTATAAATAGAGCCTCATTTTTATGTTTTTAAGCTCTCTACAACTCTCTTCTTCTCAAATTCTCTCCATCTCCCTGTAATCTTGATTCTAAGGTGTGTTTTTAATATTTTGTATAATTATTTTTATAAATAAAATTAGTTTTATTTTCAATTTTAGTTGTTTTTATTACTTTCAATTATAAGTAATTTAATTTTAATATTTCCTTTTTATTTCAATTATGCTTAACTAAATAATATTAGTTAGGGGAAGGTGAAACTCTTAGGAAATAAATATGATTTAATCAAATTCTATTTTTAATTTTATAAATTAAATTATTTTCTATTTAATCTTATACATATTTTATATTTTGAAATTTTGATTTATTGTAGACAAACAAATGAATTTGGCACAATAAATTCTTAAGATCTTAATATAAAGTATGGTAAAATGGTATTTTGACTTATTGTAGACAAATTAAATTTTGGCACAATAAATACTTAATCCATCATAAAATTAAAGGGAAAATAATAATAATTTATATAATTAATCTTTTGGGTAATAAATCTTTAAAAAATGGCAAAAAGAATTTATTAAGTCTTATTTATTTCTAAGAATGGATCCATAACCCTAATTAGTTCAACTTCATAGTTTCATTTAAATTAAGTTGTTTATATTTAAGTTTTAATTTCAATTTTTAGATAAAATAAAATAAACAAATTAAATCTTTTTTGGATTTCTGACTCACCGAAGCTCTTCAACAAGCACTCCTATACTTGGGAGTTTAAAATTACTTTTAAGTTGTTAGGTTTTAATTAAACCGGGAAAAGTTTTTATTTTGGTTTGTTTTTCCGTTTTTATTTTTCTCTTATATGTCAATTTTCGTTTGCCCCCTTTTCCTTTCTTAAATTCTCTCCATCTCCCTGTAATCTTGATTCTAAGGTGTGTTTTTAATATTTTGTATAATTATTTTTATAAATAAAATTAGTTTTATTTTCAATTTTAGTTGTTTTTATTACTTTCAATTATAAGTAATTTAATTTTAATATTTCCTTTTTATTTCAATTATGCTTAACTAAATAATATTAGTTAGGGGAAGGTGAAACTCTTAGGAAATAAATATGATTTAATCAAATTCTATTTTTAATTTTATAAATTAAATTATTTTCTATTTAATCTTATACATATTTTATATTTTGAAATTTTGATTTATTGTAGACAAACAAATGAATTTGGCACAATAAATTCTTAAGATCTTAATATAAGGTATGGTAAAATGGTATTTTGACTTATTGTAGACAAATTAAATTTTGGCACAATAAATACTTAATCCATCATAAAATTAAAGGGAAAATAATAATAATTTATATAATTAATCTTTTGGGTAATAAATCTTTAAAAAATGGCAAAAGAATTTATTAAGTCTTATTTATTTCTAAGAATGGATCCATAACCCTAATTAGTTCAACTTCATAGTTTCATTTAAATTAAGTTGTTTATATTTAAGTTTTAATTTCAATTTTTAGATAAAATAAAATAAACAAATTAAATCTTTCTCTCATGGATCAATCGGACTCACCGAAATTTATGTCAACAAGGCACTCCTATCTTGGGAGTTTAAAATTACTTTTAAGTTGTGTCGAGTTTTTAGTGTTCTTCAACAAAAGTTTTTATTTTGGTTTGTTTTTCCGTTTTTATTTTTCTCTTATACGTCAATTTTCGTTTGCCCCCTTTTCCTTTCTTGAATTCCCTTTTATCCCCACATCTTTCATAATTTTAGTTTCACCCCAACAATTTTCGTTTCTAGCTCATTCTTCTCATAATTACGGTTTGACCCCAACATCTTTCAGAAGTTTCACTTTCACCCTAAATGGCTCAATTCTAAACTTCTAAAAATTACGGTTTGGCCATAAAATTATAAATAATTTGCAATAAGATCCCTGAACGAAATTCCTCACAAGAATCAAGACTTGGACTTACATCTTGGACATATTTGGACTTAATTTGGACCAAACTAACTCTAACTACTAACTCTTAACTTACTAACTGCTAACTTTTATTTTTAATTTCAGTTATTTAATTTTCTGCATTTATTTTATTTTGCATTTATTTATTTTTGCTTTATTTTTTATTTTTTTTATTGGTGGGTTCAACCACCAAACTAACTACTAACTCTTAATTTTTATTTTCAGTTATTTAATTTTCAATATTTATTTTATTTTGAATTTATTTATTTTGCTTTATTTTTTTTAATTGGTGGGTTCAACCAATCAAGATTGAGAATCCCAAAAACAATGTGACATTCATTTTGTTCGCTTTCACGTTTGATTTGATTTTGCAGATTTGATTTTGGTGTGTTTTGATTTATTTTCCCGTATAAATGGCGGATAAATAAGTGACTCTTAAGTAGTATCTTATTTCAATATTGAAACCCCAAAATCAAACATGGAAGAAATACAACATAAACTGCATAAGCGTTTTCCCTCTCTCCCTCAGAATGCCCTCAGGAAAATTTACAAAGCTCGTTGTGAACGACTTCGTTTGTTAATGATCAATGGCATTCCTTCTGACGTTCATTGGTTAATTGAAGCAAAGGTCCGATTAGCAGGTGAGTTTTCTGATCCATTTGTTTCTTACATGCCTGGTTTTGGTAAAAGTACATTTGCTAAAAAAAGGAGAGCTAAAAGACTTGGCTCAGAATGTCATAATTGTGTACGACTTAGTTGCAAACGAGAAGTTTGTAAATCTTTAGGAATAGTGTCTGATACTCGTGAAGATAAAATTAAATTCGTTAAAGATGGGATGAGTAAAGAATCGTTGGATAATATCTTACGATCTCTTGAGACGCATCGAAGCGGACATGTGCAATATGTGATACACAGGTTATGGAGACTATTCCAAACCGAAAGTTTTGATTTAGTCTTGGGAATCGACTCAAAAAGACCTGTTTGTTTATAAGAAAACTGGATGGGAAGCCTATCTCGACCCATAGAGGGCGTTAATCACGGACGTAAAACAGAGGAAGATGTGAGCCACAATCACAACTACCAAGTAAATATCCTTTTATTTTGTTGTTATTTTATCATTTGCGTTATTGCATTTAGTGGTGTGATTTTGTATTTAATAATATTTGTTTTCTTTTTTGTTGTTTTTAATTCTTGTTTGCTTTTTAATCACTATTTTTTTCCTTTTCACTTTGCTTTTGAATTATTGAGCCTACGAGCTTTCTCAAAGATTTGACAAATATGCCAACCCATTTAGAATGTTTTTACTATATACCAAGATCTTTAAATATAAGCTCGTTTTTCAAACACTCACAACTTGTTTTTGAAAGATTAGTCCAATGGCAGCATCTTGAGTAAAGAATTCAAAAACATTTGTGTGCTGAGGTTTCACTATGGAAAGTACAAAGAGTTCATTAATTGTTAGATCTTGGTCGTGTCATATACCATCATCTTGTATATGGAGGAGGTAACGAGGGTTATCAAGGCTTGTCTCTTTTCGCTTTTTTACCTCGGAAGCCAAGTACTAGGCATTATCCCAAAAGCCATAAAACCGCTAGTATGCATGTCTGGCCCACCATTTGGAGAAGAATTAGTGGTATCAAGTATGCAAGAGAGAATATCGAAATGTTAAATCATCTTTGATGCTTTCATTTTTTTGCGGGAGATCTTGCAACTTTTCACTGATTACATTTGCATCTTGGGCCCACTTGAACATTCATCAAAACCCATCGGTTTGTTAAATGTTAATAATTTTTATGATGGCTTGTTAACTTTTATTAACCATGCAATAAAGAATTATTTTCTTCCATATTCTGTAAAAACATCTTTATTGATTTATTTTGCTAATGAGCTACTTGATCTTTTACAAGCTTATTATTTTGAATGATCCAAAGACTATTGGATGAATTGGTTTGATGATGGTAATTAGTTTAATAAGAAGTGCAAATTAGATTTAAGTTGTAAATATTAGTGTTCATGTGTTATCTTCTAAACTCTTTCTCTTTCCTTTTAAAACATTGAGGACAATGTCTCTTTCAAGTTGGGGGGAGGGAATAGTTGATAGTTGTGGAATGTTTTAGTCCTGGTGATGTTTTTACAAATTTTTTTTAAAGAGTGACTTTGGACTAAATTTGAGTAAGCTGGATATGGAGAATGTAGTATCTCTAGAAACGCATCTTCTTAACTTAGGGTTGACTAACTTAGGATAAATTTGAGTCGAAGATGGTAGGATATAGAGAATGTAGTATCTCTAGAAACGCATCTTCTTAATCTTAAAATTAGTTTTATTTTCAAAAAAAAAATTGACTTTTTCTTGTTCTTTGTTAGAAAAATTTTAAGCTTCTGCATCAAGTTCAGGTGAGATTTCCTCTTCTTCTTCTTTTATTATTATTTTTTTCTGTAAAATAAAAAATGTTAAGATAATGTTTAGATTAGGTTGGAGGGTGGGGATAATTGACGTATGTTTTTAAATATGTGTGTTTGTTTTTTCTTTAAAAAAAAAACGTTTTTGTTTTTGTCAAGGATGGCATTTGTGTAAAGAGTTACGACTTTTGATACGCATCCTAATAGTCTTGTTGTATTATATTTTGATTTTGAAATTCAGAGTAAATTGTTTTTGTTCCATTTTCTTTGAATTACTCAAATTTGTGAACTCTCCACTTGGTTATTAAGAAATTTAATTGTTTACTCATTTCAGATATTATTGAATCATTCTTCACACACACACTATAACACATACTAGTGGGTTGTAAGTTAAAATTTTTGCAGCATTTAGTTCTTTTGATTTATTGGGGATAACATCTAAGGTAGTAGAAAGTGTATATTGTAAAAAAAAAACAAACAAACAAAAAAATGAAAAAGAAAAAAAAAAAAATGAATATTTTTAATTTTGCTATATCTAGGACTTGAGCAATTAAGTCCGTAGGGGTGTTTCAATACATAGTGCCCTAAGGCCACCGGCTGGTGCGGGAGTCACCGACCTAAAACTCGCTACATGGGTTATAGATATATTGTTTGCTTATTTATTAGAAACCCAGTAATTAAGTCCGTTGTGCTTTAACACCAGTGCCCTAAGGCCAACCCGGGAGTGCGACCTAAAATTATCACGGGTTAAAAATGTAATATTTTGAAAATATGTGTGAATAATCTACTGCCTAAAGATATGATTTCTAATGAATTTTGGAATGAAAATGTTGTTTTTCTTTTAATGAAATCCCATAAGTATTGTGTTAATTACTTGAGCACAAAAGAATGTTTGATGATATTCTGGATAATGAGTGAACATTAACGAGGTAAAGAAATTTAGGAGAGTTCATTTATTTGGTAGTTTAGAGGATAGATGAACAACTATTAATTTGCATGTGAATTTTGTAAATCTTAATTTAATATAACGCTTTAATTGCTAGGGGCTAGCAATAAGCTGGTTGGGGGGTGTGATTAGTGTTAAAAATTGTATAATTATCAATCGATAATAATGTTATTTTATGTTTAATTTTTAATTTATATTTGTGTTTATGTAATATATTAGAAATTATTAATTATGTTTTAAATATATCTAATTTTGTGTATTTTTGTGTGTTAATTAGGAAAAATATTAATTTCACTTAAATCGAGGCTCCAAACAGTTAAACCGAGGTGAAATTTGGATTCCGGAGGTCCGAAAACTTTAAGATCAGTCAAGATCGGCTAAAAATCGGGCTTGTGTAAAAATAGTTGACTTTTCCTGTTGACTGAGCTATGATTGGATGCTGAAATGAGCTTACAATAGACTTGAGTGCATGGGATAGCTGGCAATTTTGACTGAATCTCAACCGTTCATGATTCAATGGCCATGATTGTGCCACGTGGCAGTAGTTGGTAAATCAAGTTGCAGGATCCGAATCTTTGTATTCGGGTCGACCCGATCCACCTATTAACCCGCCAAATTTCAACCGTTCTTTGGCCAAATCGGACGAGTCAAATGATGCCATGTGTGATGTTGACTTTTGAAGTTTGACCAGCCATTGGATCTTGATCTAAAGGATGTGAGGAGCACATGCATGAAGCTTATGGTGGACCGCAAAGCACTGGATTATGAATTTATTTTTCTATAAATAGAGCCTCATTTTTATGTTTTTAAGCTCTCTACAACTCTCTTCTTCTTAAATTCTCTCCATCTCCCTGTAATCTTGATTCTAAGGTGTGTTTTTAATATTTTGTATAATTATTTTTATAAATAAAATTAGTTTTATTTTCAATTTTAGTTGTTTTTATTACTTTCAATTATAAGTAATTTAATTTTAATATTTCCTTTTATTTCAATTATGCTTAACTAAATAATATTAGTTAGGGAAGGTGAAACTCTTAGGAAATAAATATGATTTAATCAAATTCTATTTTTAATTTTATAAATTAAATTATTTTCTATTTAATCTTATACATATTTTATATTTTGAAATTTTGATTTATTGTAGACAAACAAATGAATTTGGCACAATAAATTCTTAAGATCTTAATATAAGGTATGGTAAAATGGTATTTTGACTTATTGTAGACAAATTAAATTTTGGCACAATAAATACTTAATCCATCATAAAATTAAAGGGAAAATAATAATAATTTATATAATTAATCTTTTGGGTAATAAATCTTTAAAAAATGGCAAAAAGAATTTATTAAGTCTTATTTATTTCTAAGAATGGATCCATAACCCTAATTAGTTCAACTTCATAGTTTCATTTAAATTAAGTTGTTTATATTTAAGTTTTAATTTCAATTTTTAGATAAAATAAAATAAACAAATTAAATCTTTTCTCTGTGGATCGACCCTGACTCACCGAAGCTGAATATGTTATGCACTCCTATCTTATGGAGTTTAAAATTACTTTTAAGTTGTGTCAGTAATAGTCATCTAATTTCTTCATTCAAATCTTTCATTGTGTATTATGGAAGTACATATTTCTCCCTCTTCAAAAGTAGATCCTCCCTCTCTTAGAATAGATCGTTTAGTTGCAGCAATCGTGACCTACATAAATGGAGGAACATTAAGAGCGGAGGTGCCACAAGACCTGCAAGATTTGAAAATTTTCTTTTTTGGTTTTTATACCAAATATGAAAAAATTAGGGTGACAAGTCTACATTGGTCTTCACATACTTACTCTATAACTTTATATATTGGATAAAAATATAATTTGGCCCCGTAGACATTTATTACGAGTTCTGCACTTGATGAGATATATTAAGACAAATTCTAACACATTTAACTCTATTAGAACATCACAAAAGATTCATTTAATATTACTCTTTAAATACTTATTTACTTAATTATATGACAAATAGAAAAAGGAAAAAAAAATAAGTTCACTCTCAAAAGACTCTTCAATAAGAATAAGTTTATATTATTTTAATCAATTTTTTTCTCTCACCAAATTCAACTACCCTCTATTTTTTCAATAATATCTCTCTCTTCAATAATGATAATAAAAAAAAATATATTATTTGAAGAGGAAGAAGTCACCTTTTAAATATTAAATAGATAGAAGGACAATTAATCTCGTTTGAAGAGTTTTTTAGCATTTTTATTGCTGATGTGCTATTTAAATGAGAAGTGAAATCTCATTTGAAGAGTGCTCACTAAAAGAGTTTTCAAATTTTACCCTTAAAATGTTTATATGCTTGCCTGTATGGTAGATAAAAGAATAGAAAAATAAGTTTTTTTAAAAAAAAAAGCTCTTCAAATAGGAATAAATTAATATTATTTTAATTAAATATTTTCCTTTACCAAATTTAATTACTCTCCATTTAATTGCTCCAACTATTTTAATAAAATCTTTATTTCTAAGAAATTTTTTGTTGATTTAAAATATTATTATTATGTTTTAAATATATTTCTCTTTTAATAATTCCTAATATGTTTTTCCTGATATGTTTGTCCATTTTTAATTTAATGCATACTAATTGAAAAACAACGATTAATTAATAAATTAAAAATTTAATATTAGTTTGAAAATTACTTGAAAAATATACAACAATTTGAACCAAAAAAATGTAGTGAGATGTTTATTAGTTTAATGATATTTAGTGGGGTGAAAAAAAATACCATTAAATAGTTGTTATTTTTTTTAAGGAAAAAATAGTAATTATAGTCGTTATAGCTATTTTCTCTCTTCAATAAAAAAATATAGAACATTGTTTGAAGAGGAAGAAATCCACTCAATAAGAACATCACCAAAAAGATCTTCAAATTTTAGAATGGGGATTCAATACTGAGTTAAGTTTTTGCTGAGCACTGAATCAATCGCTAGAATTATAGTTTGTTTGTTTATCTTGTTTAAAATCTATTGATTTAGTGCTCAACAAAAACTCAATTCAGCACTAAATCCTTATTGCAAATTTTATCTTTCAAATGTCTATTTGCTTTGCCTATATGACAAAAAGAAGAGTGAAGAAATAAACTCTCATCTAAAAGGCTCTTCAAATTAGACAAATTAATATTATTTTTATCAAATATTCCCTTCACCAAATTTAATTACCCTCCATTTTATCTCTTCAATTACTTTAGTCAAAATCTTTGTTGCTAAGTAATTTTCTATTTATTTTAAATGTCGTTATCATCATAATAATAATCATCATCTTTTAATAATTTTGTTAATATGTTCTTAACATGTTTTTCCCATTATGTTTGTCCATTTTCATTTTGATACATGTTAATTGAAAAAACAACTAGTAGTTAATAAATTAAGCATATAAAATTACTTGAAAACATACAACAATTTGAAATATTTGTCATGAGATGTGTATGAGTTTAATAATACTTAATAAGGTAAATAAGTTATTGCTAAATAGTTATTATTTCTTATTGAAAAAAAACTAAATAATAATTATAGTTGTTTTCTCTCTCTCTCTCTCTCTCTCTCTCTAAAATTATTAATACAAGAGTCAGAAACTCACTTGGTAATATTAAAGATTGAGAATCATATCTTATTTAAAGAACCTTACTTGAAGCGTTTTTTGCTGTGTTTAATGCTAATATGGCTCTTTAAATAAAATGTAAAATCTTATTTGAAGATATTTTCAGTGACGCTTAAACATTGAGAAGTATAATTTATTTAAAGAATTCTAATTGAAGTATCCTTTAGAGTGTTTAATAATGATATGTTCTTATCATTAATTAAATTTGTAACGGAATAATTAAAAAACAAGATATTTATTCAAACATTTTGATTGTATCTTGGTCGAAATTGCTTGGAAATTCCCCGTGTTTACTGATGTACCCACTGTTGGATCATTAGGAAAACTTAATCACATTTGACATTATAGAGAGCATTAAAACACACCCAAATATGTGTAAACAAGGCCAGTCTAAGCTAAAGTGCTTAGGCTTACGTGGGTGACACCCACCCGTGACTCAGCTTTTATGGCAAGACAAAGTTGATGGAAAATATGTACTCTTAAGCTTTCAATTTCATTTACCCTATTATTCTGGTGAGTAAAAGCTAAAAAGAATCTACAGTAGAATGTTGTTATGTATACATTTATTTTATCGTATACAATATTCAGGGGGGATCTATTAGTGCAGCCCGGTATAGAAAAAAAAAATTTAGTTAGTTTGATTAAAATTATGAAAACGCCATTAATTGTTAATTACCAATATACCATCAATTGTTAATTACGAAAATACCATCCATCATTATTACTTTTCCTTTACCTCCACCGACACCATTAGAAAAAACAAAAAAAAATTCCAAACCCTTCACAATTCTTCATTCTTCATCAATTCACCTTCACTGCTTCACAAATCACAATTCATCATCCGTTCACATCTTCCAATTTCTTTACGATCTATACATTTTTCTACTGATATGTTACTATACTTTTAGAACTTGCATAAATTATTTTTTTTAGATAGATTTTATTGATTTATTTTACATATTATTTTAATTTATTATTTTGAATGTTTGATTGGATTTTTTTTTTTTGTAATTAGTTTTGTGATTTATCAATTTGAGTTGATTTATTATTGTTATTTTCACTAATAATATTTTTTAAAAATGAAAAAGATAAACAAAATTGAATTATTTAATTTATTTAAGCATGCTAATTAAGCTTGTAATTTATCTAGTGTAGACTCTTCCAATGTCTATAGACACAACATAGCGTGCATTTTCAGTCATGAGCCTTATCAAAACATCACTTTGCAATGAAATAGAAAATGAGTTTCTTTCAAATTGTATGGTTGTCTATGCTGAAAGAAAAATTGTAGATAATATTGATTCAAAATCCATAATTGATTAATTCTATTGTTTGAAGCCGTGAAAAACACAACTTTAATAATATTTTTGTTTTGAATTACATTTTTATTTTATATTTTTATATAATTATCTTATTTAAAGTAATTATTATTTGGTGAAAGATTTCTAATGTGCTAATCTTATTATGTGTATTTTATTTTTTTTCATAAAATTTTATATTCACTTTATAATATAACTTTTTTTTTTAAATTTAGCCCAGGATACTTTAAAATCCTGGATCCGCCCCTGATTATATTTAGGCAAGTATACATGTAAGTCAACAAAAATACAATTTCATTAGTAAATAAATTATACTAGTTTTCACTCCTTAGTTATCAGTAACATTCCCAAAGTGTCTAAATATACCCATCTATCTTGTTCTTAAATTCATCTTCTTTCGTGAAGTGAAAGTTTGATTAACCTTATTCAGAAACAACAGTGGTGTAATCAGAGTGTAACCCGGTGCTTTCATTATCACTATTTTAAATTTTGAAATCAAAATAAGCCCAGCCCATGAAACTCTGGAGTCTGGCCTCTTTCCTTGACCGTGTTGAGAAATTTGTTCCAGTGAAGGGTATTAATGAACATGCCTCTGATTATTAGTAAGAAGTAATGTGGCTTTAATGAATGGCTATTATAAATAAAATAAATGTAAAGAGTGAGTAATGCATGATTAATAAACATTAATTAGCAGTCAAAGTTATAAATAAGTGCATGAACGGTTAGTAAACAATAGTTGTCAAATAAATGTTTACCAAGTTTCAAAATAATGCCAATGCGCAAAAATTACAAGCATGCCATTGAAACTTTTCCAGACCCGCATTTTTAATTCCTCTAATGGTGCAATTATTAATTGGTAATTAGAATAGACTAAAATTAAAATAAAGAATGAGAATGAGAATAAATTATTTATTTTAATTGTATAAATTGAAATGAGTTGTACTGGCATTGATGTATTTATTTTATCTTAAAATTATAATATATTATTGCAAGTTGCCAAAATAACCTTATTTGATTATTATCATTATTTGTCATAATAATTGTGATTATTATTATTCAAAATAACAACATCGTCGTCGTCATCATAAAAAAAAACAAAAATAAGAATAATAACAATAGTAAAAATAATATAATATAAGGTGGAGTTATTTACACTCTAAAAATTACTATAAATACTCTAATTCTAATAAAAATATACATTGCAAAAACATCCATCATATGACTTACTATTAAGGGAATTTATTACAGGTCCATATTATATAATTAATTTGATTACCTGTATAATATACTTATGACTCAATTTACAATTTTCATACTTTAAACTCTACAAGATTTGTTTTTTCTTTAGCCCTTCTTCTTCATCTACTTTGTCTGTTTTGTCCTTTCGTCTTTTTCTTCTTCATCTCTTCATCTTCTTCTCCTCATTTATCCTTTTTTTCAGTTAGCATTTATGAAATATTAGCATATTTCCACTGGTTTGTAAATTTTTATTGAACCCCTTTTACTTATTTTTATTTACATTTTTCTCATAAATATTAAATTAATTTTTACTGAATTCATATAAACATTTTAGTTAACACCTTATATTATTTATTATTTATAATTTTTTATTTTATATTACGCATGTATCAAAATAACCCCTCTCTTTATCACAATACCCGCGAACCCGACTAGGATTATCAAACTTTGATTTTTGAAATTTTAACCACTCCACCGGCTAAGGTTGGTACCGATCGGAAGCTCGTGCGATACCGGTCATCTCTATGCCATCCTTATCGCCGAAAAGTATTCGGAAAGCTACTGATCAAAGCTGTGAAAAGCTGCGGAATCGCGGCTTCAATTCACCGTGATTTCACCGGTTGCTGGTGATGCCACCACTTGGGTTTTGTTCCCCATAATTCCCTCTGTCTTTACAGTTGATCGGCCGTTGAAGGATTTATGGGTTTGGGAGAAATGAACTTAATATTTATGAAACAAAGTTCAAATGAGAATTTCATAAAAGGGCTTCATGAGATTTTACACAGAAAAGACAAAAGCGGTGGCATGGTGCCAGCAACTATTGCACGATAGGCGAGTCCCATGTTATCATCGTAAGTTATTTTGGATATAAATTTCAATATCAAACATAAAATTATGTAAATAATTTGTTTGCAACTTGATTTTATTATATTTTTGTAAGTATACGTTAAACATCTTAAAATTTGTAACTACATAGTTTTATTAGTGTTTTAAATAAATGAAGTTAAGTAATTTAAATAATTTAAGTAAGGATTTTTTAAAAAAATTTTAAAGAGTGTACAAAGTAAAACTTAATTTTTTACAATTAGTACATGAATGTGTAGAGTAATAGAATGATCAAAGTAATATAAATGATAAATCTAATATAAAATGTGAGACATATGTTTTTGAGACCAAGGAATAGAATAATATAATATAATATAATATTTTAATTGAAAATTAGGTGACATTATGAATTAAATGAGGTAAAATGAGGAGTTCAATAAATGAAAATTTGTTTTCCAATCCCACACGAAAATCAAGTTATCATTCTTTTGGAAGGATGTCAAAAAATATCTGCCAAACCCGAGGTCCAATCTTGAACCTGAATTTTATAAAAAAAAAAAAATTATGATATACATTATTTTAAATAATTATATTCATTTATCCTATCCATCACATATATTTAAATTTTTAAATGTTCAAAGTTCACATTTTCATGTCTAATTTCATTCAAATAAATTTAAAAATTATAAAATAAATTAAAAATACACATATAAATATAATACTGTACAATACAAAATTCAGGCTTAAAAAACCCCAAAAGAACCAACCCGATGTCAGGCTTTTTAAGCCCATCTTTGGTGTCCCAAAATCATATCCGAATCGAGTTTGGGCATTACTATATCCAGGCCCGAACTTGAAATCTTTAATCTTAGTCTAAAAAACATGTGAATCCCGTATATTTCATTCTCGTCCTCACTTATATTTTAGAACGTAAACATTATAAATTATTCACTTTTGAATTTCAATTCCCTAATTCACATATTTCATTTTCATATTCCCATCGTGGATTCCAATTCTACACCATAAAGAAGTTTCTTCGCCTTTAATCTTGTGCAAGTAGAGTTAAAGACCTAGAGGGTTGATCCATTTATGGTTGATAAGAAATCCGTTCATTTTTTAAATAAAAATAAAAGTTTGAGGCTTTGAACCATTAGTTGAGGTTGCAGATTCTCACAGCTAAAAAAGAAAAAAAAACGCATTTTCATTTTTTTGCCACGAAGCAAAGCATTAGAGGGGGTGCACCCTTTGTCTTATTTAGGCCGAAATAAAAATCAACTCCCATCGATGGCAAGTGAGACGAAATATTTCTATGGGTTTTCAAACCCACTTTCAAATGCTAGAATTAATTGACCTTCAAAAGGGATAAAGAACAAGCATATTTCTCAAAAGAAAAAGCAACAGAACCACCGTCACCACCAAAAAGAACAAATAGAAATTGAGGAATGGGCACTTTCAAATAATATTCTGTCAACATTTTATACGCATACTTTATACACTCCATTACCACAACGCTCTCTACAATACACCGCCAATCTCTGTCTTTTATCAATTTCAAGCAAAAGAATTTAGCAAATGCAAATTAACCATGAACAAGGGTAAAAGCTCAAAATAGAGTAATTAGCTAGGGCTGGACCACCAATACACAGCCATAACAGAGATGAAAACTATGAAACTACCATTATTGGGTAACTTTAACTCCAATTATTCATGTTCTTTGTGCGCCTATCTGTTTTAACCTTTCCAATAAAGAGAAAGTGAATCAATTCCCACAATCCCATCTGTAAAATCCGTCCCCACAAATTGAAAGCAACTTTAAAAAGAAACCCAAGGAAAAGCAAATAGGAAAAAAATAGCCTCTGTTCATGGATCAATTTTCAAGTCTTATTCAAGACTTTCAAGGCTTCCTCCCCCCTTCTCCATTCATTCATGCCATATAAAAAAGAAAAAATCTCCAACCATTGCGTTCACATACAACCAGTAGTAAGTTAAAACTTTAAACTTAACCCAAACCAGCATGTATTGACATTATATTAATGTATAAACAGAGAGAGTTAACAAAATAAAGCACCCAAATATCAACATTTTCTTTCATGTTGCATAATTCTCTCTACTGCCATCCTAGCAAAAACCCCCCACATAACAACACTGATTTTGATTTTTGATTTTTGTAAACAAGAAAAGCAGAAACACTTCATTCAAACCCAACCACCATAAGATTGTGCGACTCGTAAGTCAAAGAAACATAATCCTCCATCGCGCGAGTCACCATCAACAAAGCAAAAAGAGCCAAAAAAAGAAAACAAAAGCAAACACCTAAATAATGACACTAAAAAACGTTTTTTTTTAAACTTAAAAGACCAAGCTAATTGCTTGGATTAGGACAGTCCCTAGCAAAGTGACCTGATTCACCACAACTATAACAATTTCCACCGCCGCCTCCGCCGCCTCCGCCTCCTCCATACCTCCCGCCGCCGCCGCTGCCCTGGCTACACTCCCTAGCAATATGCCCACTTTGCCCACAGTTGTAACACCCGCCTCCACCGCCGCCGCCGCCGTACCCACCTCCTCCATATCCTCCGCCGCCGTACCCACCGCCTCCATATCCGCCACCCCCTCTCCCTGCCCTGGAACCACCTCCATATCCACCTCCTCCTCGACCACCGCCGGCTCTTCCGCCTCCGCCTCCGCCACCGCCTCCACGGGAGCCACCCTGAACTGGGTTTCCGTTGGGACCGGTGACGTCAGCGGCCTTTGTGCGGGAGCCGTCAGATTCGATCACGAACTCAACCTCTTCGCCCTCGCCGAGGCTGCGGAAGCCCTCGACACGGATCGACGACTGGTGGACGAACACGTCCTCGCCACCGTCATCTGGGGTAATGAAGCCGAACCCCTTTTGGTCGCTGAACCACTTGACCTTGCCTGTAACTCGTTCGGAACTCATGTCTGATAACGAAAAGAAAAACCCTAACCCTAGCCCTAGAGAACCAAGAATGAGAGAAAAGAGGCTGTGTGAGAATTATTGAAGGGGTGGGACTGCAGGGTAGTAGTTATATATATTCATTGCAGCTTGGGAACAGTGTGTTTGTCGCTGAGGATAATTATGTAATTGACAATTGAAAAAAAAATACGCATACACCTTAATTTTTTAATTTTTCCCCCTTATCTTTCTTAACTTTCATAATATCTCAATATCCTCTACGAAAATTTTTAACCAAAATAGCTTTTTTTTTCCATAACGGGGTAATTTTTTAATAAATTTTTTATACCAAGAGAGTAATAGGTACTATAAAAATCTATGGAGATAAAGTAGTAAAAGTACATGATATAAAGTGGTAAAAAAAAAGTGATAATATTTTAATTTACAAGAGGATGGAGATATTTCCACCCACTATTTTTGTAAATTTATCTTATTTTTTAAAAATAATTACACGAGTTCATAATATTTTTAAAAAATATAAATTAATAAAAATTTTGTACAGTTAATGAATTAAATCATTCTATAATTTTTCCTTCGATTCTTTTACCATATTTGATCATAAATTTTAATATAAATTTTATTTTATTATTCTATTATTATGATATAAAAATATAAAATTACCCTCATAAAACATGAGTTTTGGTATCTAATAATTTAAGTATTTAATTTTGTGGTTTATAATCTAGTATTTCTAAATGAAATCTAATTATTATTTCACTATCCTTGTGTGTAAATGACATAAATTTGACAGTTTAATAATTTCTATGAGATTTGTATCATAAAGATACTATGTTAATTTAATTAAAAAATAATATTCATACTAATAAAGTAGTATTAAAAACAATAACTTTGGTACAAATTAGAAAAATATTGAAGTTAACATAAATTCTTAATCATTTTACTTTAGAAGGGTAAAATAAATAATTTAAACTTATGTCAACGCAATCTTTGTAATTAAATATACTAAAAAAATCTAAGTCACGAAAAAATAAATTAAGATAAATTTAATTAATTAATTCTCTAAAGTTCCTCTTGATTTGAAATTTTGAAAAATAATATGTAACTTTTATAATTATTTTTAAAAAGGGGTGAATTTACAAAAAAATGTGGGGTAGAGATATCATTAGTCTGTACAAGATAACAAATGTTCAAATCTCTAAAATTCATTTTAATGAATAGTTGGACCTCCGTTATTTCAAAAATTGGCATCATAACTTTCTTTTATTAGTAAATTTCATCTACAAGGATATTAATGTTTTATAATCTTCATCAAGATGAATATATTATGAAATTTTTTTATCTTTTTGATAAACGAAATTGAGTAACCATTACTATTTAATAGTGTATAGCTGCGTTAAAAAAAATAAAATGTTGATTTATGGTTTATTTTTAAAACTAATGGAGGTGATTGTCCATTACGATAAGCTTTAAGGGCCTGGGTGTTATTTCACTTTATTAATGATTACTTTCCTTCTATGATGGGGTCCGCCTACGTTACCACGGTTGCACCTTACAACATCTTTTGTCTTTTCTGACTCAGTTGCTGTCAAATTTCGTTGTGCCCCCTGTACTCGATATTATTTACTACTTATTTATAAGTATTATAAAATTTTCTATTTACTTATAATATAAAAATTTAATTTATGTCCTTACACTGTTATTTATTTACTATTATTTTTGAAGTATCAAAAGAGTTTCCATTTACAACCACAATAAATTAATTATCATAACTTAATATATAAACCCTTAGAGTATCAAATTTGCCCCTCATAATTTTTAAATTCTCAAAATACCCTCCATATAATTAACTCAAAAATTTTTATTATTATTATTAAAAAAATAAAAAGTATTATAATTAATTAATATATTCACAATAATTAATAGTAATTTTTTAGTTTAATTGTTAATAACAATTAACAATAATATTGATAATAATGAATTTTTTAAATAATAATCACAATAATTAAAATATAAAATGATAATTATGATAAAAAATTAAGGATTTTATTGTAATTTAACTCATTCTAATTTTGATTCTAAGACAAGATAAACACATCAATGACAATACAGTTCATTTCAATTATGATTCATGTAGTTCAAGTAAATAATTTATTATAATTTTATTTTCTCATTTTAATTTCACCTTATTCTAATTTCTCCTTATTTCGATTCTCATTTAGTGAACGCACTATAAAATTATATGATGAGTTTCATATATGTTTTTCTCGTTTATTCTTTCTCTCTCTCATCCTCTCTCTATGATGAGTCTAATGGTGGTTTTAATTGCTGATAAAAGCTGCTGATGAAGAGAAATTAATAGTGGAGAGGGATGGATTTAAAGGGAATTTTTTCTATTAATTATTTTATCATGAAAGTATTAATTATTATGAGATGATATTATAAAGAAAATGAATGGTTATATCGTTAAAAATTTTGTTGGTGATGAGTGGTGAAAGATGAGATACCGTAATTCCTTAAAAGAGGAAAATCCTTTTTTGGTTTTAATTTAAGGATGTCTTTGTCTTTTTATTAATATTATAGTGCGTTTATTTATCAGTAATCGGAATGTAATTGAAATCGGAATGAAAATGGAAATTAAAATAAGTTATTTACTTGAATTTGTAGGAATCGAATCGGAATGGAATGGTGAAATCCATTGATGTCTTTACTTTATCTTCAAATCGGAATGAAAATAAGTTTAACTGTATCAAGTTACTAAAATACTCTTAGTTAATTATAACAATAATAATAATTATTATTATTAAAATTAATATTGTTATAATAAATAATATTAATATTATTAATATTATAATAATGATGATGATGATAATTATAATATTTTTCATATTATTAAAAACAATAATAATAATAATATCATTATTATTTGTTATATTATTATTATTTAAAAAAATTATTGTTAATATAAATTAAGAAATAATAATAACTTTATTTCAATAATAATAATAATGATAAAATTAATAATAAAAAACATGACAACAACAATAATATATTATGCCCAAAAAAAAAATAATAATAATAATAATTTTTTTTCCTCTACTTCCCATTCTCGTCACCTTTCTCCTTGGCTTAATTTTTCCTTCTCTCTCAAAACAACAAGTCATTCCTAATTAAAAATACTTTCTGTGCCATTTTTTTTGTAGATTCGAGCAACCCAACTGGACACCATCAATATAGGACACCAAATTACCAATGGCTTTATATTCCAAGCCTACCGCATATTAGCCAAATTACCACTTTGACTCGGGCTTTATATTCTTTAATGTTGTTGCGTTCTTGTAGCTCCCGCACAGGATGCATCGGAATTGTTTCTGGAATGACCATAGGATCCAACAAATGTTGGAAAACCTGGAATGGAGTAAAAATTGAAAGAAGCAATCATTTATCGATCAAATGCAACCTTTCCTATGCTTTAAGGAAAGAATAGAAAAATGAATAAATAAATAAATGGAGGAACAATTATCATCATCATTTTTGAGAAAAATATCATCATCTGTACAATCGTTTCAACAAAAAAAAAAAATCGTCATCAACATCATTTTTGCCATGGCTGTTGGCTTGAGGGAGAGTTTTTAGATCGATGGTGACAGCGTCGTGGCATTGTTATTTCCGGCGAATGTTTTTCTTCTACAATTTGTGGAGTTTGATGCACTTTTTGCGGAATGGGGTTGTGGTCGCGATTAAAAGAGCGTTGTAACCGATCATGACGATAGGTTAATCGATGCGGTTCGGTTTTGGTTTAAAGTCACTTAGGATTGATTTTGGATTTTTGCCCAATTCCATTTTCGTGATTTTATTATTGTAAATAGAAATTCTTTGATATTAAATATAATAAATAAAAATTATTTAAACATTTTTTTCTCTTATTAAATACAAATAAAATGAAAATATAATATTTATAAATAAATAATAAGAAATATTTAATTAAATAATGAGTATTTTATAATATAAAAATATAAAAACGGGATGTTTTTTTATATGATCTGACGGATGGGTGTTTTGATGGAGGTGAAATGGGCCGTTTGATTCATGAGTGGGGGGCGTACAAGGCGTGTTTGGCATGGTAAAGAAAAGACGTTTTTGCAATAGTTTATTATTTTTGACTAAAACGGGCGAAAGTACTTTTGCGAGAACATATAATATGTTAAAAGGTGCCACTTGGGCTCGTAGCCCAGTGAATCGATGCCCTTTGAGTTTTTATATATTCAATCTCTCTTAATTAAATATAATTATATAAAAATTATTTAAAATTTTTTTTCTCTCTTATTAAATACAAATAGAATGAAAATATCTTTCTTTCGTGAGAAATATTTAATTAAACATGTATTTTATAATATAAAAATATAAAAATATAAGTTTTATTTATATATCTGATTATAAATATTAGTGTAATAATATATTGTTATAGTAGTTATAAATATATATTAGTGCAATGATATGCTTCATAGCAGTTATAAATATCTATGTAAATATTTATATAATACAGTAACTTAATTCTTAATTAGTTAAAAAAAATATGTTAAAAAGTTTTTTTTTCAATAACTAATTAATAGACTATTTGTTAGAAAGCATTTGTCCGGTAAGATATATGGTATTGAGGTGATTTTGAAGTCTGTTGAAAAGTTCACGTGTAAGGTAATATATTAAGCTGCTTTGTGGATGTGTTTTGACTTTAGTAAATTTAAAACAACATATAAAACTTGTATTGGATTCTTTTATTAAAGTTGAAATAGATGATTTTAGAATTATATTTATTTGTTAGAGTTGGCTTGTTTTAGTATATTTTACTAATGAATTCTACATTAGACATCTTTTTTGTTTAATTACTAAATTCATACTAATAATCAATTAGATCTAATTAGTAAATTCGTTATCATATATCGTCTCATCTATATCTATATATATATATATAAAGCTGGGACTTGGGGAGGTGATGTGGCATCACTATTTCTCATCTTTGTATATTCTTTATTATCTAATAAATAGAGAAATTTTCTTTTAAATTTAGTTTTTCATCTTCTCATAATTAATTTGATTGTTATTATATAATAACAATTATGTAAAAGTTTAATTGAGGCATATTCTTTGTAATGAACATCCAAGGGGGAGTGTTATACATTTATTAAAATAAATGTAGATGTTCATAACATATATTTCTTAGTCTTTCCACTATCTCCCATTAACAACCTTTAACTTCCCTATAACTCCCACTATCTCACAAGGAATATATATATATATATATATATATATATATATATATATATATATATATATATATATATATATATATATATATATATATATATATATATTGATTGGGAGATGATCGTTCATCATCATTTCTCATCTTTGTATATTCTTTATTATCTAATAAATAAAGAAATTTTCTTTTAAATTTCGTTTTTCATCTTCTCATAATTAATTTGATTGTTATTCATAATAACAATTATGTAAATGTTTAATTGAGACATATTTTTTGTAATGAACATTCAAGGGGGAGTGTTATACATTTATTAAAATAAATGTAGATGTTCATAACATATATCTCTTAGTCTCCCCACTATCTCCCATTAGCAACATTTAACTTCCCTATAACTTCCACTATCTCACAATGAATCTATATATCTATATATCTATCTATCTATCTATATATATAAAGCTGAGAATTGGGAAGGTGATGTGGCATCACCATTTCTCATCTTTGTATATTCTCTATTATCTAATAAATAGAGAATTTTTCTTTTAAATTTAGTTTTTCATCTTCTCATAATTAATTTGATTGTTATTACACAATAACAATTATGTAAAGGTTTAATTGAGACATATTCTTTGTAATGAACGTCCAAGGGGAAGTGTTATACATTTATTAAAATAAATGTAGATGTTCATAACATATATCTCTTAGTCTCTCCACTATCTCTCATTAGCAATCTTTAACTTCCCTATAACTCTCACTATCTCACAAGAAATTATAATCCATAATTTTTCATTAATTTCATGGAGTAATTATGTAACTATAAAAGAAAGCTCATTTTTTTGTTTTGTACACACATAATTGGAATGAATAAAATTACTTTATAATATATTCTCTTATTTTATTCTTTATCTTACGTTGCTTCTTTATTTGTATTGTTGGTTAATAGTTTTTTTTAGTTTTTTATAAGGCTGTCTTATCTTAAAAAAAATTAATTAATATTTTTTATCAATTTTATCAAGTATAAAATAAAAAAAAAGTACTAAATTTTTTTTTCAAAACGGCGTAAAGAAAGATTTTATTTTCTAATTTTATTATAAAGATAAATAAAAATAAGAGGTATGCAAGGATGTTTTCGCGAAGTCCTTTATGGCTATCATAATAGTGTTGTATTTTCAAAAAAGTAAATATTTAAAAAAATTTATTTTAAAAAAATTGACATATGATGTGATATCTATTAAATAAATTCACAGATTTTAAAATTAATTTATAATTTATTATACTCCTCATTCTTCAACTATCCATAACTCATTCACGCTTGCAATGAATGCAGTGTCCATCAATTATAGATAATTTTTGGGATACGCGACGTTACTTATTTTAGGATTAAATTTCCAAACAAAATAAAACAATTCTAAAAGTATCTATGGATGAGATGCTTATAGTCGAGCGTTGTCCATAAATCCTTCCAAAACGAAACACGGCCTCAGTTTCCCTGCAGGGGGCCATTTGGGAATGGAGATGAATTGGCGATTTTATCCTTTCCTTCCGAGGTGGATGGGCGAGGAAAGGGGACACCCACGGGGCCCACTAAACTATCTGTTGAAAAGACTGGCCCTTCTGCAAGGTGCTGTTTGTTTCCAAAGCGCTTTTAAACACTGATTTTTTATTTTTGGGTAAAAGTGATTTCCACAAAATAAAATAGAATTAGAAAAGAAATTGAAAACTGAAAAGTTTGGGAGACTGGTCAATAATGGTCATCATGGACGGTCAAAGAAACCATTGAGCATGTGCGGGATGGGACGGCACAGCGCTTCTTAATTAATTATCTTTAAAAATTTTCTTTTTCTGGGCAAAAAAAACAACATGACCCACTAATTATAGGCATTTTTGTCATTTTATTTAAAAAACTAAAAAATATAATAAAAGGACCTCACGTTAAAAATCCTCTCTAAAAATTAAGAGAAAGCCATTAGCCGTCTGATTATTTTTTTTCTTTTTGTCCGATACGAGCCATGTGATGAATTAAAATCTCTGTTTATACTTTAAATATAACAATTTTTCTTAGAGATGAGTAAAATTTTTCATCACTAAGCCGAGTAAATTGAAATTTAAAAATATTTTAATTTTAAACTAATTGATTCTTAATTCAGTGTAAATTTTTTAAAAATAAAACTAAAATAAAAAATAATCTTTTAAAAAGACTGAGAGTCAATTTGATTTAATTCAACGTAATAATAAGACAGATATCAAATTAGGTTTAATGTAACTTATATCCACACACAACAACAATACACTGGTGCAATTTAGTATTATTATTATATGTGGGGTGTGTGGACGTAAATTATATTAAACGTAACTTAATTTTTTTCTAATAATAATGGCTCGAGTTAAATTATTTTAAAACTAATTTTAATTTGATCCACAAGATTTATTTATATATTTAAAAAAATAAATAAAATTTATCAACCTCATTTATAGTAAAAAAATTTGTAGATAAGTTGAGATTACCCAATTATCTTTTAAGCCCCTCTAATAAAATTTTTATCTCCAACCCTATTAATAACATTAAAGCCGTCGGATCTCGAAGTTTTTACTTGATTAATCAAGAAGACAATTGATTTTCACAAATTTAAGTAATGATTTTGACGGTGATGCGGTGTATCTGTTGGACGTGACAATTCAAGAAGTCTGAATCTGGCAATGGAACGTCAAATTACAGGCTTCCCAAAGCTTATCCAGGAGAGCGATCCATCAGACCTGGTCAAACGTCAATGGCTCCTTCTCTGGGGGAGTCAGAGAGTAGTATAATAGTACCACGGCTGCAGCAATGGACAGCTTGATTGCTCCAAGTTGTTGCTTGCCGTGCACACGTTCTTCATCTCGTCCACAATGATTAATGATGAAACTACATTTTATGAAACCTCAAACGTTATACAGTCTCTTTAGCATTAGTACTCTTTTATATGCACGCCAAATAGTGTATAACATTACCATTTGTATTAGGATCCGATTATATTGAAATCGTTTTAAGGTAGAATATGCACGTCAAGTAGAATATATTTTTGTAATTATACGATTAAAGTTATAACATATTATTTATTATTTATTATTTTGTGTATAGTTATGATTTATATTATATTTTAAAACAGCTCTAAGGTAGTCATTGGCTTTTTATTATTATGCAATGTCAATATTTGAACCTAAATGAACTGCTCATATTCTTAAACTTTGAATATGAGAGGACGAAGACATTCCCACACAAAAATGAGCTACCATTCAACTAGCAATTGGCTTCCAAACATTATTTTTTTTAATTTTATTTTCTTCATAGATTTTTAATATCTTACTTAAACAATCTAATCAGTTTCTTTCATAGTAAATTATTCCTGCTTCGTACTTTGAGTGAAGGTATGGGTTCAAATTAAAAAGCAAAGCTTTAATTAATTTGTTAACTACATTTTAGCTCATTTATTTTTAAAATGCGTATTGGGCCTATAAACAAATTCCCGGATCACGTCCAAGCCATAAAATAGAAAGGCTATAATATTGGGCCTGAGACTCTCCGTCGATTTTTGGTCAGTCCATATTCGGCCCCCTACAAAACTTACTTTTCTCTTGCCTGTTTTACCCTTTTCAATACAAATCTCTTTTTCTTAAAAAAAAAAAAAAAACCACTTTTCTTTCTGAAAGTGCAAATGTCTTTTAGGTCAAGTGCAATGATATATTTACAAAGTTAAGTATAAAGTTGGCATCTTAAACGACGCGCCAACTATAAATGCAACGTGTATTATTAATAATATAATTTTACAGTACAAATGAATGAATTACATGACATGTGTCATTTTATTTTAAATACAAGTTTTGTATTTTGACTGTGTAAACATATAATAACTTTTGAAAAAAAATAATATATATTATTGCTATTAAGTGAAACTGTCACTTTGATTTCTTATATAATAATGTAAGTTATATTAACTATGGAATTGCACCAAATAAGTTAAGTGTAGTTTACGTAAAAGAATCATGTGTTTATCTAGTATGATTCGGTGCGTGATGTAAGTTACATTATTATGTAGAGGATCAATTCCCCTTAACCAAGTCCGACTCAAGTGTTAATTCAAATTTCTGAATTTGTTAAATTAATAGGCTGGGAGCTCCTGTTCGATAGAAATGTAGAGCTTCAATTACTTTGTGAGAATGTAATCAATGAAGCAACTTGTTGAAATGAGGAAGCTCGTTGAATTAAAAGGGAAAAAAGTACGAAACCAAGATTGTATTACAGAGAACTGATGCTACCTCTAAACGAGTAAAACACTTTAGCATAGATACAACAGTCCTTTATTTAAATTTTATGTGCATAAGATATGAATGTATAGTTTTAAATTTATCATCATGATTTATTGACATACTTGGAAAACTTACCATAGACTGGTTACCTTCATCCATTAATGCAATTTGATTTCAATACACTTCAAGTTATTGTCTACTATTTCTCTTTGTTGATCTAAAGCTTTGGCTTCAGATCTAGAGAACTATGTCATTTGATTGGTTCTCGCTAGATCTTTGTTATACATATTCACACACATAAAACTTCAAGTCTGTGCTTTAGCCATGAATAAAAGCATGTACCCAGCATGCGCACAGATCGGAGCATTTTCATGCCCAAAACTAAACGTAAATGGCTATCAAATTGAGCCGATATGCCTTATGGACTGGTTCAAAATCACAGCGATCTCGCTGCAAAAGCTCCAAATGCAAAGAGGGTTTTAATTAGGTGGCCAAATTTATATGTAAAAGGAGAGGATAAGGGCAAGAGGAAAATGTGCTACTACAAGCAACTGGCAAATTAGGTTCTTTGCTAAACAACTGCAACAACAATATGATCACAGCAATGCTAATTTATATACACTTTTACGCGAACGAACAAAACAAAACTTGTTTGTACTTTTTTTTTTTTTTCCCTTCTTTCTATTGATAATGTTATAGGTGCTAATCAAAGTTAATGAAATGGTCTATCCCTGGACTGGTAGGTCGCCAGAGTAGATTTCGCTTCAGGTAATAGAGCTTCGATTGAAGGTTCAGCAACCAAATGAGCTTGCTTGAATGACCACTCAAGTACTATTAGCACCTCCTCTTGTGCAAGTGTCTTACTTTCAGGCTGTTTTATTGCAATGTAACATAGCAACGTCAATGCAGGAATTTGAATCATTTGTTCACCAAAATAGACAAGTTGAATTAAGTGCTTGACACCTCCTGCATTAATAATCGCTTTTGAGTGAGTTTCAGAGAGGTAATTCTCAGTGGTTGCAAATTTGTTAAGAGCCACAGTTGCTTCCATTATAACCTCAGGTTCCCTTTCATCAAGCAGATTCACCAATGGCCCAATGATTCTTGTTTCCGTTGCTCGAAAAGTCCGTGCCAAGTTCCCAATTGCCCTGATGCTTGGAATAAGAAGGTCCGAATCAGCCTTTTCTACAATGTGGAGCAACTGTTCGAGCACAGCTTTGGCAGCCGTTGAGGTGGGCTTGAACGCGGAGCGTCTCAAGTCAGAGTTTTTCTCAGCTACAGCCGTGATTTCCATCAACGCCATAGCTGAAAAGTACTTGACATCTTCAGGGCCCTTCTCCAACAGGACCGCAAAGCATAGAAGCGCTCTTGACTCCGTTAAGTTTCGACATATCGACAAATTTCCCTTAGAGAGCTTCCACAAGGCCCTTGCAGCCATTGCCTTCATCTGTGCTTTGACCGTGGGGTCCTCTGATTCCCTCCCTTTAGTACTTGTACCGGCTAATACTTGCTGGTCTTGGTGTTGGTTGTGATGGTTCGGTTGCATCGCGTGCATATGACTGTCTGGCTGCGCTTGTTGGGCATTGGTAGGAGCTCTGGTTTTGATTGCTATGGTGTTAGTGACCACATTCGAGATAGAACTATTAGCTTGGTTAGGCATCGGACAAGAAACTTTACTAATTTTTCCATTGCCTTGTTGTTGTGGTGGTGCTGTCCTATGATCTTTGGGATTCTGAGAATTACTGGCTACTAAAGCTGAATGAAACGAAGAAATGTGTTGCTTGCTAGCAATGGCATACTTGCTATGCTCTTGAACGGTTTCAAAAGCAAGATGACTAACAAGAAAGCGAACGATATTGTTCTGTGCAAAATGGTCTTGGCATTTCGGATGATTTGAGGCCAATTCAGAGACAGCCCAAGCCACCACGGATTGAACTTTCATATGACCGTCCTTTAGGTTTTTGGCAAACGTAGAGCAAACACCGGCATTCACAATCTGTTCGACACTTTCGGCGTCGCGTCCTAACAATCCTATAGCCCTCGCAGCATTCTCCTGACCTTCTAATTCCCCTTCATAAGCTAGTTTCAGCAACGGGGGGACGCCACCTTCTTCTATAATCAGCTTTCCGTAACGATCATTATCGCGAGCCAAGGAGACCAATGATGCAGCAGCATCGCATTTCTCTTCCATTGAACCCGTGTGAAGAATTGCAATTTGTTCCCAGATGAGACACAAGATAGGCTCATTGGCTGCAATTGGAGGAAGACCGAGATACTCATCATCATTCTCCTCCGAAGAAGCAGACACACGAATAAGCCACGAGACGTCCCCTAGAGAATTCTCAAGCTGCATTAACGTTTTCCGAAATGCCGCAGCTGGGATGATGGTGAAAACTCTCTTGAGAATGCCATTTGCGCGGCATTTGACAACCAGTTGCATGGCCTTATCAAGAACCTGCTCTGTATCATCAACGATCCTGCGCGTTGGACGTTGGTAGCTCACGTTGCTAACACGTGCAACTTGCCGCAATAGCACCGCCAGCTTCTCTGTCTTCGCCTGCAGCTCTTGACAATCTTGTTTAAACGATTGTGCCTCGTTTGCTATCTTGGTGATGGTGTCCGCTAATTGTATGTTCCTCGCCAAATCTTTCAAAATCGCCTGGTCCCGGTCCGCCATGGTCTAACGCGGACCTAAAAGCTAATAACAATCGTTGGATCAAAATCAAACGCACTTTCAAACGGGTGATTTTTTCCCCCCTTTTCGGTACCTTGTGCTAGAAGGCAACCTTTTTTTTTTTTTTCTTTTTGGGCGATGTTTCAGTTAACGGGCCATTTGGGGTGACTGAAAATGTGTTCGTGTGCTACCACGAAGGTGGTGGTGCGGTGGCGCCGCCGCCTTTGAATTCAGAGACAATAGAAAGAAAAGAGAAAAGAGAAAGAATTAGTTCTCGTAAAATTGAAAGCGTCAAACGAGATTTTCTGCAAGTTTCATGTAAAAGAATAACCGCCATTCATTCACTCGTTCATAAAAACTTTCTTTGCGTGCGTTATATATAGCAAAGCGAAAATGGTTGGTTCCAAAATACTAAGAGGAGTTTTTATTATCACAATTTACAAGAAGCAGCGCTTGGTGCCACCCAAACGTAAGTGATATATATAGTATGTTCTCTCTTGGGGGATCGTTACGTCAGTTATGATCTGTAAATTCTTAATGTATAAACGGTGTTATACACGCGCTCGAATGGAGATGAAGGAAGGGTTGTTGCCAACGAGTTTCCAGAAAGATGACCCCCTTTGGCCATTATGTTTCTAATTTCACAAGTCATATAGTGATGTGATAATTTATCTATTAATGTTGTTTCCTTCTTTTTTTTCTTTTTACTATAAATCCAACTGTAGATAAATTCGAACTCCGGTAGAGTTGGATCATATACCTTTAATCCCTTAGAAAGTCTTTAGTACTCTTGGTGTCCATATCCTCTCCAGTTGAATAATTTTTTTATGAGTGTCTTTTTAACTAATTATGTAAGGGTAATATTGCAATTCATCTAACCACTGAAAAAAATATATAATCAAATTATTTAAAATATGACTCGTATTTATTAGATACGTCCCATATAAGTTTTTTTTTTTTTTTGGGTTAATTATAACAAAAACAAGTGATGTAACATTTAAGTTCATAAGAGCCAAACTCAAAAAGAAATGAGTATCAAAAGGGTCTTATGCTGGATCAACATTTAGGGGGAGTTAGATATTTTTTCCTAGTCTAAAAGACTATATTTCAAGCTTAAGGCCTTTACCAAATCTTTTGTTATGCCTTGCTATGTTACAGGGGTTAGCTGATTTTATTTCATAGCACCACTAGATTAAAAGCAAATAACAGTTGAGTCTCAGAAGGACCTTTAATCAACTAACGACGCTTTGGTGCTAGCTCATTTAGGTTTTAGCTTTATTTAACCAAGACAGAACAATTCAATATCAGCTTTTTATGTCTCCCTACAAAAATGATTCATCTTCCTCACACATAGTAATACGTCAACAATGGCCGAGAAATTTCAGGTGATTAAGACTCGGCAGATGCGATAATATATAAAAAAACATGAGAGACAAAGTTTTCTCTTTTTGCATGCTTTTTTATGATTTGTTGATCTTCTTGTTGATTTCAACCAAGTTGTTGAATTTTGTCTTGCAATGAAATTGCAGGTGAAATGTCAACAATGAAAAGAAGTGTTTTCTATATCGGCCAATTTTTTATTAGATACTTTAAGTATAAAGTGTTGGCTAGTAAAGATTTGAAAAATGATAACTTTAAACAATTGGGTATGCTTAAGCTTCACTTCAATGCCTAAAAATTCCAAACTTCAAATCTAATGCGTGCTTTGTGATCGTGATTCATTAATTACGAAAAGCGCTACCATTCGTTTTGGCTTTTGTATTGCTTTTAATTGTCTGTAATTGTCGCCTATTGGTTGGACCCTTTTTCTCAGATAAAGCAATTTCTTTCAGTGGACACACAACCTAGACATGCAAATCATAAATTTTGAACAGCATAGCCAGAAGGATATTGAACAAATACTACTATACTATATGGCCATTAAAATTCTTCGTACTTATCTCAGTTAACAGATAGTAATTAGTTTGAAAATGGTTGCTGATGAGTTGATGTTGTGACTTCAATTGCCGTTGTTGAAACTTAAACGTGTCTCCATGAGAATTCAAGGGTCATAAGCTCTGCAGTAAACATTTTGAATATGCAATCAAAGGAGCATTTTCACATTCATTAGCACATGACACAAGTCAAGATGATCGTTATTTTGAATTTATGTTATTTTATTTCTCAGGTGCTTGCTTCAAAATACAAAGTGTCATGAAACAATTTTCCTGGATCCTGCAGGTTTCTAAATTTTCTGCTCATAATGTACTACATAAACTGGAGTCTCAATTACTTCTTCAAATATGATGGTTCCTTGAATTTAATCATTAGAGGGCAGCCATAAACTGGAAACTCAATTATTTCTTCAAATATGATGATTCCTTGATTGTACTCCGTATACGACTATACGGTAGCCAATAATTCAATCAGTAACTTTCAATCTCCAGAGAGACTGAATTTCAATATGCAGCAACAAACAGTTAGGGTGCATTCACAAGCTAATGTACGGGTAAAAAGAATAGGATCACATGTGATAAAGGACTGAAGGCAATAATTTAAGCTCTTCATCATCTATAATGTCTGATTTGGCCAAAAAGAAAAAAAAAAGGAAAAAAACAGTGACCGATATTTTCCCAGTCCAATCGAGATTTTGCTTGCAGATGAAGTAAGTAATGAATTAGCCTGCCAGTGTCAAACTCAGAAACAGGGGAGGCTCAAGATTAGAAGAGCTTATGATGCTATATGCCAGGCACAAATGTTCTACTTGGTACCATCAAATACTTTGATGAGTTGGGACAGGAAGTCTTACGGATCCTTTTTATCTGTCGGTTTAAACTTGCATGTCCATGTCTAATTTGGCAGGATTGACACCTCACATGAAGCCGATATTCATAACTCAGATGGAATTATGGATTCAAAAAACTTCAAGTTTCTTGAGGCTGCTGCTATTTTGTCAATGCGTATCTGCATCATCAATGCTTGTTTGTGACTTAACTTTCACGTGCTTGTAGAGCTCACTCAAATGGTCCTATTGATATCAGCTTTGCCAATAGGTAAATTAATTAAACTTTGGATTCACTCTCATGAAAGCTACAACAGGTTTAGCGTTGTTACAAGATAAATTGATCTCATTTTGCACCAGGGTCCTTTCTTAATTAATGCGATAGCGATTGCTGAAGCTATAGGGGAAGCAAATTTATGAGTGAGTGACAAAAGAGTTAATTTCAAATTGCCCCACGCGAATTGATTATCTCTAGATTATCAACCCCGCTTCCTTTTTTTTTTTTTTTCTTGTCTTTTGAAAAAAATAACGAACTAATTGGAGTTTTTAAAAGTAAAGAGAATAATTTTAAAATAATCAATTTACTAGAGGAGTAATATGGAATTTATCCATGAAAAAATAAACAAAAAGGATTTAAGAAATGCAAATGTTTCTAACTTTTCATACTAAACAAACACTAACAAACACGTAACTTTGCATGTTGATGAATACAAGGTATATCTAAATGCAGCAATATCTAATATAATTTTCCCTACTCTGTTGAATACCCCAAATGTTCTGTTATATCTTCGAGTTTATCGTTGGTGACACGCTAAGTTTTCTTATACTCAAGGATTGAGAACGAAAACTTGAAGGATTAGTAACAAAAAGCTTAGGAGTGTAACAAAAATTTTGAGTTTTTTATCATAAAAATATGAAGCGTGGTACCGGACAAAAACATTGTGCTGTAGTCATTCTCGATAAACAAGGGTCATTTTATTTTTCCCCTTCTGTGTTATCTTAGGCCACTAAAATATGTTTAATGCACATCAAGCACCCTAGCAAATAATCAGCAGTCAGTACCCGCACAGGCCAAAAGAAAAAATAAAAAAGAGAATTGCAAATGGGTCACGGATCACAAACACTAGGAAAGGAGATGAGCAATCTCAATCAGCAGTCAGTGGGTATGTGTTGAATGATTGAGCTTGCACATAGCCAATTTCATGTTTCTGTGCCCATATAACTTTGTTTCTGAAAAGCAATCCGCTCGGAAAGTGCGATGAAGATTCCAACCAAGCTAAGACAAATTAACCAACATCATCGTAACCATTGTTGTGCAAACAATGAAGCCAAATGAATAGTGTAATTACTTGAATTGACATTCTATTAAATGTGAAGTGATAAGGACAAACAAATCAAATCTTTTCCACAAATCCAGTACTCTTACTTTGAAGTTTATTAATGTGTGGAAGCGGCTATAATGCAAAGCTACCACAAGCCCCACTTCTTGTTAAAAATCTGTACTTTCGTCGGGGTTGAATATTCAACTCGGTCAGATTTGGCAAGTATGCGTACTTTAATACAGATAAATAGGCTAAACAAATAAAATAGTTTAAAAGAACGATTAAAAATTGAAGAAAATCGAACATATATAATTAAACTACTGAGCCGAACCTCGGTTCAATATCGTATTTTGATGAACCGAAGTAGATAACGCTCACCCCTAATTGGTTTTCTAATTCTGGTGGCTAAGCTTTATAATTTTAAAAATACCATATCATAAACTGAGGGATCAACAAAAATTTAAAAACTCGATGCGACGTTGTCCACCTCTATTTTTTTAGCACGTAACACGACTAAACTTCCATTGCTGACTGTAACACCCCTACAGTAGTGCATATCATAAGGTGAGTAAATTATTCTTTAATCTAATATTTGTTGGATTTAACTTTTCTATAGTAAAATAAAACTATATATTATCAGATATAACTTAAAGTTCAAATAAATTTGAAACAAAAGGGTGAAATATAGAGAATTATTAAGAAGATTTTATATACAAGTGTACAACAAAGATGTTTTAAGTAATTTTTAGAAATCTAGGGAGTATACGAGTAATTGTTCCAAATGCTAAGGACAAATTTAATAGAATATAGTTACTCTATCTTAGGAGAAATTCTAGAATACCTCAGTTGTACTATACCCAATTGATGCATGAATAACATGTGTCATTGAATTGAATACAATCACCACTTAAATGATAGTGATTCAAAATAAATGCACACATATCATGACATTATTGATTATTGTATGGATGATATGGTACCTCAGATGTATTTTAGAATTTCTCTTATCTTAGATAGGTTACGTCGGAAACAAAAACTCGATAACTCCAATTTTTTAAACGAAGAAGGCAGTGGAGCAGCTACAGTCGCATGTATGTCTAACTGTATTCATTCTCTCAATTTGTTAACCACTTGAAATCCAGGATCACGTATACATACAAGGCTATACGATATGACATTTTGTGTAGGGGAATGCAGTATGAGGGAGCAAATTGTGACAAAATTGATGCTGAAGTTTTACCAAGTGATGGAACTTTCGTTCTGCTTTTCATTTGTCGGCTCCTTCAAAAAGTGAAGTGGGTCGATTTTCCAACGTTTTATGCATTTTACGTTTTCATCTCATCTGCTTGCTGTTGCTGCATTGAGGTTGGAAATTGCTGAAGGGTCTATCTCTTATTCTCTCGGGGGATATTTACAGAATTTGGTTATCATGCACGTGACTTAATATTTACTCATACAACGTCTTATGCATCCGACGTCTTGATGCGCTAGCTTGTTACGTTATTGGTATGGATCCTGAATCTCAGCTTAAAACATCAAAACTCATTTCTTAAATTCCCCCAGAGACCACGTTAACTAAACAAACTCCCTTTTGGATTCAGAATTCTGAGTCCTTACGGCCAGCATGATCGATCATTGGCAAAACTCCGGGCTTAACATTCAATTAACATTATCCAGGGTCTTATCAGTGTCCGAAGTCCCCTGTACATAAACTACCCCCGTTATCCTCAGCATACTTTGTGCTCCAACGGCATCATTAATGCATTTTTTTTCTTTCCCTCTTTTGGCATGACGCTTCAAGACAGTTGATGTAAGCTTCATCTTGCAGTATTTTAATCGCGTAGCCAAAAATAATTCTCAAGAGACTTTGCTACCCTTTGCCCTAATAGTAAATTTTATCATCAACTCCTCTTTACATTTTTCAAGCTTCAGGACAAGTACATTAAATGACAAACGATTTTATTTCACTAAGCTGACAAGTGACAACGATTTTATTTCAACAACTCAGATTGAGAATGAGACGCCAGGAAGCTTGCTTCTGTTCTGATTGTGACAGCAACTACGTACTCGAGCCGTACGGCGTCAAACAAAATATCTTTCTTTCTTTAATACTATATTACAATTTTACTAGTATTTATAGTTCACCGTTAGATCTAATCCAAATGTAGCTCAATGGCTTGGATGAGTTTATAGGGTTACGTACTAACACTATAATCCCTGTTGTTTCCTGAAAAATAAAAATCAAAATCAAAATTTAAAATTTAAAATTTTGACAAATAGTTTCTCTGTCATTATTTAAATTTTATCCTCTAAAAATACTTTTCACACCTATGTTTTTCATTAAAAATAAAATTTGTAAAATGTCCATGAAGTAATTTACGATTAAACGCAAACTGATATAAACTTAACTAACTTTATTATAAATTAAGCATAAATTATCCTCTTTCAATCAGTTTGAAAACCTTTAAGTTTTACCTTTTAAAGAAATTAATTAATTAAAAAATTTTGCACAAAAGCTTTTTTTTATTGAGGATTAATATATAAGGAAATATTAATATATATGGAAATAAATTAGATTAGGCCTATTATTGGTATTATGAGAGGCGCAGAAAGTAAAATTCTAATTCTTAAATTTAAGTGAGGGGTTAAGTAATTAGCCTCACCCTGCTAAAAATTCTCTAAAGATAAACTGCAGTCAATGATTTAAGTGTGAAAGATTAAAAGAAGTGGGCTTAATGTGTCAAAATTTTAAAAATTCCTGATTTTTTCCCTCCCATTTTCCAACAAATGATAAGGACCGAAGTGGTAAAAAAATAAATGAATAAAAAATAATGAAGGATTACTTACCCTTGCAGCGATATAGTTTTGTCCAATAAAATGAATAAATGAATGGTTATCATGGACAAGACATGCCACATAGTCACCATAATGTATCTGATCACACCATTCTTAATATGTGTCTTTAGATTAAAACAAAAAAAAAAAAGGTATGCTCATATTACACTTTGTACAAATATTATTAAATGAGTGATGATACAGTTACAAATTTATTTTATACAAACTTATGTGGTATTAATTATTTGGTTGAATGAAAATATAAAATAATAAAAATAAATCATGTGGGACAATATATATTTAATTTAACCAATTTTATTTTACCACATCAGTTTATACAAAATAAATTTATACAAAAATTTATGAATATATTATTACTCTTATTAAAATTTATAGCATATTATGTTATATAATCACCTTTTATTTTATAGAAAGGGGAATAACTAGGGATGGCAAAAATCCCCACGGGGATGGGTACCCTCGGGGATTTTCCCCATTCGGGGAGGGTATGGGGATAATTTCATACCCAATTTATTATTCGGGGAAGGGATGGGGAAATTTTTTTACCCAATTTCTTATTCGGGGAGGGGACGGGAATGAGGTGGAATCCCCATCCCCTACCCATTTCCCCATTTTAATTTTTAATTTTAATTTTAATTTTTAAAATTACTAGTAAATAGATAATAAAATTTGAATTATAAAATTATAAATATTGGTAAAAATAAAAAATATTAAAATCTTTATATTATTAAACTTTTAGGCCTAATTAACTAATTAAAATCCTAAATTTTTATTTATGACATTAAAAAAGACTGTAAAAGTGATTCTATTAGCCCAAAAATTTTGTTTTAATTTTAATATTCATTAAATATTTTAAACTTAAATCTATTTTTTATTTATTTTTAGATGTTATAATTACCCACAGCGAATCACAATTTTAATATGTAATCTAATCTAATTTAATATTTGTTCTTGATTTGCTCCGACTTAACTATTGTACTGTAAAGGGAATAGTCAACATTTATAAAGTGCCCACGCCACTATTGAAAAAGTTAATTTTGAATATAAATTTGATTTTATTAGTAACAATTTTATATTAGCTTATTAATTTATTCATGATAGTTTATAAAAGAAGTTTGTATCCCTTGCATGCTGCTTTACTTACTAATTTAATATATGTGACTTTTGTAATGGATATTAATGTAATATATATTTCGAACTTTACTTTTATTTGAATTTTTATTTTAATATGATTAACTCAAAATCAAAAACAAAAAAATGTATTAGTTATTCGGGGATCGGGGACCCTCGGGGATCCCCTGTTATTATTCGGGGAGGGGATGGGGATGCTCTCAAGTAATTCTAATGGGGACGGGGAGGGGACGGGGACATACACAAAATATCGAAGATGGGTACGAGGAGATTGGTCCCCTCCCCTCCCCTCCCCTCCCCATTGCCATCCCTAGGAATAACGTGTTTGCGTCAGAGAAACGTGCCTGAAAGTGGGATAAGTGAGGTTTAAAGTTATCGATAATTGGGTTGGGCCCATTTAAAGTCCAAATTCAATCCATGCAAGGGAATCCAGAGGTTGGCTTGGGCCAGTTAGTGCAAACTGGGCCAATTTCTGAAACCAGTTTATTTGTATTAAATATTTAGCTGTCAAAATTTAAAATTTTGACGCATAATTTATTTCTCTGTCATTATTTAAATTTTATCCTCTAAAAATACTTTTCACACCTCTGTTTTTCATTAAAATTAAATTTTGTAAAATGCCCATGAAGTAATTTACAATTAAACGCAAATGATATAAACTTAACTAACTTTATTTTAAATTAAGCATAAATTATCCTCTTTCAATCAGTTTGAAAACCTTTAAGTTTTACCTTTTAAAGAAATTAATTAATTAATTAAAAAATAAAATTGCAGAAAATTTTTTCATTAATATCACTTAATAGTTACCATCAATCCCTATTTAATCGTTGAAACAAACAAGAAAATTGCAGATGAACTTAATTTTTCCTTACAGAAATTTTTTTTTAAAAAAAACACTATTCAGAGTTCATTTGCTGAAAAATTAGAAGTTGAATTTTACAAGCACAAAACAACAGTTTTATGATGGTTTTTATTATCCAGTACCCACAGTTTGTAAGCTATAAGATATTCGAGTCCATGAAAATGCAGTTCTGCAAGACAAAATTAAGGGGGCGTGGAAGAGAATATTAATATATAAGGAAATAAATTAGATAAGGTCTATTATTGGTATTATGAGAGGCGCGGAAAGTAAAATTCTAATTCTTAAATTTAAGTGAGGGGTTAAGTAATTAGCCCCACCCTGCTAAAAATTCTGTAAAGATAAAGTGCAGTCAATGATTTAAGTGTAAAAGATTAAAAGTTGGATTAATGTGTCAGAAATTTAAAAATCTCTGATTTTTTTCCCTATTATTTTCCAACAGATGATAAGGACCTAAGTGGTAAAATAATAAATGAATAAAAAATAATGAAGGATTACATAATGAAGGGTTACTTACCCTTGCGGCGACGTAAATTTTTCCAATTAAATTTATAAATGACTAGTTATTATGGACAAGACATGTCACATAGTCACCATAATGTATTTGATCACACCATTTTTAATATGTGTCTTTAGATTAAAACCCAAAAAATCAAAAAAAAAAAAACTGTATGCTCATATTACGCTTTGTACACATATTATTAAAATTTATGGCATATTATGTTATATACTCGCCTTTTATTTTATAGAAAGGGGAATAATGTGTTTGCGTCAAGGAAATGTGACTGAAAGCGGGCTGATTGAGGTTTAAAGTACTCGAAAATTGGGTCTTGGGCCCATTAAAAGTCCAAATTCAATCCATGCAAGGGGAATCTAGAGGTTGGCTTGGGCAAGTTAGTGCAAACAGGGCCAATTTCTGAAGCCAGTTTATTTGTATTAAATATTTAGCTGTCATCACAAATACTAACATCATGAGGGCTGTACTCCCTTTTAAATATTCGATTATTTATCTGCTGTATAACATTTGTATATTTGATTATTTATTTATATCAGTCGATCAGTCACACAAGGTGTTGCGGGCATGTGCCAAATGGCCATTTTCAACTAGCTGTCTCATCACAACATGAATAATCATACCAATGATAATATAAGAGATTAGCAACTATTTAATAGAATAATAATAAGTGACAATCATTAATACGATTAATATTCTTTTCTTCTTCTTCTTCTTTTTTTTTTTTAATTTATTGACAAAACTGATGTAAGAGCTAAAGAATTCAAATGCTAATATAATTCCACCTTTAAAAGATTCTCAGGAATATATGATCTCACACACAAACAAACTCGGACAATCAACTTTTGTTTTTTCTTCTTTTTTCTTCTTCGAAAGAGACAATCCAAGCTGACTTAGGATAAAACAAAAATTATGAAAAATAAATAGAGAAAGCTCACATATAATAGTCCGAAAATTTATCTAGGGAAGTATATGTAACAATATTAAATTGTCACAATGGTGTGCATAACTTTCTTTCATAATTCACTGTTTGAACAGCTCTCTTTGTCTCCTGTGTTAATTTGTTACTACATTTACGAAAAATGTAGGTGCAATGCATTAATTAGCTCTAGTCAACATGTGTTTTGTTATTGCTCATTTGTAAGTGTTTGAGTAGTAGGAAAATTAAAGCACTGCCAATCTGACCACGAATTGGTTCCAGTACTCTCATGGTTGCGTATGCTGCAGGTCTCCAGTCGCCACCGCACTGACCTTTTGCAGCTTCTATGGCGTTTACAAGTTGCCCCTTCTTTCCATCTTTAGCCAGATCACATTTATTAAGACGACAGCAGGTCTTGCTTTGCTCGGCTGCACTGTACACAGAACTTTCATATGTATTGTTGTCGCCTTCTATTTATAAAATTTGGATTTAGTTAAATTCATGGTCAAATTATTATCACATTATTAGTTGTGACAATTCTTTGTTGATTTGGACAGGTGGTGAAGTTTAAATCCAATTGCTCAATCTCATTGCAGATTTTTTTTTTTTTCCCTCCTGAAAGTCGGAGTTAATTAATAGAAAGAACAGTAGATAGATAGTTCGGGGAATATATGAGAAGTCAATATGAGTACAATCGATTTTTTCACAACTTAATTAGCACAACAACTGGTAAACTAGCCCACATAAATGTAAATGAGCTTCTATTAAAATTAGCCTAATTACTTACTAATTAATCCATATTAACATCTAACAAAAATAAAAGAAAAAGATTATTAGTTACTACCAGCACTGATCGGTCTCCCAATTTCTAGTGGTAAAATTTCTATTAAATCTCGACATGGAGCCCATTGGTCCTGAGGAAAGCGAAGAAGAAGAAAAAGAACCAACAGGGCGTTTTCGCATAACGAAGAGGGCGCGATCGTAATTCGCCCGTTTGTCAGGATCCGACAACGTTGAGTAAGCTGCATGGATTTTGATAAACTCATTTGCCGACATTTCCTTTTGGTTCGTTGCCACCACGTCCGGGTGACAAGTCCTTGCTAGTCTCCGATATGCAGCCTTGATTTCGCTGCCGTCGGCGCTCACCGGAATCCCCAGCACGTCGTATAACGACGACGACGAAGAAGCCGCTGCTGCCATCATTGAATAAGAAAACAGTGCGTTAATTGTATTAATTATACTATTTGGATGATGAAAGTTTGTGAGAGCCTTAGATAAGGGGCTAGAATTTATAAGGAGAGTATTTTACCATAAGACGCAAGTAAATTAAATAAATGTAAATGCTACAATTTAACCATGGACGTTAGATTTTGAATTGAAATGCTTATCCACAAGATATGGTTTTGTACTATGCTGACTCAGCTTACTGTTTGTATGGATAGGCTTAGCATTTTTATTGGTCCTACTTCCATCCAATTCCCATGAATGTAGTTAATCTATGGTATGCTTTACTCACTTATTTCCTCCCTATTTTTGAGAAAGCAAAATATATTTGTGGCAAAAATGAAACTGATGAAACTATACTTATTTAATCTGTAAAATTTATTGCTCTTGGTGTCGTTGAGTGCATAAATGCATTTTGAGTTTATTATGGTCATCTAGAAACCCGAATATTAATAGACGTCAAGTTTGCAGTTAATGATTTTGGTAGCTTTTTGTTTGGTCGAAAAATTGAATAGATCTAAGTTAATCTAAATTTTAAATAAAACTAAATGTCTATATTTAAATGAACTTTATATTTTTGTCATTACAAAATTTCAACTGTTAGATAAATAATAAACATTTCAAAGAATATCAATGAGATAATGTTTGATCATGACATAAATTATGCTTTGATGAATACAATCCCATTAATTTTCTAAATTAGGCCATGTTAATAAATTATTGTACTTTATGGGGTCTTACTGAAAAATATTCATAAAAAAATTGTAAAGATAAATAACGCAAGTTTGAAAAAAAATAAAGATAAAAATAATTATAATCTACTGCTATGTTATCACAAGTTTTAGAGATATATGGAAAATAATATTAATTAGTATGTTTTATTTTGGTAAGGATGAAAATAAATTAATTTCTAAAGATTACTTTCTATTAATGTCATTCAAAATTTTTAATGATTAAAAATTAACTTAATAATTGAATGACTAAAAAATTGTATTAAGTTGAAAAAAGGAAATAGACTTAATTAAATCATTAACTCAGAAAACAACAGCCACTTAGTGAGCAAAATTTTCAATCCTCATCCAACTTTTTTTTTCTTTTTGGGGTAGTACAATTTGTATGGGCATAAATATAATACTACTTTGACAAAATATGTAGTTGTAAGATTTTAACAAAACTTATTAAAAGACTAAAATTTTGATATGTTGAGATTTATTTTATGTAAAAAAAAAAAAAACTTCATTCCTCTAGTTCACTCAATTTATTATTATTAAATGGCAAAAGTCATGCAAGAAAAGTGCACAATTTTTTTGCTATCAAAACGCAAAATTTTTTTTTAAAAAAAGTTACTATTAGCAGGAATTTTTGTTAGTGATAGGATTTCGATAGAAACATTACACATCAAATCATTTAGTAAATATTGTATTGTACTTTTCTTACACCGAATTTTACTATTTTCCTCCATTTTCTTTCTTTTATATATAAAAGAGGACTCAGCTACCTTGTAACAATTGCAAGGTACTATCAAATTTTGTCTTTTTTTTAATTTTTGCCATTAGATTTAGTGAAAAGGTAATTTCAATAGTAGAGATTTGTCCATTTAAATATTAATATTACACTTCTTGATATTTATTAAAAACACAAACAAGTTAAAAATTTAAAAATTTTAGCACATAAGTCCGGATTATTTACAATTTATATTATTGAAGTAGTAGTGAATTAAAAAATAAATTTTATTTTTAATATTATATATTTTATTTAAAAGAATAAATTTGTAATTATATTTATTTTATTAAAAATAAATATTATTTAATACTATTTATTCCATTTTATTTAATATTATTTAGTCATATGTTTATTATTATATTTATTCTTTCAAAAAATTAAATAACATAAAATAAAATAAAATAATCAATAGGGAGCCTTAAAAATAAATATTATTTTTAATATTTTTATTTTTTTTATTTAGTAGTATTTAATCATAAGCTTATTATTATATTTATTCTTTTAAAAAGTAAATAATATTAAATAAAATAAAATAATCATTAATGAGTGTTAAAAATTAATATTATTTTTATTTATTCATAGGCTTATAATTATATTTATTCTTTAAAAACTGAATAATATTAAAAAAATCAATAGTGTCTTAAAAATAATACTATTTATTTTATTTAAAATAACTTTTTAATTTTATTTATTTATTTTTATTTAATATTATTTATTCATAGGCTTATTATTATATTTATTCTTTTTTAAAAAGATAAATAATGTTAAATAAAATAAAATTACAGTTTAGAAAGTTACTAGCCAAAACATATGAACTTATAAATAAATATAAAAAAATGAGTAATGATAGAACTACAAACTCTTGTACAAATTTATTTTGTACAAACTGATGTGGCATGATAAAATTGATTGAATTAAATATCTCTTGGCCCACATGATTAATTTATATTATTTTATATTTTCATTTAATCAATAAATTAAAACCACATCAGTTTGTACAAAATAAGTTTATACAAGAACTTGTGGTTGTATCATCACTTTAAAAAAATAATATTAAATAAAATAAAATTATATTTTAAAAGGTCACTAGCTAAAACTCATAAATTTATAAATAAAATGTAAATAAGAAAGAAAATAAGGGGTTAAATGAAATTTAACATCGCATGAGACAAAAATCGGTGGTACCTTACAACTGTTGCAAGTAGCTGGAACCAAGAGCCATTTTTCCAACATTTTACTTTTATTTATCTGTTTATTTTATTTTATTTTTTTAATTGTTTTATCTTCGTCAGATAGATAAATATGGAAGCACAAAGTCCAGATGGGATAAACATTATCTTCCACGACCCTATGTTCTTAACTTGCACTTACACTTTTCTTGTCAGCCAGCAATTGATATTTTTTTTCCCCCCCAAAAATGTCAATTTCTTTTACGCGATAGGAGAGTGGACAAATTATAAATTATCTTTGTAGCTTAACACATTCTTTTTTAGGAGAATATAAACAATTAGGAACTACTGGTCATGTCTAAAATCCTTAGCCAATAAACCAAACTTATATGCATAAAATACAAAGACTAAATATTTATCCAGAGACTCTTTTCTAGAATAGGATTTAAAACCCAAAACTTAAAACGAGGAGCAAAAAGAGGAAAAGGAGAAGAGTTGAGTACTTTTTGTAAAAGTTAATTATTACCAATGGGTCTTTAGTCCAGTGAAGAGTCTTTACACTTATAATATTGAGAGTAATGATTCGAACCACCATAAAAATATTTATGGAGTTAGTTTCAATCCTCTCTCAATTATTATATAATTGAGTGGAGACACAGTCCCCTCGAATATTTGAGAGAGTTTGAAGAATCTGGGTGTTTGTAAATACTAATTGTAATACTTGATATAATATCAATAACAGTCCTGTAAAAATAGTATTAAAAAAATATACATTAATTAAAGATATTTGTTATGTTTGAGAGGGTTTGAAGAATCTGAATATTTGTAAATACTAATTGTAATACTTGATATAATATCAATAATAATCCTGTAAAAATAGTATTAAAAAAAGTATACATTAATTAAAGATATTTGTTATCTTACATAATAATATAAAGAACATAATTATCTTGTAATTGTTGATAAAAATTAAACGATTATAAAAATATAAAATAATATAAATTTATTTTTTTTATAATTGTTGAATTTTTATTAAATGATTGCAGAACAGTTACATACTTGACACAATAATTTAATAAGCTAATAAGTTCATACGTTAAATATTATTAGGGATGGCAATGGGGTGGGGAGGCCTACCCCATTCCCCACCCCATTACAAATTTTTGACTCCATTCCCTATCTCATTCCCCAATAAATTTAGTGGGGGTTAGGGAATTCTTATATGGGGAATGATTTCTCTATTCTCACCCCATTCCCCATTTACCTATTTTATAATAAGTATAGATATATGATTTTAGTAAATTAAAAATTAGAGGCTTAAATCAAAATCATTACCAGATTATAAAGTATTTTAATTATTTAAAAAAAATCTAAAAGTTTGAAATAATATCTTAAAATGATATCAAAAGTGAAAAATATTTGAAGAGAGCAGTACCTTAAAAGAGAAAAGAAACATAACAATATTTTAGAGTTGAAAAAAAATTATATTATAAAGCTTTCTTTTAATAATAACTTGTTTATATTAGATAAAAATATAAAAAAATATTAATTAACATTATAATTGATAAAATAAAAATAAAAAAATATTTATATATAATAAAAATTAGAGTAAAAAGTATAAAATTAAACTTCATCTTTTTAAGAATTTAAGAATTATTTTTTTTCTACTCCCTATCTTATCCTCCAAAAATTATTTAAAAATTTTTTCATTTGGGTGGGGCTCCATAAACCCTCAAAATCACGGAGAATTTTGCGATCCATGAATATTACCGAGAGTGCCTTTCCCCGGTTCTAAAATCTCCCGCCAATATACCGAACCTATGAGAAAAAAGGACAATTAAATAGAAAATAAGAACGAAATAATAAAAATATTTATCAAGAAATTCTTTCCGGTTAGGGTTCTAAAATTCGAAACTTGAAATGGGAAGCAAGAAGAGAAGAAGAAGAGAGGAGCGACCCACGATTCACCCCAAAAACAAGTACTCCGAGAACCCGCCCGATTTCGCTCTGTTGGCTTCTCTTTACCCGTCTTTTGAACCCTTCGTTTTCTACTCCCGTGAGGGCCGACCCAGAATCGATTGGACCGATTTCAACGCGACCCGAGAACTGACCCGGGTCCTGCTGCTACACGATCACGGCATCAATTGGTAAAGTTTTCCCACTCTGTTCGGTTTATTCGAATGAAATTTGAAATGGGGTTTTTCTTTTTAGCATGTTCTATGATTTTTTTTACTGGAGTTGATCTCTTAGCGGGGTGCTTCTGCTTTGCAAGTTGCAACTATAGCGTACGCTGACTTTTTTAATCGTTAATTTTTACAAATGCCGCAGTGCGTTAAACTTGACTGTTAGTGATTTCATTTCACAGTGGTCATGGATTAAAAGCTAGGACAACTCAATCCCAAGTACCCAATTCTGGTTTCTAGTATATGCTAATGCACAATTGGTTATTTGAGGGTATTATTGACTGAAGTCTACTAGGCTACTTACTAGTAGTGATATTGACACCTTAATTATTTAAAATGGTTTCTGTTTTCGATGATGGTTTGATTCCTTTCATGGATATTTTAAATATAACATAACCAATTGGTTCCGTGCTTGAAATGCCTTATCTCCCCCTGCAAACCATTGATTAGTGTCAAATTGTCAATAAGAAGGAGAAGGGAGTGAGAATGCAATGAACTTTGTGGTGACCAAACAGAACCATTAGCTAAATGAAGCCGATAGTTGAATTAGGTTTTTGCCTGTTGGTGGTTCTAACTTTATTCAAGTCTCAAATAGCAGAAGTGGAGTTTGTTTTCCCCTCTCTAGATTTGTTTATATATCAGTTGGTACTTAAAGTTCTGTGCAAATTAGCTTTGTAGTTTGGCTCATGTGAGGTGCTTCATCTTATGGAGATAGTTTCTGAACTTGAGCACTGCATTAAGTGTTGACATGTTGCCAAATGAAAGTTTAGGGATTCTAACATTTGCTTTCAATTAACCCTTTTTGATAGGTTTTTTTGCTGTGACCAGTCTAAAATTTTGCTTTATGGTGGTTTTAATTATGAGGTTGATGTACTGGAGAATTGTGTTTTGATTATTTTAACGTGAAGTGGATCTTCTAGGTGGATTCCTGATGGGCAACTCTGCCCCACGGTGCCCAACAGATCCAACTACATTCATTGGATTGAAGATCTTCTCTCCTCCAACATCATTCCTACAACTTCCCAAAATGGTGATAAAGTGAAGGGTTTTGATATAGGAACTGGAGCAAACTGCATATACCCACTTCTTGGTGCTTCTCTTCTGGGATGGAGTTTTGTCGGGTCAGGTAGTATTTCAGTATTGTCATCATAATAGCCACTGGGAATATTTCATAATTTATTTTCCCTTGTAAAATTCAATTGAATTTTGATGTGGTTAACTGGGCTGCAGATATGACTGATGTAGCGCTTGAGTGGGCAGAGAAAAATGTAAAAAGTAATCCTCATATTTCAGAACTTATCGAAATTAGGAAGGTTGATAGCAGTGAAAGCACCCCTTCTATTCAAGAATCTCTTACTGGCAAGTCAGTGCAGGATGAAAGCAATATGGATATGAGTGGTCACATGGATGAGGAGGCAGAGCCTTCATCCTCCTCTTCATTCAATCTGCCGGCTGGTGCACGTAGTAGTTATCACGGGCCACCTGTACTTCTTGGAGTTGTCAGAGATGGTGAGCAGTTCAACTTTTGCATTTGCAATCCTCCATTTTTTGAGTCCATGGAGGAAGCAGGACTGAATCCAAAAACATCCTGTGGTGGCACTCCAGAGGAGATGGTTTGTTCTGGTGGAGAAAGGGCTTTTATCACTCGCATTATTGAAGATAGTGTTGCATTGAAGCAAACTTTTAGGTATTCTTTTTCTCTACTAGTCTTACTTCATCCATGCCTTACACCCCATATTTTCCTCCATAAATAATTAACTGTTACATTTCATACATTCTTAGGTGGTACACTTCAATGGTTGGCCGTAAATCAAACCTTAAGTTTTTAATATCAAAGCTTCGGAAGGTTGGAGTTACCATAGTGAAAACAACTGAATTTGTACAAGGCCAAACATGTCGATGGGGCCTTGCTTGGTCTTTTGTGCCTCTTGCCAGGAAGATAATATCACCTCATGTAGCTGAAAAGAAAAACTTGTCTTTCATGCTTGAGGTTTGTTATCCTTTTTTATACTTAAGTTTTCTAACGTTTCCTATTTCTTTTTCCTTTTCAACCTCAACAAGCTTATGCTGCTTGGTTTTGTAAACTTTTGAGCTATTAGTTTGCCACAATGGAAAGACCGTTTATGTGGTAAATTAATGTTTGCTTGATTGGCATTACTTGGACGAGCTACATCATTTTTCCAGTCACCAGTTTCAAATTAAACCTTAAATGTTAAGTGGACTCCTTTCAGAAACCACTGTTGCTGACCATTTTCAAATTAACCCGCATTTAACATATTTAGATAAATACTGCAAGATCAGGATTTCCATAGGATGTCTCCAGAAAATTAAGTTAAATTGAGCTGAGCTATTTCTGGACTTGCCTTCTCACTGCTTTATCTTTGCTCCCGGTTTCTTTCCCCTCATATAACTTGCCAGGCTTCTTGTTGGTTGACTTCTGGTATCTAGAGATACTGAAACAAGACAAAATGAAAACATCCATACTATTTGTATAATCAGATGAGAATAGGCCTCAAATAGGTATTCATTTAAGCCGAACCACGTACAATCAGAAGTGGATCATATCTACTAGATTAAGTCAAATTTTGAATTTTTGACTGCATTGCTTAAAGTGTGTATGTACCTACATGTGTTACCTTATTTTTCTCACTGATATGACATCTCATAATTGAATGTTTCTACCTGTAGGGAGTCCAACGCCAATTCAGTGCCCTAGATGTATTGCAATCAATAGAGACATTTTTCTCCGCTAGTGGTGCATCCTGTAAATTGAATGCCTCTTCATTTAACGTCAATGTAAGATTCTACTGTTGGATTAGTCATGGTGTCTAACTATAATTTCTGTTGTATCTCCATGTGCTTACATGCAGTGCACTCTCATTTTAATAGATCACTGTATCAAATGATCACTGTAACACAATCCTGAAGAATGAAGTGAATCGTGTTGATGAAGGTCCCACTAGCAAGCATTTGGAAGAAACATCCAGTAGTTCAAGTTGTTTGAATGCTTCTTCAACCTCTTTATCTTTTCGCACTGCAGTATGCTTCTTCGCTCACTTGGCTTCAATAAATTGATTTCTATAGTTAGAATCAATGTGTTTGCACTATATTTCAGGTCTTTCAGCAAATCCCTGGTACTCTTTTGGTGCAAGGATCACTACTGCATAAAGATAACCCACTCCCAGGTTGCTGCTCTTATTCTTTCAGATTTTGAAATGTTGAATTACCATGGGGCTAAGAGAATCCTTAGTTAAAAGTTTATTGAGTTGTGAGCCATATTCTTTGCAGGGTTATTCTCCTCAATATTTCAGCAGTTGGAGGAAACTTTGAGATTTAAATTTTGTAGATAAAAGGCCTGTATGAATCATATCTTGTCTGCTTTAGCAATACATAATTCAGATTTGATAAATTGCTGCTAAAGAAATGCAAATTGCCAAGCATCTGGAGAATCTGGATAGGCTTCAAGCAGATACCACCAAGATCTTCTTCACTCATGTATGACCAGACCAGTAGAGAAATTGCATTTTGGCGTTTCCCTTGTGATCTTGTTTTATTCAATTATTTTATAGCTTATATGTGATGCTATGTCGCCATTCTTGTAGTCATGATTGATAACTGGGTGCATGGCACTTTGTGATTATCAACAAAAACGTTTCTTTTAATAACAGAAGCAAACATAGATTCACATCTTTGAAGTTACCGTCCTTTTTGTTGCTCTATTCCCATTTCTAGTTCGTGAGTTTATGTGCTTAGGCTGAATGTATTTTGTGCCTTCTTAAAACAAGGACTAGTTGCTGGGTAAAGAGAATGAAAGATGGTGATTGCAGTTCCTACTAGCTCTATGCGTAATCCAGTATTAGCAAATCAACCAGCACCAAAACTAAATAAAATTATGCTTGAATGGACCATAATCACACACCAATCCTTTACGTATTCTAATTTTTTGTACACCAACAGACATATCAACAATCAAACAAACAATTGAAACATGCAGAAACTAGAAGGTTCTCAACTCGAATAGAAACTGCACACTTTTCTCAAGCTTTCCCCTCAACCCTTGCGTGTGTAAGTCCAACGCAAGCATCAACAAAATCCCCATCGATAAAATCTGTAGAGAAAATCTGCAAGCGATCAGCAAACCCTTTAGAGTAGCATTGATTTATAAACAACCTAGCATATCCATGAATCCTCCGAGTCACAGGCTTAACACACACTACTGGGTTATCAGCCTTGGGGGTGACCGTGTTTTCAACCCTGTAAAAGAACTTTCGCGATGTCACTGGTGGCTGCTGACTCAAATGCTTGATATTACTGTCAAATTTTGTTGATGGCAAATCTGTATCAATCCAATTATCCTTCAGGTACCCAGCACTCCATAAGGATCCCCCTGCCTTAGGCTGAGGGGACTTCCTGGGCTTCCACACACAAATTACTCTCTTGGGCAACAATTCCGCTATTGTTTTGTTAAAAGCGTTATCATCCTGATGAATCAGGAACTCTCCAAGCTGCTCTTCCAAGTACTTGTCAAACTCCGGTGGATCTTCGTGTCCAAATTCTGTTCGAATTTCCAGGATTATAATTTCTGAATCAGTCTCAGCTAAAAACTTCTTGACGTCATTGATAACAACATCGACGCTGTAAGTTAACAGGATTCCATGGCACACGCGGCGATCCTCCTGAATCCGAACGTCAATGACCCTCGCACCTAAAACAAGCTGCTTATAAATGCTCAAGCTCTGGCACTGCGCAAAAGGGCGACTTATGCATGGGATGCCAATCTTGTTAGTGGCAGAATCGTGTGTGCCCGGCCACAGAATTTTGTTTATATGAACCTTCTCAGGATTCAGGCCAGCCATCCATTTTTTCCTGTCTTGAGGACGGTAATCACAGCCGGGAAACTCGACGCCGCAGTTTTCGCATAAATCACACAGAGCTTTCTTCTCCGTTGACACAGCTTTGCGCCTCGCAATCTGCTTAGAAACCTGAGAGCCCATTTTTGCAGAAACCTGGGAGCTTTCCTTTGGAAAAAAAAAAAGAAAAAAGAAAAAAATTGTAGCTGGCTTTGAAGAGAAAGATAGTGATTGACACATAGCGTCATAATATCAAATTGACGGAGATTTATAGTGGGGCTATGCATGTTGGAGTGAAGAAACAATGATGGATTTTTTTTATTCTCCAAGGTTACGTCCACAATAAATAGCTGTACTAACAATGCCGCGCTCTCCATTCTTTTTTTTTTTTTTTTAAATATCTCAAATTTTCGGTACATGTTCCAAGTTTCTTTTGTTGTTTTTGCTAATGCTTCAGATTTTTGGCACATTACATAATATATCATAAATTTAAAGATTAAGAACGAAAACTAAAGGAATAAATAGACCAAAAAGAATTGAAAATATATAGAAAATTTTGAAAAATTATAATCGTCCATCCAAAGTTTACCTTATGTACAATTTGTATCACGCATCTATTAAAAAAAATATAATTACCTTACAAAACACAACAATAGACAAAAAAAAATCGAATATATTCAAATTTTTGTAACATTTAAATTTTTTTTTGTAATATACTGCAGTAGACCGGGTTGTACGGTAGCCATTCTTCTCCCCAGTAATCATCTAACACACGGTGAGCTGGCGAAATGGAAAATTATGATGCGACCTGCTTGTCGTCTTTGGCTATATGTGGGCCGTCGCGGTGGCATAATTGGTGGAGATTTATAATCATAACTTAGTTGTCTTTGATTGGCCCACTCTTGTACGTGTGGCTTTTAAACTTTTTGGGTCGAGATTTTAATCGCCTCACGCCTCAGCACGTGTTGGAGTGTTATCGGATTTGTTTAATTTAATTCAAATATCAGTTCAATCTGAAAGCTGTGCAAATCCAGCCAATAAATGAAAAATAGAAGAAATCTGAAAGTGCCCAAAATTTTTCCTTTTAAGTTTATTAATTGTTATATAATATTGAAAGAGCTGTTGCATGATAGTGGATAATATTATCATTTCTTGTTGATGGGATTTCAAGAGTAGGTGCAACCACCTCTTTTTTTCTGGCAGTCATCTTTAATTATGAATCATAATGAATAGAAAAATCCCTACAATTTTTTTAATTTTTTTTTTAAACTGATATCCCTAATTACTAATATTACAGTAAATTACAATTAGTATAACTAATATTTATAATAAGATAATATTATTAGAATTTATGTATATATTATTACTAATATTACAATAAATTATACTAATGTTTACAATCAAGTAATACTACTAAATTTTGTGTACGTCAATTTTTTAAATATCTGCTGTTCAGATTTTTTACCCTCATTAATCAAAAGACATTCACTCTATTTATATTTCTTAAGAGAGAAAATTATCTCCACTTAATTATAAAAATAATTAAGAAAAGACTGTAATTAACCTCTATAATACTCTTATAAAAAGATCGAACCCTTATGAGTCTCACACATTATGAGTACAAGAACTTTCCCACACTAGGCCAAAAGTATATTAAAATTATAAGAATCAAAGATTTAATTTAGTAGGAATTAGAGATATTTTCTTGGTTTGAATTAACCGGAGTTTTCAATGATTTTTCTACGCATATGTATTTGTTCAGATAAAGCTCAAATCAACATAATTTTAGTGTTAATTAACTCTAATAACTGAGATCCAGACTTGAAAGTAGTAAGCTTTCAAGTTTCAATTGATTAAAAGTTAAACATGGTTCCGGGTTGGAAAGCAACAAAAAATGAGCCAACTTTTTGGATTAAAATTTTTTATTACGTAAACTGGGAAAGGCATGCAAGAAAAGAAATCCCAGCACGAAACGAAATCCATGTGAATGTGCTGGAGAGGCCATTGGAATTAACAATACATTGCTCACCAAATTGCTGGCGACTGTCACACCTAATGCAAAACACAAGATCAATAATGAATGGAATCTTAAATAGGGCGTAAGAGGAAATATATAAAGTCAACGATCGTGGGGCGGCCAATACTTCGAAGCCAATTTGCTTGATCTGATCATTGTTTAATTTTGTGTTCATCAAATTAATATTAAAGTTTTTTTGGAGTCCAAAAGTCTTGTCTTTACTTATCCTCAATAAAACCTGTAATGTCTATCTGCCTTTCTTCAAATAATAAATTTGAGTTTCAGCACATTTTGACTGTCATGGTCTAATTCTAATACCGTATTGTTTCATCTGACACACTTAAATTTCACAATATTTTGACTATGAATCTTCTGTTTCTAGTACAACTCTTGGGAGAATAAGCATAAAAATGGTCAGGTATCAAAATCAAAAAACTATTCTACCAGATGAAATGTCTCATCTATCTAATTATAAGCTTAAAAATCTTTTTCTTTACTGCTCATCGTGCAACACAATTCAACTGCCTTGCGATAAAATATCCGAAACCAAACCAGATTTCTACCTTTCCATCTGCTTTCGTATGAAGTTAAAACAGTAATTTTTACTCAAAATAGTTAAAATGTTGAAGGGGTTCCAAGAGGAGTTTGAAGGGCGTGCCATCAGCACAACGCTTTCGCTGAATACTCTTTACTTAATGGGCTGAACTTGTGGACTCAATGGGCAAATTAAACAACATGAATGCTTTTGACACCCCTTTCAAATCCTTGTAAAACCCCTTCTTTATTGGAAATTACATTAAAGGACAATTATTAATTAAACTAAATTAAAATCTTTACACCTGCAAATTATGAACTCTCTCATCTTTACATCTTAATTTATTATAAAATTATTTTTTAATAAATTCAAATAATTTTGAGACATCCAAAAAATAATTACCTACTGATAACAATTTTTATTATCAAAAACTATGTTTAAAATTTGATTAACTCTTATCATATTATGATAAAAAATATGTTTAATTTTGATTAACTCTGTTAAGTGCTGTAAATATAACAATGGAATTTCATAAGCTCGGACTCTTTAAACAGTCTCGTAACGGGGAGAGCTGCTGCTGAAGTTCTGGGGCATCGGATTGGGCTTTGAATCATAACAAGTCTCCAGGCTGTTTTGGGCCACGGTGACGTCTGTAGTAATCTTCCACAAAAGTAAACCAAAGAATGCATTAAAGTAAAGTAATTATTGTTGAATAAAATAGCCGTATAAAGCATGCCACCATGTTATGGCTCTATGTAATCGTCATGCTCAAGTTAAAGTGTATATCGAAGGGATTCGTTTCCTCATTTGGTCCTGTGGATTCGGTTAAATCTTCCAATGTAAAAGAGTTTCTTCTAGACGTTAACAAGTATATTCGATACATTTGGATTTAAATATCTAAGCTATATCATAATAGATCTAGATCTAATGTAAGAGATTCTAATACAGTAAGGAGACGAAAGGTTAGGATTTAAATTTTTTCCGTAAACACTCCCACCCCCAGTAGATCCGAGTACATTCATGGTTCACATGGATGGGTTGAGAATTATTTGAAAACAAATTCAGTCAGTCTTATACCTAAATATCTAAGCCGACTAAATACTCAGTTATTTGTTATATTTTTAAGTTAAGTGTCCGTTTAGTTATTATATTTATAAGAATACCTAAAGATACCTTTTTTGTTGAATATGTCACACTCTTATCCTTATTTTTTCTTTCCTAATAACAACAATATCCTTGCAACAATATTATTGAGAATATTAATAAAAAGAAAAAATGATAATTTGTTAAATTAACCTTAAAAGGAATATAAAAATTTACATATTATTTTTTATATTATTGCTTTATTTTCAGTATTAATTTGGTAAATTAGCTTTTCATAAAATAATTATTGGTAAAATTGTTGGTTGGAAGGATATTATTGTTTAAAAAAAAAAAAGAAACAATAAAGATAAAAATATAACATATTTAATTATAGGGGTATTTTGAAATTTTTTTTAAAAAATATATAAGAACTAAATGAACACTTAAATTTAAACATAAGAACTAAATGAATATTGACCCTATCTAAACTATGCAATAAATAAATAAATAAAAATCATCTTATTAGTAAATTTGTAATGCAGTGGTCAAAATCCAGCGATTTGGACATAATATGGGGACTAAATTAAAGATTCAGGTTTGCGTTTTCTCTGTTAAAATGAAAATTGCAGCTTCGGCTTCCACTGAAAGGTTCAGGCATTTGAAAGTTGAAACGCGGGGATTAGTCTGGTTGGCCAGACACTACAAATATCTTATCAACTGGTTCGGATCCCCATATAATAAGCAAGTGGGTGGATTGCCTAACTAATAACAACACTTTACAGCTAATTTGCAAATGCCAACCCAAGGCCATAGAATATATATATATATATATCCTCGCACTATTTTCAGTAATTAAATATACAAATCTACACTTCCAACGATGATCTCTATTAGATGGTAATTGCAAATTGAGGCTGAACACAAAGTACTCCAATAATGCCATCCTCACTTGATGCATGCATGAGATATAACATTGTTAAAATTCTATTTCAGCATCCTCCAACAACACACACCAATTAAAGCTCTGACCCATAAAAATATTGCTTTTTATCGCTAATTTATGTTCAAATATTTAGAAAATACCTAAGCAGCCTCATGTAGGCCTGCGGAAGCCGGATATCTTTTCAAATACTTACAAGAAATATGAATATTAGATGGTTCCAAAGAAACACACACACACACACACACATATATATACATGTATGTATGTATATATGTATGTATGTATATGTCTATATTAATATATTGATATATTACAATTAGAATTCTATAAATATTTTTACAACTAAACATCAATCGGGACTCTCCTTTATAATTTTAAGATGGTACAGCCCGAACAACAACTCTCAATTTAATATGAGAGGAAAATATATTCTACCCTTAAAGTGGGGAGTTAAATAAACTTTTATTAAAAAAGAGTCAAGTCCCAACAATTCATGCACCTAAGTTTATTGGACGCATGAGTTACTAATGAACTATAATTTATTAGTTTAATTTTGGTATTAGCCAAACTAACAAAAAAGGGAAATCTTTCATTGTTTGAAAACAAAACCATGTCCGAGATATCTTTATAGATATTTATTACCCAAAAGAAAAAATTGTCTCAAAAGATAGTCAATATTGAAAACAATATCCTTTCTCCCTGAATGCTCCTCTCTCTCTCTCGATCTCTCTTGCAGTTGCATATAATACTAGTCAGTACTCAGTAGTCATCCAACAGCTAGAGGAATTAATTAACAATTCGATTAAAGCAAAATTATGATGGCAACCAAGATTGCTAGGGTATAAAGTCTAAACAGGCGCCCACTGTTGCACTGTATTTGTAAACGTGAACTGCCCCAATACTAATAGAAGAGACCTATATCTATATATGACAGCTAAGATTCTCGTTTGACGCTATAAATTATTCAATTCGGCTCCAATAAATTTAAGGGACAATTTCCTCGGACGATACAACTGCCGATTAAAAATTTACACTGGATTAAAAAATTTCATAAAACTCTTTTAACAATTTGTTAGTTTAATGTTGGGATTACAAGATAATGTTAAGTATTCGGGCATGCAGGCCCTTTGCCGTATTTGGTGAAAAAACAAATCTGTAATCTGTTGATGATGGACACTTGGCTAAGCTCGGCGTTAGAAGCATATAATTTGTATTAATCAATTAATTTCAGCATAGTCTAATCCTTATCGCGTTAATGTAATCCTAGGACCACATTTGGGAATTCAAAGGAAAGCGTATCTTCATAGGATATTGGAGTAAATCTTTTTCACGTGGGCATTGGCCAATCAGATGATCAGATCATTGCGCAACATTTTTATTTTATTTCGTACTGCACAAAGAACCAAAAAAAAAAAAAAAAAACTAGGTTATTGTCGTGTGTTAGGGCTAGCTTTTGCTACAAATTCAAAATATGACTTCATATTTTGGATCGGGAGATTGTCACTCTTGTTATTATTTTTCTAAGTTTTTTGTGGTATCTGGTTAATATCCTTATGACATCAAACTCCTTCTCACAAAGTCACAATCACAGGAGTCACAACTTGTTTTTGAATTTATTTATTTATTGTCTTTTCTAATTTGACACTTAAAGTCAGTATTGGGCCTCTAATAATAATGTTAAGGATGTGGGTTCAAGTGTCCGTGGGATTTTTCCTCATATAATTTTTTACAGTAGTTTTCTGAGATTTTAGAATTCTAATATAAAATGTTTATATCTATACCCAAAATAAATTTCCTATTGTAAAATAATAATAATAATAATAATAACAGCCAAACCTAACTAACTCAACTTATATACTTAAACTAGAAGAACTATATTCAACAGATTATCTTTTTAACAAAAATAAGCACTATATATGTTAATAGAAATATTCCAATCAGGATGGCTAACAGATAAAAAATACAGACTTTAATTTAGTGTATTACATCCTTTAGTATATTAGAATATATATTTTTTTTATATTTTACCTTATCACTGACTTTAATATAGTCACAGATCCCTAATTTGAAAACTAACTCATATGTTAAGCTCAATTTTGACGTTAATTGAGTAACCAGAGATATTATAATTAAGGATGCATTTAATGTGATCTCCTGTAGCTAATATTGTAAGCGTAATTGCTAATGCGTGCAATGACCATATGCTTTTTTATTTTTTTGTTTCATTTTTGAACAATTTTCATATTGGTTCTACTTATTCCTGTGTTGGGATTAATCGTAAGTTCGACAAAGGCATGCATATATATTAGATGCCTAGTGCAGGACGCACGGAAACTAAATCCCTTCATGCGCATGCCGCCATATTGTCGGTATAATTCTAAAAATGTGCATGTGGCTACATATACGAATGAACTAAATTTGTCTCTCTTATTCCATAAGCATTAATCTCAGCTTAATTAACGTGTAACTTACGTATAAATTTATGTACTCATCTTATATGAGACTTTGCTTATTGCCGAAACTAGCACGTATATATGACGTGTTTTCGAGCCAAAATAATGACACTTATATCTGTGGAATATATTAGTAATACAATCAATCAGATAATGTAAGACGTGTGCATTTATTTAATGTTACTATTAAATTGTCCGGTAATTGTAACATAAGTTGTATTAGCCGGGACTCCATTAATTTCTTGATGCAATGCCCAAGGATGCACTTTTCACTGGGCAAATGTTAACAAATAGTTGTATGTGTACCTGGTGTTCCGCCGGTTGACATGTTACACTTTGGCAGCTTGAGTGAGTCCCGATGAGCACTGACTCCAATCAAAATGCACCCAATTAGTGCAAATACGTATCGTTTGGAACTTTGAACAAATAGCTAACGTTGTTTCTAGAATTGCACCAGGTAATTTAAGTATTCTTTATTGATTAATATGTTTTGAGTTAGGGTTTTGATATGTTGTAACCGCTCCATGATAGAATACTCTTTTATAACCACAATTAAAGTTATAACGTTTTTTTTTTACTATATATTGATCACTTTACGTGTGTGGCTGTAATTCATATTTTACTTTAGAACCACTCTAACATAACCATGACCTTTGAGTTATTGATCACAACTTTTAGGTTGAAAAGCCGCACGCCACAAAAATTATTAGTGCTAGTCAGATCAATCAAGTGAAACAGTGTAATAAGAAGAAGAAAATGGCATTCTTAAATTGTTAGCCATGACAAAATGATTTCCCTGACTAGAACTAGTTTCTAGCCATTTTATTTACGAGTAACGTCATTTTTCTTCTTTTATTAGGATGTGGAGGGTTGGGCAAAAGCCTAAATAATCTTTTTTTCCCTTGTATCTTTCTTATCTCTCAGAATTTAAATTTAGATTGCAAACTATATAAAATTACTAAAAAATCAATCGACAAATGTCGGTGGATTTTTTTTTTAATTCAAGTACAACATGAATAGAAATTAAATCTTCTTCTCATATGGTGGAATTCGCTGCAAGGTTCAGGCGTGCAGGAGCCTAGCAATCCCATTTGAGCTCGGATTCAGACCTATGTATGTGGCTTCAAAAGTCAATTGAGCTTTGTCCAATTTCAGAGATGACACGTCAAACATAGAATTTTCTTTGGGTCAGGATCAAGCCTATTTTGTGTCCCAGAAAATTAACTAGTCCGGGATGAAATATTTCCCGTTCCTTAATTCATTATTCGGGCCATCTGTAACCTGAAACATTGCCATCCTTACTCTCACAAATAGAAGCAGGATTTAAGCCGGAAATATCTTACACAAAGTTTTACTTGTTAAACCAATTAACACTCACAATAAATAATAGTACTATTAAGTCATGTTGAATCCCAAATTTACATTTAATATTGCAGCTTAATTATTTGGTATACGAATTTCTTTCAAATGATGTTAAAGGTTTGCTAGTTAAAAGAGTTTTCTTCTTCTTCTTCTTCTTATTTATTATTACTTGGAAAATTATTTATGCACCACTTCTCTTTTGTCACATGTACATCTAACCATTATAAGATTTTGACATAGTCTTTACACCATTTTTGTCTTTAAACTTATATCAATCAACCACTTTGACACTATAATGTGACTATTTTACTTTAAATAAATTAAAAAACTATTTTATTCTATAAAATTTTAAAAACTAAAAAATTATAATTACAAAGATACCCTTGATGTTAAAACAAATAAATCTCAAAAATTCAAAATATTAATTTTTTATAATTATAGTTTCATTAAAAAACGTTCATGTTAATTTTTGTAATTACAATTTTATTTAATTTTAGTAATTAAATTAAATATAAAAAAATTTGCAAAAATTAACATAAAGAGAAAAACTCCATATAATTATTGTAAACTTCCTTATAATTAAAATTAAGAAACTTCCCTTATTACTTTTTGGTTAGGTTGCATGCATGCATTTTCAATTCGTTGATATTTATGTTGTATGTGAATGTGACTTATTGTTGTATTAGTTTGCTGCACGATAAATGATAAGAGAATATCAAGTTATCAATTGTTACGTTACTTTTTAACATTTCAGATTAAACTTGGGAAGAATAATACTACTTCATATTTGGTTGGACTTGTTGAACATGTGACATATTTCTCTCAAAGAATTTATTTGTTTTTAGTTATTATGCTAACCTCAACAGATTGAAGTGAAACACCAGCTTAAAATGCCTTGCCTACTTGATCACTATCATTCTTTATTAGAAACGAATCTTGGGTTAGATGTTTGAAAGGCTATATAATCCTAGCAGCCTAGCTCAGGTGGCATCTAGATTTAATAACTATTTCCACAACTTTAAAACTCTCTTCTTTATTACTTTGCTGATCCTGCAAATATAACCTAGAAATGTTTCATGACCAGCCAATCTTTTTAAAATATAAATCAAGTTTGTCAGTGCGCACCAAGCCGAAAATATCTACCACCAAATAAGGAAGAAAAAATGAAAAATGATGTCTGCACCACTTTTTTTTTGTTATATGTACATTTAATTACAAAAGATTTTTGACATGTTTTACGCATCACCTATACTTTTAAATTTGTATCAATCAATCACTTTACCACTAACATTTTTACAATCTATTAAAGAATCTAAATAAAATGATTATTTCATCCTTGAATGCATTAGCTATTTTACCCTTTAAAACTTTGAAAAATAACAACATTTATAATTACATGAGAAGCATGATTGTATATAAACAACTAGTCAATTGAATGGTCTTTTATTTTTATTTTTTATGTTGGAAATAATGGGTTTTCAATTTAATTTTTTAATTTTTTAATTTTTTAAAGTATCAAAGGGTAAAAATGGTCTATTAATATATTTAAGGGTGAAATAATCATTTTGCTTAGATGCTTTAACAAATTCTAATGTTGTTAGTGGCCAAATAGTTGATTTGATACAAATTTGAAAATATAGGTGTGTATAGAATAAGTTAAAACTTGTGTAGAGTTTGATTTGTTTCAAAGCTTAATAAGATCAATGCACCACCCAAAATCTTTGTCAAGATTAGCTCCAGTTGCACACAAATTCGAAGATGAATAGGACTAACTAAATTAACAAAAACACTCAAGAGCCTAATCGAGAATAAAAATAAAATAAAATCAGTTCACAAGTTTAATCATAGAGAACACACAAGATAACGTGGTTCAGTTTTTGCAAGACCTATATCCATGAGTGGAACCACCAAAGTTAATTTATTGATTGATTCAATGAAAAAGATACAAGAACTCAAAGTTAAATTACAGAGTTCAAGAACAAGCTTTCTCTATCTCAAATCTCTCACAAGAATTCTCTAGAATCCGCCTAGAATAAGTTGAAAAGCTCAGCTTTATACAACAACAGCATAACGACCTTGAAATCCAAATTGCACAACCTTTCAACATGTCGCAAAACTGTTATAGTAAGAAATGTTGAATATTGATCTTAGATCAAAAGCAGCTTATTCAATAATTTCTGACAAAAATAATAAAAAAAAATTGATAATTTTTTTAAACTTTATTTATTCTATACTTTTCTTCATTTTGGTGACAACTTTTAAAAGTTAGTGGAAAGTTTTTTAAAGTAACTTATAGATAAAGCTTAGAATTTTATTATGATAATGTATTTCCCCACAAAACCTATTTATGCTTTTGGTTACTTTCTCTTTTAATTCATATTCATGTCTTGTATTATGAGTTTGATATGGATTATAAAGTTAATCAAATTTTAATTAATTTATGGGGTAATTATTCTTTTAATATGCCAAATATTGGCTAAATAACATACCGCTGCATAAATTATTGAACTGTAACACTTTCACTACAATAACTTTAAAAAAATAATAGTTTACTACATTTACTTCACTTTCATTAATTGACTTATAAAATACCAAGGGCTTAACCTCTCACCACCAAATTAAATGTTGGTGATTTCAGATCAATTTGAATTAGTGTTGGGGTTTGTGAATTTGATTTAGGGTTAGGGTTTGTGAATTTCAACAAATTTTTTGCTACTTTTTTTCTTTTACTTTATTGTATTTTATGTTGATGATAATAATAATAATAGTTCTTAATTTTTTATCCTTTATGATTACACTTAGAAATTTGGGTTTAATTTGATGAAAAATAACTTTCTCATACGACGTCAATGTGACATCATATTATAGTATTGGAAGTAACAGAAATTTAGTACATTGTTATTTTTAAAATGTAATTATAGTGAAGTGTTATGCTTCAATTAATAATTCATATAATAGTTTGTTATTTCGCAACACTTGAAATCGTAAAGAAAAATAAGCCTAATTTATTTATTTTTTATTTTGCTTTGTATTAGAATATATATATATTGAAATGTATTATCACTGCAAACATTCTAAAACTTTAATCAATTTATATAATATATGACTATTCAATTGGTCATTATTATAGACTGCCCCACAATACTGTAATACTAAAATATAACCAAACTATATATAAACTTTATTTTTTAAGACCACATTACTCTCAAGAATACATTTTACTGAATAGCTAAATGTTCTTTCAACTAAACCTAATTATTTATTAAGTATACTACAAGAAGATTATGTTTTGTTATGGCTCTAGAAGCTTGGAAATTGGGCAAATCACATGCCTGCATTCCAGTCAGTCTCTCATTTAACTTTCTCTTCGAAAAGCCAGCAAATAAGCTAATAATTCTCTTTTTTTTTTTATTAAAAAGATAACAAATGTAACAAAAAAGGGTGCGTAATTTTTACATCGGTATAACCAAATAAAGTTGATGCATCTCTACCTTTTTGTTATTTTGTTATTTGTTCTTTTTTCCTTTTTTTCTTTGGATTAGAATTTTAGATGGGGTTGATAATTGACAGTTGCAACTCCCAAACAACCAGCTGCATGCCAGAAGCAAGAAACAGAGAACACAGCCTTTTTTCTTTTTCTAAGGTTGCGTGCACAATTGCCTGTTTTAGAAACCTTAATTGAAACAAAATAAATTAATAAATAATAAAAAAAAAAACTTCCAAAGATTCTAAGATGTCGTGTATTTGTAATAAGTATTTCTTACCAAAATTTAGGTTAAGGTATGTAATGATAGCGCGGATAATGAGAGAATAAGAGTTGTAATGCGCTAAATAATTCATAAAATCAAATCATCGGCAAAAATTTTTATTGTTAGAAGGAGTGAACTCTTGAGCCTGACAAGATGATGAACACCACCACACATCTATCAAGTATATGTATGATCCAAGACCAAGAGAGTTATCAGCAGGTTCAGTTAGGGTTCGCGAATAATCATGACGTCACTTAATGCAACAATTTATTAGATGACTCCATTGTTAAATTAATGGGACCAAGAAGCAATTAATACAATTGTGCCTAGTTAAAACCCCCATATTTAAATTAAGCCAGTTGGATGAATTAATCAAAGACTTTGAAACTTTTAAAATAAAACCGAATTATTCTTTCTCATATTTATTGACGAGTCGAGATTTTGCAACGTTTCAAAAGGGGAATGTTATCAATCAATGAACAATCAAACTTTGGGCTTCTAATCTCAAGTTGATATTGTCAAACAAAAATCCCTACTCTGATTGCAACTGACCAACCTACAAAAAGCGCACTTGACGAATTTCCAACGTCAATCACATTATAATTGTGATGCGATTTAATTTACATTTAAGAAAGTGCGTCAAATTCAAATATACAGGAAAATTTCAGCCACCAATGATTGGATAACTCAATATGGCTAGCCTCAACTTGATTTGTATTTTATTCAAGCTACATTTAAACAAAAACAGGAAATAAATAAAAAATTTATTAGCCAACGTGGCAATCGTGCAAGCTCAAAGTTGCCACGTAGAGTAAATAACATTTGTCAATTGTAGAAAGGCCTTTAAACAACTCTTTTTTTCCGTAAAAAAAAAAATAAAAAAGGAAAAACACCGCCCTCGGTTTTGATAACAGCACGTGTCAGTGATCTATTCGATTAACGCTGCTCACAATTCCACTAGTTCCAAACTCAACCCACGAATCTGGGGCGCTCTGAGACTACGAGGAAACTGTTCTCCCGCACTCGCGCGTGCAGATTCGACACACTCGCTCTCCCACGCTTACACTTGTCCATCTGAATCTTTGCTCATGGCTCACGATCTGTCGATTCTACGAGGCTCCCCAACGCGATGACAATAGATTCGCTTGGACAAATGTCGCACGCAACGAGCGAGTAAAACCATTCTTTTAATGAGCCCGCGAGTAGAGAAAAGCAAATCCACTATGCTGTTTTCGGGCGCCCAAAACCGGGTTTGTTACCTTAAATAAGAGAATTTTACATCGTACTGTGTCTTTAAAAACCACTTCCATATTTTAACAAAGAAAAAATAAAAACCACTTCCATAAAAATTTTCCATAATCGAACATCTCTCCAAAAGAATCGCTTTTCATTTTCTTACTTCATAGTCTATATAGCTCTCAACAAGTAAGTTGAATTTTCTTTTTCTTTTGTCTTTTTTTTCTGGGTTATTTTTTCTATTTTTAGTTTCTTTTATGTAAGTATATATAATCATACCATATTGATCCGTTTATTATTCGTTTCATTTCATTAGACGTAAATGTTACATTTTTTTACCTAGTTTCCGTATGAAATTGTACCGTATTAATTTTTGTAGTATTTAGAAAAAAAAATTATTTATCGCGATAATTGTATTGTTCATCAAGTTTTGACTTTTGAATATTAGTAATAACGGTGCTGTGATTAATTTTGTTTGATCTAAGGAGCGAGATGGGTCGTGGGAAAATAGTGATCAGAAGGATTGATAATTCGACGAGCAGGCAAGTGACTTTTTCGAAGAGGAGAAACGGGTTGTTGAAGAAGGCTAGAGAGCTCTCGATTCTCTGCGATGCTGAAGTGGGGCTGATTATCTTCTCTAGCACTTCCAAGCTTTATGAGTATTCAAGCTCTAGGTAATTACATCATCTTCATCTTCATCTTCATCACCATCATCATCACTTCTACTTTCCTTTCTCTAAATAATTAATATCAATCTATGCTTCTCATTATTGTTGATTTTTTGTTTTAATTCGTACTTGTTATTATTTTATATAAAAAATTTATCTGCCATCTATACATAGCCTTTCTTTCTTTCTTTCCTTTTTTTTTTTTTTTTTGCCGAAGATATTTATACTTCAGGAATGATTTTCGTTCGGATGATATTATTATTGCTAGTATATACGTATACGCAGGATCGAACGAGTTAGTGTTTTGTGTTGCATTTGGCTTACGTAAAATATATATGCCTTTGTTGTTCATATTTTTTTTTTTTTTTTTTTTACCAGCAAGGAAATACTAATGTTTGATGTTCATGCTATAAGCACAAGCGTGTGTGTGTTTATAATAACTATATATGACTGCATAAATTCTGTAACATATTTGTCCATAGATTCATGTACATCGTAGTCTACTTTTCGGATGTGCATGTGTATTACATAATTTAAGAAAAGAAAATAAGCGATACTAAAATGGGTCTCTTTGGCAAAATTAAATGTACGACTTAAGAGCTTAATCAAGTCGTTAAAGTGCTTAGCAAATGGGTCTCTCTCTCTCTCTCTCTCTCCATTTTTCTTTTTTTTTTCTTTTTTACTTTTTCTGAGAGAAATTAATTAGTTAGCAAGCGCCAAGCAGTGCTGTAGGCGCAGAGTTTGCATGTGGTGCTGAGGCATTGTATAAACACTGCATATAGGGCTGATAAAACTTTAGCGATTGAATTAAAAGCTCTATGTTTTTCCATGCATCGTTGAGGCAAATCTGGCGGTTTCATCATGTCGTTGTGTCAGTGATTTCTTCTTTATATCTTTGATACTTGTAGCTGAAAGATTCGAGCTTGTTTAAGTTTGTAATCTTCCTATCTTTGCGATGATGCATATATGTGCTAATATATATAGTTATGTCGGAGACACCTACACAAGAGTACTGGATTTGGCTCTTGTGTCCCCGCACATTATGGGATGTCCTAATACATGACTTTTGTTCTTGTCATTATGGTTATTGATATTTTAACTTGATGCGAATGTGTTAAAAAGATTGTATGAATGTTCTATTGGTCTTTAATTCTTGAAATATTTACATACGACAATGGTTTTGATAATCTTGCCAGATTTACAATTTTGGTTCTTATCATATATTTATCCCAAAATAATCTTGATTTCTATCATATGTGCATTTCGCATTGGTCATGACTGAGAATATTTAGTTTGAAGAAAAGTATTTGACTACTAGGTGGCACATCTTCCACTAAAATTCTCACCATTTTTTCATCTCAATCGTGAAAATAGTCAAGACACAGAAGATTAAAAATTAGTGAAAAAGTGCATTGCACTAGAGCTGTACTAGCTCTTTTTTTTTTCTCCCCCGAAATTTATTGGTGATTAAAGTAACGAATCATATATTTGACATAATATATACTACTGAATAGTTGTATTAAATTTCTGGAAGGAAACAGATATTATAGGTTTCCATTAATCTAGGTTTATCTGATTTTTAGTAATCTTCATTTGATAGGTTTCTATTAATCTAGATGTATCTAATTTTAGGTAGACTTCATTTTATAAAATATTCAGGTAGTTGTTTCTTTAGTCTATAGATATAATTGGCTCCCTTTTGGCAGCATGACATCTGTAATTGAACGCTACAACAAACTGAAACAGGAAAATCAGCAGCTGCTAAACCCTGCTGCAGAGGTCAAGGTAAGTGTCATCTCTCACCATTCTAATTCATGTGAATTATTTCTCCTGTATCAATTGAAAAATAATTATCTGATATTAGTTTTATGGGTTACTAGGATATATCGTCAGTTAGTGACTGATATTATTCCATATAAAAGCGTCTTTATTATATTAAAACAGTCCAGCTTTTAGGAGTAGCATTCGCAACTGGTGCAGGGGCGAACCTAGGAGTTTTCTGTTTTGATCTGCCGGACTAATTTATAAATTCATTATAATATTTATGTGAATGTTGATGCATATAAAAAGCTAAGGAATGCATATATCGAACAACGTGCATATAAAAAGCTAAGGAATACATATATCGAACAACGTGACACTAAAATTTTTAGCAAATTCTATATGTTAAATAAAAGAATGACAACAAATGTAAAAAAATAAGTTTATAATATAAATTAGTAAAATTATATCATAAAAGAATTATTTGTGTATATTTTTGTTTTACTATGGAGAAGATGAAATATTTATATTTGATAAAAAAATAGCAAGTATGATTATGATAAAAATAAACCATAAAATTATGAAAATGTTGCAAATTGCTACTATATGTCATTTTGTAACTTTCTAATACTACAAATGACAGTAAAATATATTAACATACTTTTCTTTCAATTAAATTAAACCATAACAATTTTTTATTATAATAATTTAAAATAGTAACAATATTTTAGCCCGTAATGATTCCAATTTATTCAATGCATATATATTTTAATTGTTTTATAAAGTAAGTCTCTAACTCCCAATTGAAAAAGAATATGGAGTTGAATTGGGACAAACTTAAAAATAAAATTAAAAATCATTAAATTACATAAAAAAATAGAAAAAAAAAAATTAACTGGTATTAATCAGTTTTCCCAAACTAGATTGGTTTTTGCTGCTGCCTGGGAGGTTAGCTTTAGGACCTATGCTGATATGAGCTACGATACGTTTTTAAAGATTTTGTGTCATGAATTTATAATAATATATGATTAATTTTTAATTGGTTATGCATTATTATCCTATAGCTATCAATCACAACCTTGTATATTTTGTTCCGCGCAAGATCAAACTAGCTTGGAGACATGATTGTTCTAGTTTATCAAGCTATGTATATCCACACTCTATTCCATTGTTTTCCTCGTATATATTTCACTCTCTTATGCTCCACGAAGCTAGGTTTTTGGAAGAATGGACACAATCTATTGAACATGTAATTATATGACGACTTTTTCATAATGAAAGAGATCTAGGATACTCTGAAAAAAATGCCACAAAAAAAAGAGCTTGGCATATCCTATGAATAAATTTGATGTAAATAAATCTCGTGAGCTACCAATTCATGAAGTGTTAATAAAAACATTGGTAAAATTTCTATAATGCCGCATGAACAATTAATATAAAAAGTACAGAATACCATAATATACTTGCTAGCAAAATATGGTATTATTTACCAAAAATTTCTTCTAGAACATGTAGCTTTGCTATAATTTAAACCCCCAGATTGTTCTTATAATAACGTGGATAGATGAGAGGTAAAGCTTATTACGTCTTTGTGCTTAGATGTATAGTTTTGTTTTATTAACAAAAGCTTCTCTCAGACTATTGTTCATATTAAAAGATAAAAATAGTTAAAATCCTTCCAAAACAGTTTTAGTATATCTTAGAAATTCACTCTCATTTTAGCACTTTTTAAGAATATGCTTAGGAAATTTTTAATATGAATAATTATTTATCACATCAACTTGCTAATGTTTTTTGCTGCATTAGTTAGGACAAACCAGAAAAGGGTGTGCCTGAGCTACTCTCGTAGTTGTGGTTTTGGTAGAGCTTACCCTAATGTTATGTGTATGATTAAGATGCTGCCCCTTTTAAAAGTGGAGTGGAATCACTTGTACTCTTTAAGCAACCAAGTGCAAGTGAAAGTGCCTGTTTGCCAACTACTTTTTGCTGTATACATTCGAAATTAGTCAAAAGCACGACATATAAACAAACCCTAAATGCCAGACTCAGAGAAATGCTGACAAGCTACAATGTATAATAACCTTTATTGGGTTGGATCTATGAAAAATGAAAACCCTGTTCCCTTCGGGTCAGTAGTATGGAGACAACTTGGGATTATTATGCATACTTAGTTTATGCCAGATATAAAATCAAAGGGGAAGGATAGTGATTCACCCTAAATCCAAGGGAAGGGGTGCGATCTTCATTGATTCTACAAGGAAGAGTAGTCTCGCTTCCAATGAGCATAATGATCCAGGGGAGGCAGAAGCTGTGGCCTACACTTTTAGGGGTTATGGAGATCTTACTCGAGACTAGGAGAAAGATGATTATAACGGTCAAGTTACTTTCAACATGGCTTGGTAGAGGTATGTTTGATACTGAAACGGTGTGGTTTTTCAATTTCATAGCTACTTTAGAGTACAAGCAAAAGTGAGAGTTTGATTCTATTTCGTACTGCTGTTCTAGGGGACAAAAACTCTCACTGTTAAGAAAAGTTGTCAAGTGTTTAAAGAAGCAACAGAAGCCATGAAATAAAGAATTAGTTATAGTTTACAGAGTTCATAGAATCTAAGTATTTACCAAACACTTCAGCAACAAAAAGAAGTTTGGTTGCTAAATTGTCTAAAAGCAGCTAAAACAAATGGACCCTTTATCAATCTATTTCATAGCTGTGCTGAAGCAAAGCGATTACAAACACACTCTGATTAGAAGGGATATGGCTAAAGGCTAAATTCTCTATAATTAATGATAAGGACTCTGGGATATTAACCAAGTTGTTTGTTGTTTTGAGTGTAACAAAATTTTGCAGCGAGACAGATACAACAGACCCTGCTTCTGTGACTCATCTTTAGATCAAATAGATCTGAAAAAGATGATGTAGCTCTGTGGAGGCATGCAGTTTTGATGAGCCTCAGACAAGGACTTGGCAGCAGGCTTCATTTCTTTAGCTTTCAAGTTAATGAACGAACACTTGCTGAAGATATTGGATTAACGCTAATACCCTAAGCTAGCACATAAAGAGGAAGCAATATTTGGGAAGCTGCTATTGATTAGTACAGTAGCTTCTATCATGAGTACTAGTAGATGACTTGCTATAGTGGCCAGAGGATTAGCTCTGGCTTGTACCAATCTGTACTCCTTCAGCTCCAACTACAGAGCTCGGAGGGATGGCTCGGGCTTATGTACTAAGCCTGGGAACAATTCTCTGCCAAGGTGTTAAAAGATATTAAAAGATAGCGTCAATCTCACTCATTCTCGAGTTTGATTCTCATGGTGTTCGTTCAATGCAACGGAATGAGGAGCATTTTTCAAATTTATGATCCCGACTGCTTGAAGGTTGTGTTCAAGCGCTGAACCAAGATCGCCGAAGCTTAAAACCTGTAGTTGTGAGCTTATGCTGCTGAAGCAACTGAAAATCTGTTGCACAGAAAAGAAGAAGAGGGGGTAAGAGCAAAAAAGGCGCGATTAACGAAAATTTAGAATAGTAACAAGTGCTGAAGATTAAGTCTGAGAGCAATAGGACTTGGATCTTGTGATTGGATGACCATCACCCATCAACGTGATTCCATGAACCATCAACATCAAGCATGAATCTTATAGAAAGCCAAAACACAAGCACTTCAAGGAGCCTGCCTGAAGCTCCCAAGATCGCCAAAGCTTAAACCCTGCAGAGGTGAGCTTAATGAGCTGAAACTGAAAACCTGTCACACAGAGAGAGGGGGGTGTGTGGAGGGGAGAGTGGGGGAGCTTGATTAGAAAAATTTAGAATAGTAACAAGTACCAAAGATCCAGGCTGAGAGCAGCATGACTTGGTTCTTGTGATTGGGTAAACCATCACCATCAGCATGAATCTCATAGAAAGCCAACAGACAAGCACTTCAGGGAGCCTGCCTGAAGCTCCTATAACTTCCTAACCAAAGAAGCCTAGAGAACCTATAGAACACACCAAACACTTTTGTACGGACACTTCGTGATATTCAAGTCAACTGCCAAAATCATATGGATACACAATGTAAGAGCCTGAAATAACTTGATTGTGTAACAAAAATTCCTTCATACATCAAATGTTTACCAAATGCTCATCCTTTCTATTAGAGGAACAACAGAATCTTTGTCAAATATATGGACCAATTATGGTGAAAAAAATTAACATTAACCCATATTCTATAAGACTATCCACCAATTATTTTGACCTTCCATGCAACATGCTACCCAGATTTTGAGCTTCCCTCTGCATTTTCTTCCAGATGATCAATTGAGTGCATGATCTCTGCAAAGGGCACGAATATTACAATCATATTCTCAAAATTAGTAGCCTAAACGAATTAATTTTTGACAATTTTAGTGCCATCCTCAACATGTGAGAACTGAGGTCATCAATTAGAACATCCTAGCTAACTTCAATAAAGTTTACTGATAGTTGTTTATTACTCATTCTGCAGGTTCTCACGTGTTGTAATCCATTGCAACTACTTGTCAACCGCACTCTTTCCTACAATCATTTCAAAGATAGGTAGTCATCATCAGCAATTGAACCTACTTCTATGGATAATTTCTAAATTAATCATCAATGACCCCTACTCGAAACATTATAAAATTCCCCGCATCACTTTCATTGTCAACAAGGATTCTAGTACTATGAGAGAATTTCACATATTCGTGCTCGTTTCCAAAGCTAAACAGTAAAAGATCCACCAGTCAATTTGTTCAAATACACCCGAGTTCCCCCTTTCCCCTCTGACGTGGCTTATTCTCAAATTTGCGTCACTCTACCAAATGTTTCAGTGACATGATACATCACTTCAACATGACTCAGATTAGCATCATAACAAGAACTTATACATAATGAAGGTCAGGTTGCCAATTCAATTTGAGAAGAGATATACTTGACTCCCTAGAATAGTGTCATGTAAATAGTGACTAACATCAACTTTTTTCTTCTAGCCAAAAAGGATTAGAGTACTTAATATATAACTAGCAGTTGCATTATTAAGCTGATTAACTAGTAACATTTTTAATCACATTATAAACCTTTCAATATGTGAAAATATTCAACTAATAGGCCTTTGGCCTCATGGGAGAGCACTAGCTCTCACAATGTGTGAGAGCAAGTGCTCAAACCCCCACAAAAGCCATTACATGGGGTTTGATTTCCTTCCCATGGAATCCATAATTGAGTAGATGCAATCTTCTTCCTTACAAAATATAGGTGGTAAACTTATGAAAAAATGTAAGAGTAGGCGACCCTCGAATATTAGTGAGGACTAAAATCTAGGTAGTGAGGGTTAAAATTTGCGTTGTGAGAATTAAAATCTAGGTAATGTTTCATAAGAATAACGTAAACTTGTAAACTACTAACAAAGCAAAACAAAAAGAAAGGAGAGGAGGAAAACAAGGTGAATATGTGTAGAGGAAAACAAGGTGAATATGTGTAAGGGAAAATAATGGGAAAAGAAGGGAAAAGAAATGGGGAAAACAAGACGAACATATAAGTAAAGGAAAAGGGGAAAACAAGGTGAATATGTGTGGGGAAAAAAATGAACCCTCAAACTAAAGTAAGTTATCAATCATATATAGTTAACCTAAGTCACGAATCAACTACTACACACACATATTTAGTATAAATGTAGTAGTTTAGCAGATGTCAATTACAAATAGTCTACTATCAATCACATAATAGTTAGCCTAAGCCAAGAATCAACTACTACACACACATATTTAGTATAAGTATAGTAGTTTAGTAGATATCAATTATTAATAGTCTTCACACTCAACTCATAAGCAAGCATGCACACTAGCATACATCTTCATGAACAAGTCAAACAACATAAAAGAAGAAACAAGTCGACGAACTACATAAAAGGAAGGAACATTTGGTAGTGAAAAATGGCAACTAGAAATTGTAACCTACAAAGAAATAATATATTAAAGTGTTTAACATGCTTATTGCCCTTATAGACAAGCTTTCGATTTAGGTTAAGAGACAAATTAATGAGGTATCAAAGCCAGTTTCGACAAGAGGGTTTGGCTTTGACATCCCCATGTAATTGCCTTTGTATTTATTATTGTCCTTTGTCTCCACCTAGGTTTTGTCCACAAGACAACTTGCTCTGTCAACTTACACGTTATGAGGCCTGTCAAAATGCATAATATTATTGTCATTCGACTCTTCCATGTGATTGTGTTTGTATTTGCTTTTAACTTTTGTCTCTCTGTGAAACCATTTGGTATTGATCTTGCCCATGAAAGAGACCATTAAATTATGCTGAGCTTTACCTACTAGCGTATGCCTTTAAGTTTAGCAATAACGTAGCAACCATCTCCATCAAAATAACTTTAATGTAATGGTAGCAAATTCTAGCTCAATACTTAATGCCGGTGGTGGAGCAACTAACAAACTTTTGCTTCTTGCTTCTATAGAGAATAAGAAAGTCCCTTATGATACATAATACTAAAATAATGTACAAGTAGTTCATGATATCACTTGCGCAATCCATATAAGAAGAAACTCAAGCTTAAAAGAGGGGATAAAAAAGATATATTTCAAATTTAATATGTCTTAAAAGATATCAAAAAATACAATGAATAGCAATATAATCGACGTCCATGAGAGAAGTAACAAACTAGCTCAGATTGTAAATATGTACTCAAAAATCTATTAACTTGGCCCTTTAAATAAAGTTTGTTGCTTGCTTGGATTGAGAAACAAGGTTGCCATTGGAATTGAGCCACCCAAATCCTAGAAAAAGTTGAAAACATTTAGGACGTTTCGACTCTACAATGGCTATAGTTAACCATTCAATATCGAAATGCTATCAAAGCCATCTGAAATAATAATTCATACATCATAGGGTAAATGAAGTATTGACCATAAGACTCACAGAATTGATATTAAATGTTAATAGTTCCATTAATTTAGTTGTCTACCTATGTATTGCACCCCCCTTAGATAATTTGTAACAAGCTAAAGAAATGAGACGAAGTCCAAAAATCTTTGTTTCTCTCAAAGGGCGTGCTAATTGCAAAATATCAATTGAAACAAAATATCACCATCAAATAATAAGCATTGTATTGAAATCGTTAATGCTACTTTCATTTCCATAGACTTCCAATCATTGATACACTAATATCACAATAAAACTAAAATATGTTCGAACCTAGCCTCTAACACATTGATTTTATTTCATTTATTTCATAAATTTCTAGAAATTCTTTTCTCATACTGTGCCAATGTTAGTATCTCCTTTTCATTTAATATTTTCATTTTTCCTTTGTAGTTTTGGCAAAGGGAGGCAGCAAATTTAAGTCAACAACTACGATACTTGCAAGAAAGCCACAGGTGAATCATGTGCCACTCAAATTTTGGAGAGAGAGAGAGAGAGAGAGAGTTCCAAACCTCTAATTAGGACTACCTAAGCCCTCATGAATGCCTAAAGTAGTGAGCCATCCTCAGGGAGAGAGAGAGAGAGAGAGAGAGAATCCAAATAGCTTATCAAACCTCTAATTAGGACAACCTAAGTCCTCATGAATGCCTAAAGTAGTGACACCATCCTTACTACCTTTCTTAAGAATGGGTTAGCCATTGGATCAATAAAGTAGTGACACCATCCTTACTACCTTTCTTAAGAATGGGTTAGCCATTGGATCAATCTAATGACTCTTGTTTCATTTTCCTTCATGTAATAAATGTTTGCTAATGTTATAAAAAAAAAATGTCCCCTGCAAAGACAACCATTCTATTTCACAAAAGACACCCATTCTAGTTGAGAACTGAAGGCTAAATGTTGAATGGAAATGATTAGGAAAGCTGTTGAAATTTCTAGGAAAATTGGAGTATAATCCCATGAAGTTTGTTTGTGACTTTTAGTCATGATAATGGGCTTGCTTGCTAGTTTATCCATAGTACCCATATTCACACAACACAACACATGGCAGCTATTGAGGAAGCCAATAATGATATATATTGTACTAGGTCTGATTTTAGAGAGACCTCATTTTCAAGAGATAGTTAGGGAATGACTGTTTAATCCAGTTTTAGGGAATCAGCAGGGAAGAATCATTTAAGAGAGAGATGAAGAGAGATATAGACAAGAACGTTATCAAAACAGGGTTTCAGGATCGGAAATCAATAAGTAGGGCTGACTATTCCTCGTTCTATTTTTAAATGCCGAACAAGTAGTCTTAGTTTTTTGTTTTCTTAGTGGACAGCTGGTCCACTATCTATTTTAAATCTTCAACATGAATATATTTTTGAGTTTCTTATCAAAAACAATATATAGAACTTTTGATAAGTACTCTCAGCCTAGTAGGAAAAGAACCATGTAAGTATATTTAGACTTCCACAGAACAATTCTAGACCATTTTGCAACTTCACCAAAATTCTAAAATATCGGCATTCTAATATCCAGCACTATTAATTTACAGTTATCACTTCTATATTATAATGCCAATAGGTAAAGTAAAGATCAAAGAGATGGTTAGCTGAATGTGGACTTAGAGATGATACATGGAACCAGTTAAACTGAAAGAATTATACAGGCAACCAACACTAACCACCAACAAACCACTAATATGATCAATAGACGGCGTGATTATTTAAGTTAAAATGTGTAGTTATCATCATTTATAGTATTTGCTAATAGCATACAAGAACTTCTGCTTTCACCTAAGCAGGCAACTGATGGGAGAAGAACTATCGGGTTTGAATGTCAAAGACCTACAGAATCTGGAAAACCAACTGGAAATGAGTTTGAAAGGAGTCCGTCTAAAAAAGGTAAAATGACCTTATCACTGGTGCAATCTCCATGCTATAGTAATCAAGATCATTCTTTTATATGTAGCATTCGTAAAAAACCTAATGTTCGTTTATTTTTTTGCAGGACCAAGTTTTAACTGATGAGATCAAAGAACTTAACCGCAAGGTTTCCCTCAAAGACTGACCGTAATTTGTGGTGATTTTCGTTACATGACCATTCCATGTTGAGTAACTGGCACTCATTGATTTCCTTGCAGGGTAATCTCATTCATCAAGAGAACCTTGAACTCCATAAGAAGGTAAACCTCATCAACCAAGAAAATAGAGAACTGAAAAAGAAGGTATTTGTCCAGACAATCCTACATACGTATTAAAAAAAATATCTTACACCAATATTTCATAAATAAGTCTTTCAGTACCTAATGAAACCCCCTCCCTGAAACCTAAGGCCTATCATGAGCACAATTGATACCACTAAGACTCAAAACCTGAGAAAAACATTATATAATCTGTAAAAGTGAATATTTCTTTTATGGCTAAGCTGAACTTTCTGGGCCAGGTTTACGAAGGAAGAAATGTAAACGCAGCAAATAGCATTTCCCAGCCTACATACACTATCAGCAATGGGTATGATATGCACCTGCCACTCCATCTCCAGTTAAGCCAGCCCCAGCCCCAAAAGAATGAGACACCAGCAAAAACAATTCAACTGGGGTAAGTTTTTCCCATGGTACTTTTGAGATACTACTTGTAACTTATGACTAATAGGCATATTGATATACTTCTATCTTGAACATGTTTCTTCAATATTTGCAACAGCTTACAGCTGCATTAGCAAAGAAGTTTAATGACGGCGAATGCATATTCGCAAGTACTTCCACCAACGGCTGGCCCGACAATTCAAAAGTCAAATTTGATCAGTGAGCTTCTGAACTTGAGCTACTAGTTATACATTCAGCTTCAGATGAACAGATTTGGTATGAAATATTTTATGAAACAAACTCTATAATTACAGTAGGATGGTCTCCCAAACCAGCAATCAATGTAAATCTATGCAATAAAGGGAAAGCATGTGTCCGGTCTTCCTCTAATTGTTATCAAAGGGTGTGGTGATTCAAATTGAACTCCTGCTATGTGTTTAATGAATATTAATCAGTTTTCAAGCAAAAGCTTCTCAGATTGATTACTGCCTACGGTTCTTGTATTAGCATAGATTCTTTATCCAATAAGAAGTTTATAAGAAGAGAAAACAGGACAGACACCCAAAAGAGGGAAAAAAATGAGAAAAAATAATCTTAAGACTTAAACATTCATGAAGAACCACTAGCAAATCCATTTCAAAATGGACAAACATTATGTCTCAATGTCATTGCAAATGTAAAATATCTATGAAGTAAAACAAATCCAAAAACAACGCAGTTCACAAGAAGGTCACCATTCAGAGACCAACGGATTTTTGCTTCTTTACCCAGTAAGGCAATGACTAAAGTTACATTTTTTATTATGATAAATTAAATAAAAAAATATAAAGCCAAAAAAACAGTTCCAAGAGAAACAGTAAATTGACACTGTTGAGATGAGAATGAATACCTAACTACACGTGCAAACTTTCATTTTGTCCATTTGAAGAAAAACATGTGCAACATCTAAATTAGGAAAGTTTATAAAGTAACACCATGAGAATTCATAATAAACTAATGTACTGCTCCATTTTACACAGGCCTCTTATCATATTTATTTTTGTAATTCATAAAAAAAGGCAAAAAATATGATATAAGAGTAAAATAGGTCCTTAAATTGGATTTTGTTTTCGGGTTTATAGTGATTATTTAGGACATGGATACCTTCAAAACACAAAGGAAAAAAGAAATGAAAATAACTAAAGGAGGATAGACAATGAAGCCCAAAATATAAGGAGATAAATATTGTTAAATAACTGCTACCTAAACCCAACCTCACATATCTACAACCGCAAACATGAAAACAAGTCATTATAATTTATTTTTAAAAAATTCAGAAACAGAAACAAAAGTGACTAGGTAAAACTTATCTCTAATGCAATGTTAAGTAACCCCTAAATGCAAAAACTTAAGCTCTAACAAATGTACAAAGTTAAAGCTTCCTCTTTTAATATCCAATCAATACACAGTGTTCTGCAAAAAACATTCAGCTCTAACAAATATGACAAGTTAAAGCTTTGATTCTCCCATTTTCATCTAATACATTTAAACACATTTTCACTGCATTTTGATGTTTGAACTTTACAGCAAGCATTCAAGTATAGAATTAAGTGATAACAGTTTATTTAAAACAACCAATAAATTTAGAGTTTTAATCAAGTAAAAATAAATTATAGGAAGAAGGCGGTAGTTTAAAGCTAGAGCAAGCAGAAAAAGAGCGGCGGGAGGGGGCTTGGGAAGGGAAGCATAATAACACACGAAAGGCATTCATATTGGGCTTGTACACCTTCAGAATTGTCACCAATAATTTAGTTGAGAGGTGTTGAAGTGACTACTAGTTTGATCGCGAAACCTGTTCACTTTCTTTTACACTTTTCAAACCAATCCTCATAAACACAGGTGCAGCTTTGCCCAAGCCATTCAGCACCAAATCATTTACTTGAATAAAATTAATAAACCTCTTATCTAGAAAAGACAAAATTATGTATATTTTAAGCTAGGCACATTATCAAAGCAAATAAACTAATATTCCCATAACTATAACTTTCAAAATGTACAATTTAGACTTTTATTTTCTATTTATTAAATATATTTATTGTATCTTTACCAGGAACAATTTGGATATTGCAAGCAAACCAATGGGCTTTCACCCAAGACATGATGGCAACTTGATGCTAATCAAGATAACACTTACTGGGCAACAAAGACTCGAAGAGTACATTTTCTTCAAAATAGCATCCATTTATTGTTCATTTAATTAATATATTTTGTTATGGTGTCAGATGTTGTTACTCTTTTACCATCATAAATATAATGCAGTTTTATCATCAACAGGAAAAATATGTTACCTCCGACATCCAAGTTCACACAAAAGTCAATATAGACCAACAACAAAGTATATTTTGGCTCAGTTGATTTTTCCCTTTAGCTAAGATTTGAAGTGTAACTCCACAATAGTACTCTTTTCAAGAATTTAAATTCTTCAATCCATAAGACCCAAGCTATGAATATCCTCCAGAATTTCCACTACAGTAGGCACAGATCGAGTTGGATTTGGTTTTGGGGATATCTATGAACCCAACCCAATGTCACCAGGTTGGCTTAACTTCAAGTCTTCAACCCAAGCAAACCTAAAGTTAAGACCCAAACTGGTAAAAGCTAATCCAACAAGGTTCATCTTAGTCTAAATGAGCCATCAGGTTGAATAAATGTTCAGTGTAAAGCATGCATTTCTCCATTAATTCTGGCTGGTACATTATCTACATATTTTGTGATTATATTAAGTTTCCATCAAATTGTCTAATGTGTATGAGGCTCTCTTTACCAACATCACGAAAGCTCACTCCTTAGTCTAAATAGTCTATGGATTACGTAAGAAAAACCCTTCCCTCTCCCTTCTCCTCTCCCTCTTAAAATTTTTTTTCAAAAAAAAAAAAAGGTTCAATTTTCATATTAAAAATATTGAATTCTAGCTATTTTCTCCTTTTGATAACTTTAAAACTATATACATTGAAACATCTGAGTCCAATAAAGAAACCGCTCAGATGCCCAAGTTTTAACAAACGGCATATTGGAACTAAGTTTCCTTTTGATGTAGCATTAATGTCTCAGTAGACGATCAAGGCTGCAAGTATACATAAACCTAAGAAAGTTGCCAGAAGCAGAAACTCTACTATGAATTTGTGAATTAGCACAATGTAAGCTAAATCTAGTAACATGACATGCTGCAAGATTGAACATCTATACCTTTTCTTTGCACTCATACACTAGTACACCATTTCTTTCTCACACTGCTCATTGAATGTAAACTGGATTGTAGCCTAAACTTCTTAACTACTTATTAAACTTAACACATGGTTCACAATTTAAATATAAAATGAAACAACCACAAAGAGTAGTCCTCAGGTGCAGACGTTCTCATCAAAAATTCATCCAGACGGAGATAAAAGACCAAAAAAATGAACTCTCATACACTAAAAGAAAAAAGAAGCCCATTAGAATCAGTGTTTTTCTTGTTTGTTAGCTCTGTCCGTATTTTAAATTCATCTAGAGGTTGGCAGTCCGTATTTTAAATCCATCTAGACATTAGCACCGAAGCACCAATCCACCCATAAAATCCTACAATATCCATTGAATTTGTCACTACTTATCCATTTTTCACTTCTTTCACATAATTTATTCCATGTAGATATAAAGTACTAAAAAAGTGCCAAAACCATAGCCAATACCAAGAATCAAAACCATTTTTTTTTCCCTTTTCCTTTTCAAATGTTTTACCGCCTTGCATAGATGTAAAACCAAATCTGATAAAGTGTCTGATATTAGAGTGAGGGGGGCAGGGAAAAAAATGATAAAACAATAAAAACGAAAATCCAACCAGAAAGGGCTATGAAGAGAATTATACTAACAAACCATAAAGAGCACAGACATTGGTAACATTTGTCTTATTAATTTCTTCACTCCTCTCATCAAAAATCAACAGCATCAGCTTTAAATCTTAGAATTATTAAAAGGTTCAGTTTGCAGTATGCCATCTAGTAAAACAGTACCAAACTGAAAGAACTATCATTCAAATTCACATACATCCAGTGGCAGAGGGAAGGGCAGCGAGGCCGGATATAGGATTTTGGAAATTCTATGTTTTCATACAGTAATTTTATGTTAAAGTTACATTCAATTTGTCTTGGATCCTTCTAATGTGAATTTCTAGATCAAAGGAAATCTTAGGAATAAAATTTAGGAAATCTCAGGAATAAATTGGTTCTTTTGTAAATTGTAGGTAGTGTTTGTTGGTTCAATGGAAAAATTTCTTGTTGGTTCAAATGCAAAAATTCGATCAAATTTTTAATTTTCAATGCTTGAAGAAAAATTTTATTAGGGATTTCCTATATTTCTTAGATTTCGATATTTCTTTCTAAAATTATCAAATACTTTCGATTTGTAATATGTACAATATTTCTAACTTCTAAATATCCATCTCTTGCAATTCTCACTGTAAACTATATTGATGGATTACCTACGTAGACCGTCATGGACGACACTGAAACAAAACATTTATCAAGACTACCAATTCATTTCTACTCTCTAATGCCTTATAGGAACTTAGATAGAGTTCTTACCTCAGTCTGCATTGTATATTTAGCTTTTGCTCTATTATTGTCTTTTATCAATTTATCCTTTATCAGTTTGTATTTTATAAATAATATTTAGTATGACAGATAAGGTTCTTGTCACCGCACAAGATAATTCTTTTTCATAAAGTTCAAATTTATTAGAAGAAAAAACAACACTTACAAGTACTTTGTGAAAGAAATTTGCCAAGCCCTAGAAAATTCCTGACTACACTCCTGTCAACATCCGTTGCCTAAATCTTCAACCTCCCATGGGGACCACCTCCTCACTGGAAAAACTACATTCTTGCTTTGGGCATCTTCCCCACCCAACCAACCCTTTCTTCAGCTGATACCAGTATGCCTATGCTGGGCCATTCTCCAGCTTACTTGAAATTTTTAATGATAATCACTAGCTAATTGACAAAAGAACTAGCATCAGAAGCACTGCTACTGGATTTACTAGTTGCATGGCAATTCTAGTAGCCTCATTCTATCAAATGAAAGACTAATGTACCACTCACTGGTCACCTCTTTAAAATAAAATGTTCATTTTATTGAATGTATTCGAGTGAATGACTCACAAAAACATCGGCTTTCAGCCATTATCGAGCACATTAGAAGTAACTCCAATTAAAATAAAGCTATAAATGAATTAGACAATTCAACTCTGAAGGATTTCGCCATCAAACAAGCATTCAAAAATTGAATAATAAAACATGAAGAGAATGAAAATATACTTACACATATACATACATAGCCTGGAACTACAGAAAGAAAGAATCGAGGCAGACGAATTGTTTAAAAGATTCTTCGTCAACAATTCAGCTACAAGCGAGACGAAAGCTCCATAAAAACTAAATTCATGAAACGGCACCGCATAGAAAGTCGAGAAAAAAATAAATAAAAAATAAAACTGGAGATGAGTGGGAGAACAAACCTGAGTGATTATACTGCAATGAAACGAAGCAAAACAAATCGACACGAAATGACTCTTCACATTCTCGTACGAATGAAAACATGTGGAAAAGAACTACAAGGAGATCAGAAAATGAGAAGAGAATTTTCAGAAAAAGAAGGCGTTTCGTTTTAGAGAACAATCAGAATGGAGCACGGTGTAGTTCATTTTATAATAAAATCGTCGTGTGCAGACTGCAGAGAGAGAAGAAAATATCTGATGCTATATTCGGATTTTAAAATTGAAAAAGAAGGGTGGGGATTGTCTGTGATTGGCCTACAAAGCATCAAGTTGGCGATGTCAAGCTTGGATGGCCCGTACATGGATACCCGAATCCACTAAATTGATCTTTAAACCCCTTTCTTTAGTTCCATTTCTGTACTTAGGTAAATGATTTAAAAGTTATATAATTATTATAAAAAATTATAATTATAAAATAAAAATTAATAATATATGACAAATATAATTTAAAAATAATAATTTTGATAAAATAATAAAGATATAATAGAGATAAAGTCAATTTAATTTTCGTACTACAATACTAAATATTTACAAACACTGTATTTAAATAATTATAGTTTGTAAATCACAATTGCCAAATATATTATTAATATAGCGTCTTAGTCATTGTCTATCAAATTTATATCAATAGTTTGTATAAGAATAATGTGCTATTTAACATATTATTCATTAGAATTATGAAATTATTTCCAAAATAATTGTATGAAAAAATCAACTATTACTAATATATTTTGTGAAACGTAAATTTTACTTTTCTAATGCCGTACGTATATTATCACTCATGTTAATGTTGATGCGTAGAAATATCGTATGATAAAATTATGTTTCAAAGTTTTTTGCTAATAACTTCAAGAAATTTATAAACCTAATAATATAATTCGTTTTTGTTATACACTTTCTCCCATTGGTTACTCTCTAACTTATTTCACTTCAAGCATAAACACCAAAAAAAAAAAATTTGAAAAAGGGATTAGGATATGCTGTGCTTCAATTTATTTTTTTAAATATTAATAGTTCACGAATTTGATAAAATATTTTAATACTTTCATCTTAAATACGAAGGTATTATTTTACAACAAAGGATCAACTTGAACATCTAAGAAATAAATATCATCTCACTTAAAATAAACAAAATTGAGATATATTATTTGAGATGTATAATGTTGTTGTATTTGCATTTGATGGTTTATGTTTTATAGCGTAATTTTGGGATTAAAAAAAATGCTATGTTTGATTCGGTCGGTGTTCCCAATTAGGATAAGACCGTACTTGTGTAGTGAATTGTAATTACGCAACGGCGGGTGTGGCGATTGTAAATGCTTTTGGCAGCAGAGAAACAGCACCTGTAGAAAAGGCACGTGGATAGAGTTGAGTGACGGGATGTCCAAGTGCAATGAAGTTCTTACAGGTAAAAACTTTTATAGAAATTCGGTTTGTTTAGCTTTTGTCCAATTCCGCCGATGCCTTTGCCTTTTTGGGCAACATGAGGGAAACAGTCGGCTCCAGTGGGGTTGGGCCTGTCGTTAGCCTCCTGATTTGATTGTGCTGCTTGAGGGATGCAGCCGGCTCCAGTGGTGCTGGCCCCCCGATTTGAGATGGTTCGCTTGGTTTCTCATGGTTGCTTCCACTTGTATCCCCAAAAAGTGGATCCGGCTTTTAATATTTTCGAATAAACTAAATAACGGTTCGGCCATCCACAGAAATCAAGCCATTGGCCATCTCAAGTGTTATTAGTAGTTTCCACCACCACTACTCCGACGAACACTCCGTTCACACACATCTCATCTTATTTGCTTGGTCTGCGTAATGCGAGGCACACCGAATCGTGCGCAACGCTTGATAAGCACGTGAGCATTTTGTATAAATAGCAATTAGTGCCTGTAAATAATTCACGCCATTCATAAATCGCAATCATTAAATACCTCCTGCTTATGTTCTTTAAAATTATAACAAATAAATGCACTAAAGTACGAAGGCACTCTATCGTTCTTTCATACACATTAAGCGGATTTACTAAGAAAATAAAATATTTCATATTAATAAATTCGAGTCTATAACTATAGATGTGTTTGGGGCAGTTGCACAGTGGCAGCGCAACTGTCCCAAACGCACTGTATGTGTTTCAGTGTACGAGATATTGGAGCACTTCCATGAAGTCTTATCAATTAACTATCTTATGAAATAGAAATCGCCCCTTGGGGCTTGGACACATGCCCACGGTATTGAGTGCACAAATTCTAACCATTTTGCTCACTTGCTCTTAGCCCACCCAATTGCTTGATTTTGTATGGATCCATTGATAAGTATTAGCCCTAATAAATCTGTCATCAATAACTCTTAATCGCGGTGGTTAGTGCATTCTCTTTTATCATAAATGTTTAGGTACTAATTACAAAATGTAGTGTTACTTTATCTTGTATGACTCAATGAAATAAATTTTTACAATTTTCAATGATCCACCAAATAATTGCATGTAAATTAACGCATCACTCTACATAGAAATTTCAATTAAATTTTCAAAAGATTAAAGTCTCATTTGGGATTGAGATTGAAACTCAATAAACTACTCATTTGGGATTGTTTGTTAAATTTTGTAAAAACTGTTTATTTCATAATTTTTTCCATTTTGACACAATTTTTAAAAGCAAATAGAGAGTTATTTTTTATAAACAACTTAATAAATAAGATATCATAATTTTATAAAGTTCCTATTTAATCTTAATATTTAAAAAAAATAATTACATCTTATTTTCTCATACATCATAATGTTAAGTCATTTGATATCGTATTACCACTACAACTACTGTATATTCTCTCTGATATCAAAGTTTTGATCTAGTAAGTTTATTTTTTTATATTTTTCTTTTATTTTCCATTATAAGATTAAAAAAATTACATATAATTATGTAAATTTTTTTAACTTTGAACAATTTCACATGAAAATTAACCATAACTTTTTAAATTAAATTTATAACCATGGTTTTGTATATTCAATCTATTTATATTTTTTCTATAGTTATGGTGTTTATTGCATCAAGTTTAATATGAATGTAATGCTTATTACTTTTTTTATTTTGTCTGAGGTGTGTATTAGAATGAATTTTTATCATATTTTATGTAACAAATTTACCGAGTGCTTTTTTCACCTTATGTAATTTTTAAGTGTTTCAAAAAGAAAAAAGTGTGTCTAAACATCATTAAATATGCTCCAAAAAATAAAAGATAATTTAAACTTATATTTATTTTAATAATTATATAATAAAATAATACATTTGTAATAAAATTTACTAAACACATGTACATTTTTTTTCAAACTCACAACAACCACAACAACACAGTTTACTGCACAACAAGTTGTTTTTTTAATCAGCTACTTATTGTATTCGCACAGCAGAAGCAGTTTATTTAATTAGCAAACGCAATCCCAAACTGACCCTAATATTATTTATCGTTACATATGGAACAAAATATTGAGTTTGATATGTTTTTTGGTTTAAAATACAAAAAGGAAAGACATTTTTTTTTCCTTCCAAAAATAATATTTTTATTGTTCTTTAAAACCATCCATAAATTTAAGTGATAAAACTATTCTTATGATGTATTTACCAATTGGTATTTGGAATGGATATGAATCAAAATGAGCTGTAATAGAAATCATAAAAGTTGTTTACTTAAATTGTAGGAATCGGAATCATAATTTGCTATTGTTTTATAATTAAAAAAATTATTTTAAATTACTAAAATTCTAGTAGTTAATTATTGTCATTTTTATGATTATTTATTGTAATATTTGTGCATATTATTATATTAAAATTTATTGTTATTAATAGACATAATGATGATAATAATAATAATAATAATAATAATAATAATAATAATAATAATAATCAAAATAATAATATTATCAACAACAACAATCATCATTATTATTACTATTATTATTGTTATTATATTTTCATAATTATTATTATTGTTGTCGTGGCATCATCATCACTATAATTATTGTTATTTTATCATCAATTATTGTTATTTTATCATAATAATAATATTATTATTATTATTTTAATTAAAGATAAAAATAAATTTATAAAATTTAAATAGAATAAAATAATAGATTTAACAAATGGACGTTGACTCCCATCGGAATAAGTTTCCATTTCTTTATTTTTTTTAAAAGAAAAATATCTGGCACCCACACATTTAATATTCGTTCTCCTATTTCTGATTCCAAGTAGACGCACTATTAACTTTATGGGAAAAGATCTAGAATACAGTCAGACAGTCAGTAGCGCTGTGCGAGGGCGAGAGAGCAAGACTCTGTTTGGTTTCGGAAAACAAATCAAAATCAAATAATAACGATGCGAAAATGGTGGAGGACTAAGTGGGCACTCGGCCAAATTCTGAGACTGAGAGATCGAGGGTTTCGATCATATGCAGCGCTGGAAGCCATAAGTAAAGCTGGGGAAGAGAGAGTAAAAAAATTGGCGCTGTACAATTACCCGTCACTTTCGGGAAGCTTATCGGCTCTGTTCGCTCACCTTTTCCATTCTCACCTCAACCTCCCTTGTCTCCTCTTGCCTTTCTCCTCTGTTGAACCCTTGAGGTAATCAATCTCCAATGTCAACAATACTTAGCTGCTAGTTATAACTAATGAACATCCTCCAATCATTTCTTGCCACGCGTCTGATGTTAGTTTACTTACTTTCTTGTTGTAGGGTTGAGGATTTGTGTATTGAAGGGCTCGAGAGAGTTTATCTTCTTGACTTTTTTGGACCAAAAGGATTTGCTGACGCGCTTTCACGGCGATCATCATGCGATTTCACGGCGATCATCATGCGAGTACGAGCAAATTTCATTTTCAGAATTAAAAAAAAAAAAAAATATATATATATATATATATATATATATTTATTTATATACCTGGAGATGCTAATTACTTGATTCTTTTTATTTTTTGGCTTTTTTATTGATTTTTTTTAGGGCGATTGGCTTCGATCATCAAAAATCAGTCCTTGGTCAGATTACTAGCGATCATCCTGATGAAGTGACATTTTTTGTGGATCTCGAGAAGAGTAGCTCCACTGCTGCATATGAATATTTCTCTTCCAAGCTTGTGGATTTGAACTCTCCTGATGTAAGTAGAAGTGAGATTGTGCTCTTTTGTGCAGCTTTAGTTTACTGTAGCTTGTGTATAGATAGTTAGAACGTTAAGACGTGGAATTGCTTCTCTTAATTGAAATTAGGGAAAGGTAGCCAGTTTGTTGAACCCAGAAGTTGAAGATCGTATGAAAATGGTCCTTAAATACATTGAAGATATGGATCTTCGTCAATGGAGCTTACCAGACATAAATGCTTTCAGGATTGGATTACGTGAATGGCTCTCAAAATTGAATTGCATTACTAATCCATATATTTATAAACAGGTGCCGTGCTTTAATATTCAAACCCTACTTTCATTTTTGTTGTTTCTTCAGGGTTATTTTTTAGACTAGTTAATTTGTAAGTTGATTGTATGATGTTGCATATCTTAATTGGTTTGGGATGCCAATTTTGCTTCGTTATTGCAGAAATAAAATGAAACAAAAACGTATGATAAACCTTATTTCTACACCTAGTAACTCCTATTATAGATTTCTATTTTATTTTTTATTTTTTAATTTCACCATCTATTGTCCAAGAAACCAGAGAAACTTCCTTTGTTTTGCTCCTTTGACTAAAATTATGTTTGTATTCAATTTTTTTTTTTATGTTAGTTTCTTATCTCTCAATGTTGTTAGATCCAAACCTGGGGATTTTCAATTTTGAGGTGAAAGCCACTAAAAATTCTCCATGCCATACTCTTATCTCTTTGAATTTTCTCCCCCTTGCATCTACATTTATATTGTCTCTATTTAATTTTCATTACTCAAGTCCTTTTAACTTGTGTCTATGGCAGTTGCTGGAGATAAATTCTGTAGATCTAATTGCCAAGGGGAATTCCGATATTTCTTCTCACCAAAGTGCAGCCAATAAGTTTCTGGACAAGGTTTTTAGAGTGCAGTTGGGCAGAGGATTCTATGGAGAGTGCCTGGTAAACATAATGTGTGTGTGTGTATGCATATGGATATAGATATAGATATAAATTGCTTCCACATGACCAATGTACTTTTAGTATTTTGAGCTTTCATTGACCTCTTCTTCTTTCTGTCATTCACATCCAAGTAAATGGAATGTATGTCATGTCCTTTAACAATTGGTCAAACATTAAACCTTAATACAAAGCCTTTTCATTTCTCATTCTTTTCCGTTTCCATTAACATTCTTATCTAAGTGCTTTTTTATCACTCAATTTTTGCATTTCTAGGGAGTTAGAGCTGATGGAAATTCTTACTTAAGTGATGAAATCGGTAAGCAACTTAGTGTCAGAAGTGCTGCTGCTGGGCTAAGGTAATTTTCCTTGGATACAATTTTCCAGATTATCAATTTATTGCTCTCAAATGATTATTGGAGACGTTCTGCAGATGCCGATCCACCATAGCCCTAAACCTACCAACTTCATCTTTTCATGCCACTGCTTTACATTTTCCATCACTGTTTTCCTAATTTAGCTATTAACATGTTCTTGTTGTGATATCGGAACCATAGTAAAGACTAAAGCGTTGATGATTTCAGGCCCATAGGAGCTGTCATATATATGCAGCGGAATAATCTTAAGATGTGCTTGAGGAGTACTGATAGTGCTACTGATACCTCTGAGATTGCTAAGGTTTGAAAATCCAGTTAATGCTACTATACATGTCTATGCCCTTACATGTTAATATTTTGGTGAAACTTCTGACCATGTTTTCCTTTGCATCTTTAAATATTCAGGCGTATGGTGGAGGTGGCTCTGCAAGTTCTAGTTCCTTTATCATAAGAATGGATGAATATAATCAGTGGCTTTCAGTGAATGCATCACGATGGTCTAAAGGAATGATGCACAATTTTGTAAAATACTAGGCAATCTCAGTTTCCAGATTATTTTGCCTTTTACTTAAATGTACAAGAGAAATTTATCTTAAGTCATCATCCTTACAATTTCCTTGATGGCCCCACTTGCCTAAACATACTATTCTTGTACTTGCTAATCTTGTTCTGTGCAACTTTCATGTGATAAAAGGAAACAAGCACTAGTTCACTGGACAACCATAAACCAATATGCCTTTGGCTGTTGGACAAGTTGCTAAGTCACAATGTTCACCTTCTGTGCCCCACCAAGACAAACCTTTATCTTCCATGCCTACTGAGAAGTACAATATCACTGCCATGAAAACCACCCCAGCATCCATTGCTGCTGATAGAATGTAATTGTACCTCTGCCACCAATGCTTTCGATATCGGAATATGAAGAAATTGAAAATTGTTCCAACTATAATCCAAGCATTGTAGTTTACTGCTGTTGCGGGTGGCATCATTCCTGTTGCTCCTAGAAGAACTGGAAGGTTAATTAGTGGAATCCAAGATTGCTTGGGGAATGCCTTATGCAATAGCCAAACAAGCACCGGTCCTAATGCACCACCAACGAAGAACCAATTCATGGCCGGATAGTTTCCTTGACTTCCAAAGATACGCTTAGGTCCCACTAAACCCCATATCACTGATGCATCAAAGAAGACTCGGTCACCTGGGCATGTCCAGGGACTGTCAGGGGGAAGGAGTTCATCTTGGCATATGTTCTCAATGGAGTTCAGCAACCACCATGCCACTGTTAGGTTGATGGTTCCAGCAAGAATTGTGCCTATGAACTGTGTGTACAAGACAGAAAATGAAGTATATCAGCAATCATAAAGAAGAAATAAAGTGCAGAAAATAGATGGAAAAACTTGATGAAAGTTACATCTCAAAATTTGGGGTGCGATGATTCAAAAACCAAATGCGTCTTTGGATGTTACTTCTGTAAGACATAGTCTTTATAATTTGTGTTTACTTTCTAATGCAATATCAATGAATGAATTTGTAAGTTTTTGATGCTTCGCTTTAGTAATATCTAATAATTATTACGATTGACCTTTTCTTTTATGTCATTGGGGATATTTTGGAACTTGATGGAAAGCTATATTTGTCATTTATGTGTATGCCACCTAAAATAGTTTAGACTTTAGAGGTCGTAGGACATAATAATTTCATGCATGTGTTATATTACCTGTAATATCATAATAAAATTATGCCAATGACTCAATTTAGTTTCGTTTCTGCTGTTTCTACAGTAATTTACGTACATTTTAGAATAAATGTACCTGAACTAAGAACATTGATCTTGGAGGGATCTTCATGTAGTGTCCTAGCTTGAAATCGTTGAGGAAGGAGACAGCTTGTGCCATGCTCATATAGCCGTAAACTTTGAAGCATACATTGGCAATTGGTCTTCCTGGATATATGATGCCCATGACATATTCTGTGATTATGTTTAATCCTGGTGTCTGCATACAGTGCATCAGGGTATTAGTAAATATGTTGTACCTAGTCAGTGACAAGATTGCATATATACTTCTAGATACTAGAAAATTAAAAATGCCATAAGATATCTTGAGATTATGTGGATACATGGAAAGAAGTTAGTGGAACATAACTTGTATGGCTAAGGCAAAATAGTTTAAGAGAAAATATTTGCTCTGACTACAGATCTTAATGTAGGGGCCATGGTTTAAATCAAACACCTGGTTTGTTGTGGCGGTTATGACGCTAATTGGAAGGGTGAAGACAAAGGCCATGGCACCAGCAAGCAGGAGTCCCCACCATGGCATTTGAACTTGATCTTTCAAAAAGGTGCATAGTACAAGAGAAACTACAAGTGTTACTACGAGCATCAAGTAAAACCACCAGTGAGGTATGTCCTCGTATCTCCTCATCAGTCTTGTATGGATATCCTCTTTTCCCTTGTAAGAAGCACGAAATCGCTCATATATCTCCCTGTTGAATAAAATCTTATATGTAAGTTTCATTCTTTTTGAAAGTTTTGAGGTGAAATTCATGTTTGTATTCGAGTAAAGGTGAATAAAGATAAGTATATTTCCTTTAAACCATATCAAAACACCACTTGACACTGCAAAGCGGTTCATTTTTAGTGTGCTAAACGGAAAATGTGCACTCTTGAAGATAATATCCGCATGAATGCTTATCTAGAAACTACTTTAAAATAAGAAAAAAAATAGCATTTAAATTTGAAGAGCAAATGATGAAGTAACAACATTACCTTCCATAGAAAAAACCCACATGTGTTATAGTTGATGCAATTGTGGCAAAGCCGAAGCCGTAGGTAAGAGCAAAAAACATGCTCAAATGAATACGTCCTTGCTCCTGATACTTGTCTTGATCTAACTCAAACTTGTCATTGACAATAGCAGATATATCGTATTTTTGACCTTGAGATGTAAACAGGTGTGAAGAGAAAATTGGGAACTTATGTGCGCCATACAAGTCAAGTCCCCAGTAAGCTATGGGAATCACAACATAGATTATCAACACATAGCCTGCAAAGACATTGACAATGGCAAAGAAGGGACTGATAAGGGGGCTGAACAAGAATGAAGCAACCACAGACCAGTCGAGTGTTAGTGCTCCAAGTCCGAGGCCTCGCATGCCGGAGCCAAGCTGCTGGGCGGTGACTGATTCGGAGAAGGCCCAGCAGACCCACGAAATGCTCGAAAGTGTTGGAAAGAGGTATCCCGGAACCAGGTACCATGAAAAACTGCAGATTAGTGCAATGAGAAAGAACTTTGCCCGTGACATACGCTGGTCATCTTTTTCATGCAATGCCCTATTAGAATTACATCAAACGGGAACTTAGTAGACATTATTTATATCATATATTGGACAGATGTTATCGTTATCTTGATCTTCCTAGTCAATTATAGATTTTTGAGACCAGTCATAACTCATATGAGGGTCCACCCCATTTCATGAAAATATGCTTAATTGATGAAGAGTGTGTTTCAATCATATGCTTTATGAGCAACTCAAAGTTCATTATCAATTTAGATTTGTTGTTCTTTTCTAATATTACTGCAATTATTAACATAAAGCTTGTGGTCACCAACCACCTGAGAAAAATCGTTGTCAATAGTTAATAATTTCACCTTTAATTTCCATAAAGGTCCTATAATTATGGGTGCCAGCGCTTGTGAAAGTCTGGTAAATCATGATATAATCCAAGAAACCCATTTATAAATCAAGATATAATTTTTTATCTGTTCTTTTTAATGAAGTTGTCCTTCTAATTACGTCTTGGTTTCAGAAAATTTAAACGAAAAAGGTAAGAAAAGAAAAGAAAATGTAAAAAAAAAAGTAAGAAAATAAATAAAATTGCGAACCTATTTTCAGGGGGCGAGGTCAAAGAAATGAGCGTCAAAATGGATTGAGAAAATAAATAAATAGAGGACCCATTTAAGATTCTGGTTGACTGACTCGTTATATGAGTACAATAACAATTAATAAACATTGAAAAGGATATTCTTTTTATCTTTTTAATAATATTATAATTTATTGATATTACAAAATATACTGGAGAATGAAAAATAAAAAAAGGTAAGTCGGACTTTTTAGCTACCTATAACGACTAGTCTATGCTCTAAGGGACGCATATATGGCGCGGCAAGAGCTTCGTATTCATGGGCCACATGACAACGAGATCACATTCAATTTTCTTGAATTTTTTTTTAAGAAGCTTGTAAATTTTTCTTAAATTTTAAATGTAGCCGAAATTAGAAATTTTTGGTTGAAATTTTTTGCATTGATGACATAACATGATAACTACAAGCCAGTAACAACTTTGCATAGTGAACTCGGATGAATGGACTGACTCAGTGAGTCTAGGCCTGCTCAGAGTCACTCACCGGAAAAGAGAAACCTGAACCAGCGTACTAGGCCACCACATATGAGCTGGCTCCACCACATACTTTCTCAGCAACCCTGCCCACCCATATCCTAAAACCTACAACAACCGCAACACTATTTCAAAAACGAGAATTAAACACTTTCAGAAAACACAGCCCTATCAAAATATGAGGTAAGATTTGAATAGCAGATATGTATGTATGTATGTATACATAAAGTTTACTAGCTGAATCAACCAGCATATACGAATCAAAGTATTCTTTAAAACTATATATGAATGGAATTTGAATCTCAATTTTTTTGTATCAAATTTAAAAAAAAAAAATAAGAGTTGAACCAACCAGCATCCATATGAGTAAAAAATAATAATAATAATAATTTATTACCTGAGTAGTGATGATGAGCAACCAGCTGGCCAAGAACGAGATTTTCCTGTGATAAAACGCTTTGATGATATTTACGATACTGACAGCAAAAGGACTTCCAGCTCCAAAAGCACTTCCAGCATTAGCAAAGATGGAAATAAGCACGTGTTCTTTGACATTGAACGGCCCCGGGTTAAGCGAAAAGAGCCTCGACCCACTTCCTGGAATCCTGAACCGAGTCTCAGGCAACGTCGCCGCCAAGAAACGGCCGATGGGAAGGGTAGCAACTTGGACCGTGATTTGGGTTATGATAAGAGGCTCGGTTCTGTAAGCGAAGAATTGGTTTAGAAACGACAGCAAGGCACATGAAAGTAAGCCCAAGAACCACATCCGGAAGGTCCACACGGGCAGTGACGGGTCGTCGGAATTGAGCACGGTTAGCCGGACTTCTTCTACAGGGGAGAGCTCGTCGCCGTCGATGTCGGCAGCGGAGGTGGAGGTGACATTTGTGGGGGCCATGGTGAGGAGATCTGAGATTTACTGGCTGGTTGAAGGCTTTTTTATCTTTTATTGCAATTTGCATGCAGAGAGTAAAATGATGTTTGAATTTTGGCCAAGATGTGTTTGGTCCTCATTTGGCTTAAATAGTAATGAGAGTTGCGAGTATATAATGTGAACGTATGGAACTTATCTTCATTAAAGACTTCAATATCTCTTTCATACACTATGGTCCTGATGTTGATGGCACAATATCTCTTTCATACACTATGGTCCTGATGTTGATGGCATGATCATGTGTAAAAAAAGTTAGAAAACAATCTGTTCTTGGCCAAGAATAATAAGAATAAAAACAAACTGCTTTAATGGATGTCTAAAACGTCTATGAACTAATAATGTCAGAACCATACAAAATATGTTAATTTAAAAAGATATTAATTCATCAATAAATTAATAATTTATTAAATTACGGAGTGTATATACAATTTAATGAAGATACAATTTAATCAATTAAAATGTTATTGTATTTTATCAATATGATCAATTAAAAATGAACCAATCCGCCAAATATAAATTAAATTGACAAAAAATTTAAAAATATTGCAATTTAATAATTCAACCCCAGAATTTCTAGAAACATTAAGAAAAACTAAAAATGACATCCAACTATTTTACATTTCAAAAAAATAAATAACAATAAAGTTACATAGTACGTAATAACATATCATAACAATTATAGTTGTAATTTTAGTAAATTATTAGTTTATAATAAACTTTGAATACATGTTTTTAAGGGAAAAAAATATCATTTTACCACTTTATTAAAATTATTAATTTAGTACTTTGGTCTAATTTAGAACTGCAAAAAAGTAGTATATAATAGAGGTTATTATAAAATTATTTAGTATTCAATAATAGAGGTTATTATTGAATACTAAATAATGAGGTTTTATTGTATTTTGTAATTAAGGGAACCACACAGACAAGACTAGGATATTTGATTGGCGAGTAAATGTAAATTTGAGGTTTAGACAAATTTTAGTGCGAATGCCGTGTCAAGTGGTTTGTATATTTTCCAAGATAAGATAAACAAACGACCGTGGTAAATATCTGTAGCCGTCAAGAAGCAATCAATCAAATGAATTTTTGGGCTACCACAAACTTTGTCTTAAATAATTTCTTTTAATATTATAGAAATTTCGGATAAATATGTGTGTGTATAAAATTAAATCATGATTCACGGCTCAATTTGAGTTTCATCATTGATTGAAGCGTGTATTAGGGTCTTTCTTTTTTTTTCTTTTTTTTTTTTGGTCAGGTATTATCATCTTGAAATTAGCATAACTTCATCTTTGGAAGTTATTGAGCTTAATATCTCCATCTACATATAAATATAAATATAAATATAAATATAAATAAATAAATAAATATATATATATATATGTATGTATATATGTATATGTATGAGGGTAAAATCTTCTTCAATTTAGCATTAGCTAAAAGAGAAACCGCTCTTTTGCGGAATCTCTTTCTTTCAAGACGAACAAAATTAATTGGAATCAAATCATTAAAACTTTCGAAGACCATAAAAAAGCGGAATCATCGTCATTTTGTTTTATTTGTTTTTTCAAAAAAAGAGCGGACGACAGAATTTGCATACACATTCCAACGGAGCAATTTGCACCATGTGATCTAGAAGTCCAGCTGTGTGTCAGCAAATCCTCAACTTTTCTCGAGAAAAAAATGAACTACTCACCGCTAGTCGTGCTTGCAAATAAATAAATAAATAAATAAAAATTAATTAAATAATTAAGGAGAGTGAAGTCATCATCACTGCAAAAAGCTTGGCATGTGGCAGCTTTTTACTTAAGTCAACGTTCGAAAAGTCAACGTCAACAAATGGGCTTTCCATTTCTATCCATTATCTCTGAATTTTAAGAATCCATCATCCAACGTAGTATTGTTTTATTGTTTTTTTCTATTTTTTAATATTACTCTGCAATTTATTATTGTTTACAAATTTGTTAAAGTTCTGTTTAGATATAATATGGTGGATTGTCCGCAAATAATAGGAATGAAATTCTTTTATATCATACACAAGACTTGAACTTTTACCCACTTGTATGAGGGGAAAAAAAAAGTGATTTAAGTGTTTAAATACTCGATTAATGAGTAGTTCTCCCTTCTATTTTTTCTTTATCTTACTTTTTAAACTTTCGTAGTTTTAGACATTTTGAGATGCACAAGTATTGAATTTGAATGCGTTTTATATTAGAGTTGAAACCCCAATTGCGATTCAGCATTTGCAATGCTTTTTCCCGTTTGCTTACTGTCATTTTAATATTAATATCACACGCATGCATGGCCATGGAAGTATAATTGAATCTAAAATTTATTAAATATTTGATCCTCTCACTTGGTAGTCTGAACATGGCAACCAATTACCAATCGTTTGAACATGGCAACCAATTACCAATCGTTTGGCTTCTGTTGAATTTCGTGTGCTAATCTTGGCCTCAGATTCACTGTTGTTGACAATTAAAATAATTATACTGTACAGTTGACTTTTACTATCACTTCAGTTATTTGTTGAAATAATGCTATTGGTTTCTGGTTCTAACGAAATCAATTCAAATTAAGTGAAAGTGATTAAATTATTATCATTTGGGATGCAAAATGATGTTTTTTTACTCTTAATTATTCAAACCGATAATAAAAATTTTGCTTTTTGAACCCCAATTGAGATATTGCATTTGGAATGCTATTTCAATGTTCTTTATGGTGCATAATATGGCAATGAAATATTTGATCCTCACTTAATAGTCTAAAGTCTAAACATGGTAATCACACCATTGCCCTTTTTTGACTTTCATGTACTAATCATCTTATCTATAAAATGATAAACAAGTGAGTTTATATTTTTATTCAACTGTTTATGTAATTGAATAAAAACAGAGTAGATCTTTTAACACCCTTTGAATTTATTTTCATAAATAACCCCCAGTTTAATTTATAAAATACAAAGCAATATTTTAAAATTAACAATTTTTCTATAAAAATTTCACCATAAAATTATAATGCTTTTAAGTTTCTATGAATGAAACACATGTAAATCCTAAAATCTTAAATTGTTTTCTTCTTATTAGATATTTCTATCTCCATAACTCTTAAACTTTTATAATTTCCTTGGCAAATTATATATTCTCAATTTAAATTTAAAATATAAATATAAATTAAGAAATAACTTGAATGTAAAAATTTATTTAAAGAACAATTCATTTAAGCATTTAATTAAATCCCTATTCAAAATAAGAAATAAATTAATTAATCTTTCACTGTTTAGACAATTTTAATTGAACAAAAGGAATTTCGGGGGGTGTCAAAAGAGATGCTCAGAAAAGCATTAGGCAAGCCCATTTATACAAAGTCCAACTATTGCATCTGCCATTTTGGATTAAGAAGCCCCAAAGAAATTATTGAACCCACTTGCCTCAAGACCTTTTTTTTTGGGTTTTTTTTTTTAGAATAGATCACAAGAAAGACATTTGAGCAGGTCAGCTGCCCACCAAAATTTAATATAAAAAATAATAGATCCCACGGAACCCACTTACTGTACGGATTAGCAAAATATAAGTAGTTTTTTCTACCATCTTAACAGATGAGAAATTCCACGATGCATTAGTTATATAATAAATTAAATGATGTTATAATATATGTGTATTTATTTTTAATAAATTAAATGATACTATAAATATTAGTAGTTCCGTGTCTGTTTGAGTATTAAATGAGCTTTGTGTAGCTTACGAAATTATGGGTATATATTGTTTCTCAGGATTTTACGAGTGGCGGGTTGTGAAATCTTGCTGCCTTATAAGTTTGGTATTTTGATCCGGGTTTGAGTAATTTAGATCTTTAATTTGGATAGTGAAGGGTTTTCTGCAACAAGAATCCGATAGGTTTTTGAATTAAATGGTTTTGAGTTTTGAGATTGGATCAATTCGGTTATGTTGGTTGCTGGTTGCTAATTGGGTTTATCAAAAGAGCTAGTTGATTGAAATCATGGAGCTAGCTCATGAAGGGTTTAAAGGAATGATGCAACATTTTGTAAAATGCTAGGCAATCTCAGTTTCCAAACTATTTTTCCTTTTACTTAAATGTAGAAGAGAAATTTGTCTTAAGTCATCATCCGTACATACGATTTCCTTGACGACTCCACTTACCTAATCATACTATTATTGCACTTGCTAACCTCGTTCTGACATCTGTGCAACTTTTATGTGATAAAAGGAAACAAGCACTAGTTCACTGGACAACCATAAACCAATATGCCTTTGGCTGTTGGACAAGTTGCTAAGTCACAGTGTTCACCTTCTGTGCCCCACCAAGACAAACCTTTATCTTCCATGCCCATTGAGAAGTACAATATCCCTGCCATGAAAGCCACCCGGCATCTATCGCTGCTGATAGAATGTAATTGTACCTCTGCCACCAGTGCTTTCGATATCGGAATATGAAGAAATTGAAAATTGTTCCAACTATAATCCAAGCATTGTTGTTTACTGCTGTTGCAGGTGGCATCATTCCTCTTGCTCCAAGAAGAACTGGTAGGTTAATTAGTGGAATCCAAGATTGCTTGGGGAATGCCTTATGCAATAGCCAAACAAGCACCGATCCTAATGCACCACCAACGAAGAACCAATTCATGGCCGGATAGTTTCCTTGACTTCCAAAGATCCGCTTGGATCCCACTAGACCCCACATCACTGATGCATCAAAGAAGACTCGGTCACCTGGGCATGTCCAGGGACTGTCAGGGGGAAGGAGCACATCTTGGCATATGTTCTCAATGGAGTTTAGCAACCACCATGCCACTGTAAGGTTTATGGTTCCAGCAAGAATTGTGCCTATGAATTGTGTGTACAAGACAGAAAATGAAGTGTATCAGCAATCGTAAAGAAGAAATAAAGTGCAGAAATGAGACGTAAACGAGGATTTGGATGTTACTTCTGTAAGACATAAGACGTCGGTGGCAGCTGCCCCAAACGCGCTAATAGTCTCTATAATTTGTGTTTACTTTCTAATGCAATATCAATGAATGAATTTGTAATTTTTTGATGCTTCGCTTTAGTAGTATCTAATAATTATTACGATTGACCTTTTCTTTTATGTCATTGGGGATATTTTGGAACTTGATGGAAAGCTATATTTGTCATTAATGTGTATGCCACCTAAAATAGTTTGGACTTTAGAGGCCGTAGGACATAATAATTTCATGAAGATGTTATATTGGCTTACCTGTAATATCATAATAAAATTATGCCAATTACTCAATTTAGTTTCATTTCTGCGGTTTCTACAGTAATTTATGTACATGGTAGAATAAATGTACCTGAACTAAGAACATTGATCTTGGAGGGATCTTCATGTAGTGTCCTAGCTTGAGATCGTTGAGGAAGGAGACAGCCTGTGCCATGCTCATATAGCCGTAAACTTTAAAGCATACATTGGCAATTAGTCTTCCCGGATATATGATGCCCATGACATATTCTGTAATTATGTTTAATCCTGGTGTCTGCATACAGTGCATCAGGGTATTAGTAAATATGTCGCACCTAGTAAGTGACGAGATTGCATATATACTTCTTTAGATACTAGAAAATTAAAAATGCCATAAGGTATCTTGAGATTATGTGGATACATGGAAAGAAGTTCGTGGAACATAACTTGCATGGCTAAGGCAAAATAGTTTAAGAGAAAATATTTGTTATGACTACAAATCTTAATGTAGGGGCCATGGTTTAAATCAAACACCTGGTTTGTTGTGGCGGTTATGATGCTAATTGGAAGGGTGAAGACGAAGGCCATGGCACCAGCAAACAGGAGTCCCCACCATGGCATCTGAACTTGATCTTTCAAAAAGGTGTATAGTACAAGAGAAACTACAAGCGTGACTCCGACCATCAAGTAAAACCACCAGTGAGGTATGTCATCGTTTCTCCTCATCAGTCTTGTTTGGATATCGTCTTTTCCCTTGTAAGAAGAACGAAATCGCTCATATATCTCCCTGTTGAATAAAATCTTGTATGTAAGTTTCATTCTTTTTGAAAGTTTTGAGGTGAAATTCATGTTTATATTCGAGTAAAGGTTAATAAAGATAAGTATATTTTCTTTAAACCATGTCAAAACACCACTTGACACTGCAAAGCGGTTCATTTTCAGTGAGCTAAATGAAAAATGTACCTCTCGAAGATAATATCCGCATGAATGCTTATCTCAAAACTACTTTAAAATAAGAAAAAATAGCATTTAAATTTGAAGAGCAAATGATGAAGTAACAACATTACCTTCCATAGAAGAAACCCACACGTTTTATAGTTGATGCAATTGTGGCAAAGCCAAAGCCATAGGATAGAGCAAAAAACATGCTTAAATGAATATGTCCTTGCTCCTGATACTTGTTTTGATCTAACTCAAACTTGTCATTGACAATAGCAGATATATCGTATTTTTGACCTTGAGATGTAAACAGGTGTGAAGAGAAAATTGGGAACTTATGTGCGCCATACAAGTCAAGTCCCTAGTAAGCTATGAGAATCACAACATATTTGTAATTTTAAATACGGAAACTCGCAAAAAATCTGTCGGGTACTATTGCGGGTTTGGTAATTATCAAAACCCGCTGCGGGTGGATTTTCTTAAAAAAATTAAAATTCGCTGCGGGTTGCGGGTGGATTTAGTAATTTAAATTTTTTGCAGGTTTGGATTTGGTAATGGCAAACCCGCTGCGGGCGGTGTCCATTGCCTTTCATCCCTAAGTATACGTGTGTGTACGAAAAAAAAATAAAAAAAACATATACGAATTAAAATATTCTTTAAAGCTGTATATAAATAAATTGGAATCTAAAACTTTTTGTATTAAATTTTTTAAAAAAATTTACGAGTTGAATCAACTAGCATTCATACGAGTAAAATAAAATAATTATTACCTGAGTAGTGATGATGAGCGGCCAGCTGGCCAAGAGCGAGATTTTCCCGTGATGAAACGCTTTGATGATATTTACGATATAGACAGGAAAAGGACTTCCAGCTCCGAAAGCACTTCCAGCATTAGCAAAGATGAAAATAAGCACGTGCTCTTTGACATTGAACGGCCCCGGGTTAAGCGAAAACAGCCTCGACCCACATCCTGGAATCCTAAACCGAGTCTCCGGCAAAGTCGCCGCCAAGAAACGACCGATGAGAAGGGTGGCAACTTGAACGGTTATGATAAAAGACTCGGTTCTGTAAGCGAAGAATTGGTTTAGAAATGACAGCAAGGCACATGAAAGTAAGCCCAAGAGCCACATCCGGAACGTCCATACGGGCAGGGACGGGTCGTCGGAATTAAGCACGGTTAGCCGGACTTCTTCTATGGGGGAGAGCTCGTCGTCGTCAATGTCCGCAGCGGTGGCAGAGGTGACATTTGTGGGGCCCATGGTGAGGAGATTTGAGAATTTTTTGGGTGGTTGAAGGCTTTTTATTTTCTATTGCATGGTATAGAGTAAAATGATGTTTGGATTTCAGCTAAGATGCTTGGTCTTTGTTTGGTTTAATAACTAGAGTTGTGAGTATGTAATGTGAGCATATGGAACTTATCTTCAATAAAGAATTCGATATCTTTTTCATACCATATGGTCTTGATGTTGATAACACAGTCATGCATAAAAGCCAGAAAACAACCTGTTTTTGGCCAAGAATAATAAAATATACTACAGTAAAACGTCTATAAACTACTAATTCAGAACCATACAAAATTTATTAATTTAAAAGGATATTAATTAATCGATAAATTAATAATTTATTAAATTACGGAGTGTATATACAATTTAATGGAGATACGGTTTAATCAACTAAAAAATTATTAAATTTTATCAATTTGATCACTTGAAAATGAGTTAGTACACCAAATGTAAATTAAATTATCAAAAAAAAATTCTTGCAATTTCAAAATTCAACCTTAGAATTTCTAGAAGCAAAAAGAAAAATTAAAAATGAGATCCAACTATTTTTAAATTTCAAAAAAAAAATAGATAACAATAAAATCACATTGTACTAATAAAATATCATAACGATTATAGTTATAATTTTAGTAAATTATTAATTTATAATATAAAAGAGACGACAATGTTAAAAGGGGTTTTTAGAAAAATATCATCTAATCGCCTTACCAAAATTATTAATTTAGTCTTTTGGCCTAATTTAGAACTGTGAAAAAATATTATATAATAGAGGTTGTTAATTTATTGAATACTAAATAATACAGGTTTTATTATATTTTGTAATTAAGGGAACTACAAAGACAAAACTAGGATATTTAATTGGCGAGAAAATGTAAATTTGAGGTTTGACAAATTTTAGTGTGAATGCCATGTCAAGTGGTTTGTATAGTTTCCGAGATAAGATAGAGGTAGCAAAATACCCACCTGGTCTGGGCCCGAATATGAAGCCGAGTCGGTCTTGGACATCACTTGATAAACTCGAAACCCGGATTTTATTAAAAAAATTATAAAATATATATTATTTTAAATATTTATATTTATTTGACTCATTTATTATACATATATAAAGTTTTAAACACTTAAAGTTTATATTTTCATGTCAAATTTTATTGAAATAAATTTAAAACTTATAAAATTACCAAAAAATAAAAAATATATACACATATAATATTAAAAATATAAAATTCGGGTACCCGGATTAAAATCTGACCCGAACTCGGACCGATTGCATCCGAGCAGGGTCTAGTCATTGCAATACCCGGACCCGGCCCGAAGTTTTGCCACCCCTAAGATAAGACAAACAAACGAACTCGACAATGTTAAAAGGGGTTTTTAGAAAAATATCATCTAATCGCCTTATCAAAATTATTAACTTAGTCTTTTGGCCTAATTTAGAACTGTGAAAAAATATTATATAATAGAGGTTGTTAATTTATTGAATACTAAATAATACAGGTTTTATTGTATTTTGTAATTAAGGGAACTACACAAATAAACCTAGGATATTTAATTGGTGAGAAAATGTAAATTTGAGGTTTGACAAATTTTAGTGTGAATGCCGTGTCAAGTGGTTTGTATAGTTTCCAAGATAAGACAAACAAACGACCTTGACAAATATCTTTAGTCATCAAAAAGCAATCAATAAAATGAACTTTTGGGCTACCACAAACTATGTCCTAAATAATTTCTTTTAATATAATAGAAATTTTAATTGAGTTAAAATATATCCTAGGTCTCTTTGCTTCTGAGGAACGTACAATTTTTATGAGCAGATCTGATATGGAAGATCAGATCGCCGAACATGCATAAAGCTTTAAATAAATTGCATAAAAGTAAAGTGCATAAATTTAAATTGCTTTAAAAATAAATTGCGGAAATTTATTTTGTAAATAACTTATTGTATATATATATATATTAATATAAGTTTAAAAATAAAGGTGATAGAAAGTACATGTCAAAATTATATGGTGGTTAGATGTATATATGATAAAAGTGAGATGATACATAGATACTTTCTCTTCTTTTTACATAATTTGAATGTCTAAGCTTGATATTTGCATATATATTAGTTAACAGAGAAACCCTTCTTTTGTGGAATCTCTCTCTTTCAAGACGCACAAAATTAATTTGGAATCAAATCATTCAAACTTTCGATGAGGATAAAAAAGTCTAATCATCACCATTTTGTTTTGATTTTTACAAAAGAGTGGACGACAGAATTTGCATACAAATTCCAAATAGACCAATTGCATCATGTGATCCAGACATCCAACTGTGTGTCAGCAAGGGGTCCGGTTATGTTGGAACCACTCTAAGGTAGAGCACACCTTTATAACTACATAAAACTATTTATCACTTGACATGTATAACTGTAATTTATACTTTACCTTAAACCAACTGCAAAACTTCAAAAGAGTAGTTTCAAGATAGCCATTGCCATTGGCAAATCCTCAAATTCTCTTAAGAAAAATGAACTACTGCTACTCGTGCTTGCAAACATTGTATTAATTAAAGGGAAATTATCTACCGTCTACCCGTTTTTTCTAACTTTTTCAAAAACACAATTCTTTTTTTTTTTGCTGGAATCTACCTAAAGTTATATTTCTTTTCACTTTTCCACTTTCGTTTGGGTACCGTTAAGAAAACCAACGGAATATTGTTTAAATGACTTTTTTACCCTCAAATATAAAAGATAATATATCCATGGACCACCTTTTTTTTTTATGTTTTTAGAAATACATAATTTTTTTTTTTTACTAAACTCCACTTGAAGTTATATTATTTTGCACTTATCCATCACTGTGTCGTTGTGAAATGATGATTACTCTTATGATGTTAGCAAAGTTATAACGGTCTCCAAACGGAAATGAAAAAGTAAAAAGAAATGTAACTTAAGGTGAATTCCAGCCAGGAAAAAAAATTGTGTATTTTAAAAAATAGTAAAAAAACGGATGGACGGTGGATAATTTTCCTTAATTAAATAAAGGAGAGTGAAGTCATCATTACAAAAGCTTGGCATGAAAAGGCTTTTCATTCAAGTCAACTTCAATAAATGGGCTTTCCATTTCTATCCATTATCTCTCTATTTTAAGAATCCATCATCCAACGTAGTATTGGTTTGTTTTTGTAATACTGTACTACAATTTATTGCTGTTTGCAAATTTGTTAAAGCTTTGTTTAGATATAATATGGTGGATTGTCTGTAAATAATAGGAATGAAATTCCTTTATATTATACACGAGACTGCAATTACAAAACAGTAAACACGAGACTTGAATTTTTACCCACTTGTTCGAGGGAAAAAAAAAGTGATTAAGTGTTTAAATACTCAACTAATGAGTAGTTCACCCTAATATATATTTTTTATCTTACTCTTTAAACTTTAGTAATTTTAGACAATGAAATTATAAATATTTTGAGATGCACAAGCATTGAATTTAAATGCGTTTTATATTACAGTTGAAACCCCAATTGCAATTTAGCGTTTGGAATGCTTATTCCCGTTTGCTTACTGTCTTTTTAATATTAATATTACATGCATGCAGGGCTATGGAAGTATTATTCAATCTTAAATTTATTAAATATTTGATCCTCACTTAGTAGTCTAAACATGGCAACCAATTACCAATCACTTGGCTTTTGTTGAATTTCGCGTGCTACTCTTCTTGTCATCAGATTCACTGTTTTTGACACTTAATTAAAATAATTGTACTGTACACTTGACTTTGACTATCACTTCAATTATTTTTTGAGTAAGAAAATAAGACTTTTCATTCAACTGGATTGGAGAACAATAACAAAACATCTACCGGGTATTCACACGACCAAATGACAGTATCCATGCTTTTCAAAGCCCTTTTAGCAAGAGAGTGGGCAGTTGCATTGCATTGCCTTGGTACATATTAGACTACAAGTGATTGAAAATCTTTATTGCTTTTTTGGATCTCCGAAATTGTCCACCATATTTCTATTCTGTTACCAACAAAGTGTTGGCTCCACTGGTAATGGAGTCCCCTTAAATTGTTTGACTGGGTTTGCTCCCCAGTTCGAGTCGCAGGGAAGTCGTCTTTGTTGGGAGAACCTGTGCCTCCCGGTTCGAGCGGGGACTTCTAGTCTAGGTTGTGGTAAGGGGCTTAAAGGTGCCTCCCACAGTTGGGGCTCTACCCAGGATACCTCGTGGATGAGACAAAAAAAAAAATATTTCTATTCTGTTGCTGATTTTGTTGTTGACCAGGTTAGCCACCTCACTACAGTCTGTTTCTATTATTAGGTTAGTGAGCCTTACCTCCTTCGCGACCTCCAAACCCCACTCTATAACTTGAGCTTCTAGAAAGGATACATTCCCATGAAAATTTGTGTTTTTGATTGGTGCAGCTACACTTGCCCTGATGAGTTCCTTGTCACAGCCCGAAATCCCCCCTTCTGCTAATCATTCTGAACAGCAGCATCAACATTGATCTTAAAGTGATTGATAGGTGGTGGCTTCCATTCATGTTGCTTGCTAGTTTGAAAATCTGTTTTGGACTCTTCTAACTTTCCCTGCACTTTTTTGTAAGCATCCATAACGGCTCTAGCTTTAGCCGCTAAAAAAATCGGATCTGGACTCTTTTTTTCAAAGATAAGTTTGTTTCCTGCGTTCCACGTAAGCCACCATATGGCAGCTATATAGTTAAGGTCATTGTTAGCCAAGCTATCTGTTAATTTATACATCACAATTAGCATGTCTTCTTTTATAATTTGCTTCACTTAATCTTCCAAGTGCATGAATTTCCAAATTTTCCTAGCCACCTTGCATTCCGTCAAAGCATGGAAAACATCTTCACTCTTAGCTTTGTGATGTGCTAATAATTTTTATATTATTTTAATGTTTCTATAACTTAATTTTATGTTAAATTATATTTTATTATATTAATTTTTATATTTTGTCATTGTAGGAATATTAGAAATATTTAAGTGAAAGAAAGCGAAAAGAGAAAACAAATTGGAGTTTAATGGAAATAATTATGGATTGTGGAAGAAAAAAGGGAAAGAAATAAAAAAAAACTAAGTCAAGGAAGATTTAATTAACCAAATTTAAGCATGCATGCATGTGGGGAGCATTATAGAACGAATTGGCAATTTAAATGACAAGCACATGCATGGGCTTAAAATTGGTTAAGCTTGGCTTTAAGGATCTGGGGGTGGCGCAACAATATAAAAAGAGAAGTGAAGAGGGCAGCCGCACGGAATTGGAGCCAAGAAGAAAAAAAAAGAATAGAGCAGCAACTGCAAGTCTTAAGCCAAAGCTGAGAGTAGCAAGAACAATTGGGAGGAGGAAGATGCATTAATTCTTGAGTTTTTCTTTTTTCTCTTTTCTATTGTCTTGTTTGAATGTTTCCAATTAAATTTATGGATTCTCTTTATATTCTCATGAACTAATTTATTTTATTAGAGTTACGATGCAACCTAATTGTGAAGATTGAATTCTATAAATCTATGTTATTTTTAGTTTATTATTTCATAGTTGAATGTTCATTATTATGCTTAATGCACAATCATTGCAGTCCTAGATTTTGAGGAAATACTAATTTTTTCTTCCTCCATCTTTGGTGGTGCAATCCTCAACTCATCACTCCTTTCCGAGTAGAGGCTTTCATCCATGAGCCATAAGGTTTAATGACATTGCCATCTTTATTTTCATATAGTGATGGACAATTCCTCTCGGTATGTCCGAGAAGACCACAAATGAAACAAAATATATTAAGGCGTTCATACTTAAAGTCCACCCAAAGCCATTCCCCTCCTATTTTCTTCATACACATTTGGCATTTGAGGGGTTTCCTGACATCGATTGACACTCGTAACCGCATGTAATTCCTCCATATACCTTTAAAATTGTTTTCATCCGACTCCAAAAAGGCACCAATGTAACAGCCTATGCTTTGCAAAATCTTTTTCGATTGAAATCCAATGGGCAAATTATAGACTTGGATCCAAAAGGTAGTATGAAACAAAGGAACATGTTGAGGTTGTTCATCCGCCCCCAATCTATGGACAAAGAGGATATGTTGATCGAAAGTCCACAGACCAGATTCTAACACCCTCCTAATATCAATTTCGTGGAAGAATTGAAATAGGAACAGGGTGGGAGACAAATCCTTGATGCAAACTCCCTTGCCATGCAGCCATAAAGCTGCCATTATATTCTTCATAGCGGCAAAATTGATCACCTTATCAGTTAAGAATCGACTCACAAGGCAATAGCGAGAGTCAAGCTTATTCGACCCATTACTTTCCTCCTCTTCTCTCACCACTATAAGACCACCTTCCTCCTCCTCTTCAAGTTGCAGACGTGCATATGTGTTTTGTAAATTTGACACAGCGGTATCACTCGAGCCGGCCATAGAGTTTGGTGGAAAAGCTAGATTTGAGGGGAAATGACTAAGAAAATTGATAAACAAACAATGAAGAGACTAGCGCCAATGTTTGAGGAAAGACGAGCAGATAATGAAAGGGCCAAACAAACTTGTCATAGAGACAAGACAAGCAAACTTTATGTAAATATTAAAAAACTTTTTTATAACAAATCATTCTTTTTTGGATCCCCTATCTTACACGTATGTAAGATACATCCCCCTTACATAAATAATATCCATATTATTTATGTGAGGGGGATGTATCTAACATGCCTATAGGATAGGGATTGCCTTCTTTTTTTCACCAAAACCAAAATAATGCTTGTCATTTCTTTTTTGCACCGAAACCAAAACAATGCACTTATCTTTCATGTTTGTAAATCAAACCCTTAAGTCCATTGGATTCACCAAAGTCTTCACCGAAGTTCACCACTTCAGCCCCCACCGCTCCTCCCTTCAATCGACGATCAGGAGCAGCACCTCATCCAAAAGCCAAGACGTCGCGTTTTGCCCTTAGTCTCGCTATCTCTTCTTAATTTGCTTTCACTTCTTCTCGTAGATGGTGTCTGGATTGATTGGTTGTTATTTAACAGGAAATGAGGAAAAATGACAGGAAGACTAACAGAACTGGAAAGGAAACAAAAATGGCAAAACCGGAGACATAATCTTCACATGGCTATTAAAGCAGTTGAAAATGGCAGAAAAATTTTACATTGTTAAAGTTAAAAGATTGCTATTTAATATGGTTACCATCCCCACAACCAACTTTACTTCATTTGTTTTCCGTAAACTTTAAGAACCCCTGAGCAATCTCTCTACTATAACTTTTAAAGAATTCCCTCCAACCACACTTAACCTGTGAGTGACAATCTCGATCCACTAGAGATTCCCGTAAACTTCCTTTCTAGGTTGCTTTCAGAGAGAAAGGGCCAGAGGAAGACCCATCTAGGGCCACTCTTTGAGTTGACTATCACTTCAATTATTTGAATATGATATTTGTTGAAATAATGTTATTGTCTATTGCTTCTAACTAAAATCTTTTAAAATTAATTAAAAATTATTAAATTATTGCCATTTGGGATGCGAAATGATGTTCTTTACTCTTAATGATTCAAACCCATAATAAAAATTTTACTTTATTAAATTCAATTGAGATATTGCATTTGGAATGTTATTTCATTATTGTTTGTGGTGCATTATATGGTAATAAAATATTTGATACTCAATAGTCTAAAGTCTAAACATTGTAACCACACCATTGCCATTTTTCGAATTTCTTGTACTAATCATCTTATCTATAAATTGATAAACAAGTAAGTTTTTTTTTCCTCAATTCAATTGTTTTTGCAATTGAATAAAAATAGAGTAGATCTTTTAATACTCTCTAAATTTTATTTCCAAAATACCCCCTGTGTAATTTATAAAATGCAAAGCAATATTTTAAAATTAACAAATTTTCTATAAAATTTCACCATAAAAAATATTGCTTTTAAGTTGCTACGAATGAAATACATATAAATCCTAAAATCTTAAATTATTTTTTTCTTGTTAGATATTTCTTTCTCTCTAACTCTAAACTCTTATAATTTCCTCAGCAAAATATATATTTTCAATTTAAATTTACGATATAAATATAACTTATGAACTAACTTGAATGTAAAAATTTATTCAAAGAAAAATTTATCTAAGCATTTAATTAAATCCTTATTCAAAATAAGAAATAAATAAATTTATCTTTAATTAGTTAGATAATTTTAATTGAACAAAAGAAATTTTGAGGGGTGTCAAAAGAGCTTCTCGTAGAAGTATTAGACAAACCCCATTCATAAAGTCCAATTCTTGCCTCTGCAGCTTTGGTTTAAGAAGCCCCAAAGAAATTATTCGGCGCACTCGCCTTAAGTCTTAACCAAAGCGTGGGGTTATTCAGACCCCTAGATCGTGTCCTGCATTTACAAGTAAATCACAAGAGAGAAATTTGAGTAGGTCAGCTCCCCACCAAAATTTAATATTAAAAATAATAGATCTCACGGAACCCACTTTGCATATTATCAAAATATAAATAGTTCGTTCTGCCATCTTAATATACGAGAAACTTTACAATATATTAGACATATTATATTAGTCATATAATAAATAAATAATATTTTAATATATATATATATATATTTATTTATTTATTTTAGAAAAATCATCATAAAAAAGAGATTATATTACATATAATTATATATGTCATATGTGCATTAGATAATTATATTACTTTAGTGTATTGTAAAATTCCTTCCCAACTGAAGTGGCAGGATTATTTTTCTCCAATACGATATGGTACCAACAACATAAGATTATGTCATTATATTTCATTTCATAATTAAATTAACATTAAACATAAAATTAAAAATTCTTAGGTCATGACTTTATTGTAATGTACCACGATGGGACAAAATGTTTTAAGAGAAACTGCTTTTATTATTATTAAAAAAATATAAGTCACTGAATTATTATTTTTAAGAAAAAATGCTAGTTATGTTTTTTTGTTTTATTATTATTATTAGGGTAAAAGTTCGTTTAGTCTCTATATTTTAAAGTTAGTGTCTGTTTAGGCCCTATATTTTTAAAAATACCTCAAACCATCCCTTACATTAAATTATTGACACTTTTTTCATTATTTTTTGTTCCTTTTAATTTATTTTTACAATATTACCCTATTATAATAATATTTTTTAGACATTATTAAAAAAATTAAATTACCAGTTTAACACTAAAAAATAAAATTAAAACAAAAAATATATATTAATTTTTTTGAAACACTCTCTTGAGGAGTTAAAATATTAATTTTTCTAAAAAAATTGATAATGTAAATTTTTACAATATTAATTTTTTTAGACATACGTGAGATTCTACAAAAATTAATATATAAATTTTTTGTTTTATTTTAATTTTAAGTTTAATTTGATAATCTAATTTTTTATTAATATCCAAAAAAAGAAACATTATTGTATGAGTGTAATATTATAAAAATAAGTTAAAAAGAATAAAAAAAATAATGACATAAGTGTCAATATTTAGCAGCAGAGACGTTTTAAGATATTTTAAAAAATATAGAGACTAAATAAATACTAACCTCATAATATAAAAACTAAACAACCTTTTATCCTCCTTATTATTATTATTATTATTATTATTATTATTATTATTATTATTAAAAGAATATGAGTGACTACTCTATCATTTTTAAACATTTTAACTGCTATCCCAATCAAAACAGAATCCAACCATACTTTGAAGTTTAAACACAAGATTGCTGGCAACATCGTAGCCAAAGTAAAAGACAAATATAGAAAAGATTTCTATTTGTATCCCATTTTTGTTTCACCAATAACCATTCAAAATCCCTTCGTTTTACGTAAGCTTTTTTGACCTTCTTAGCTGGATTAGATTTCATTAGAATGCAACAAAATCTAATAATAAAAAGTTCACTGGTACCAAAAACTTATTCCTGATTTCACTCTTTCACCTCAAATTGTTCTCATTTGAATGCTATAATTTATGTGATTATTATATTGTAGTAGTTAAAGTCAATAAAAAAAATTATTTTATTTTATTTTATGTCCAGAAATTGTTGGTGTGGCGAAGGAATATTCAAAGAAACTGCTGAGCCATAACAGCACATTTTCTTTATTTGTTAAAATTTCTTTGTTTTCTCCGAAGTTTTGTTTACATATTTGATGAATGTTCAACTCAGAACGAATACTAGATACCATTTGATATTTTCAAGGCGGTGTTAGCTAAATTTTCTTTTGAACAAGGCAACCCCTGACCTTTGGTTCTGTCTTGTGTCTCTTGGTGATATATATATATATATATATATATATATATATATATATATATATATATATATATATATATATTGTTTCTCAGGATTTTACGAGTGGTGGGTTGTGAAATCTTTCTGCTTTATAAGTTTGGTATTTTGATCCGGGTTCGAGTAATTTAGATCTTTAGTTTGGATAGTGAAGGGTTTTCCGCAACTAGAATCCGATAGGTTTTTGAGTGAAGTAGCTTTGAGTTTTGAGATTGGGTCAATTTGGTTATGTTGGTTGTAGGTTGCTAATTGGGTTTATCAAAAGAGCTAGTTGATTGAAATCATGGAGCTAGCTCATGAAGGTTCAAATGGGAATGGAGAAATAGAGGAAAGGGAGAGATTAAACCCGGGAGAACCTTCTTTCTGGGAGTCCCATGGGTACCGCCACCATTTTCCTGGAATGGTGAGAAAAAAAGCCTACATATTTGATGGGTATGGGAAATATTATATTAAGGAATGGGATCTTACCGAAGGTATTGGCAATGAGTTTTCTTGGTACCATGTAGAACTGCCGAAAGGAAGCCAAAAACTCGCTCAATCTGCACAATACCTTATAGACGTCCTTTGCCCGCCTTTGAAGCTTCAAGACATTTTATCCCTTGTTAGTAATGGGCCTTTTTGTGGGTATGTTGATGGAGCACTTGTATTTAGAGTTAATTCACCTGGTCCAGCCTCAAGCAATTTCACATTTAGAATAGCAGCTAGGATTACTGATAATTCTGTCATTACTGTGTCTCTGGGTCGTGTTCCAAGGTTGGGTTTCTCACCAATGGGTCAATCACTTCTTTCGGAGATTCCTAGTGTGGAAAACCATAGAGGTGAGCCGAAGGAAGGGAGTGGGATTGTAATAAGGGAGCATGTCCTTGAATTCTTGTTGACGATGAATCATTCTGAGGAAGCTGATAATCCCGTTCCAAAATCTCTCTCCAATCTTGTTGTTCACATCGTTGACACACACGTGGATCACCTTCAAGATGTTGTGACTAAACTGGAGATTGAGCTGGATTCTGTGGAGCTTGAACTGGATAAAGGTAATTTCATTTAGCAATGTACACACACACACAGAGATATATAGTTTTTGTGCTTAATAATCTTCCTAGAGAAACTTATTTGCATGTCTGGTCATGAAAAGTTTAATGATTTCCTCTTAGTTGTAATGTGGTTGGAATTTCTAGGGCAATAATAAGGTGGCCACCAATGTGATTATTTAAACCAAGCTTCTTTTTTTTTTTAATTCTTTTTGGTTCTTTACTCTCAATTCATACAGTAGATTTTTGCACCTACTATTATTGACAGATCTTGTTATGATATTCTGATGCCAACACTATAAACATAATAAGGTTTAGATTAAAAAAAATGATAAATACTGAATCAATTCAAAGTCATATTGTTGAAAATTGATGTTTGATAATTTCAATGACCTTAATGTATCTGATAGGCAAAGCCAACCATTTTATTCATGACTTGCTACCATAATTTATTCTTTATAAACGGAAAGATGAAAGAGAAAAATGGAAGGAATACCATATTATGGTTGGTAATGATGTAAACAATAATTGGATTTCTAATGTTTTTTTGGGTTAAATAAGCACAGTGCCTCCTAAGTTGTATCTGCATTCTGCATATATTATCACTTGAGTTTCTTTCAGACTTGTTTCTGTTCTCTGTTTGAATTGGCATTAGTTGCTCTTAGACAAATTTCTATAACTATTGAGCTCCATTACAGGTGGTTTTGCCTTAAAGAAACAAATGTTGGAGGAGAGAAGATTTCCCAAAATGCATCTTAACTTGCAGCGCCTCCTACAGGTACTGTTTCCATTCATTTTTATTTGTCCCCTAATGAATTCCATATTAAAGCGATGTGCACTCACAGACTCTTAGATTTATTTTCCCTAAGCTCAGGTGATTTCATATGGGGAACAAGTATTTCCTCGAGTCAAAGAAAGGTGTTCTTCAAAACATTGGTTTTCTAGTGATGATATTAATGCCTTAGAGGAGTTAACTGGCCGGCTAAGGAGATTAAAAGAGAATGTGGGATTTATAACAAACCGTGTAACGGCAATTCAGGCTGGTCTTGACAGCTGGCAGGCTGAACAAATAAATAGAAAACTCTATTATCTCTCGTTCCTTTCAATAGCATTGCTTCCTTTATCGATCATCACTGGAGGTAACTTATCTCTTCAGTATAAACTTCCACTATTATAAAGTTTCGAGCCATTTCTATTCTCTAAGTCAGCATCATTAAGCACTAATCGATCTTTCATGCATTTGTATCAGTTTTTGGAATGAATGTGGGAGGAGTCCCATGGACGTTGCAGGAGGAACCAAAAGATGGTTTCCAAAACGTTGTATTTCTCTGTGTGGCAATGCTATTACTGGTGCTGCTATGCTTCCTTTGCCCCGCTGCTTATAACCGAATAGCTGCTTGGCAGCGGAGGAGGGCTATGAGAAGAAGCTGGTCGCTCAACAGAAAATCATTCCTCAAGAGATCCGTTGGAGTTCAAGTTCAAGGAAGAGGAGGTTACCTTAGACTTTGATAGCAAAACAGAATTTAAACACTATCATCACTGGTACATGTCCCCATAATTTTTCCTACTTACTTAGTGCCACGGCCTTCTCAGTGCATAATCCTTATACACACCCGGTTTTTCCTTTTTCTGCATTCAACGTCAAACTTCACTTACCTTCTGGTTTTGGGTTGGTATTTTCTTGACTTATCGTAGAGAGGGCCATTTTCTGCTGATGCAAGACTGTAAATAATGCAATGTGCACTTATTTTGCGAATCTGTTCCTTTTTCTATCTGCGTTGTTATAGATCTGACATGGATTTTTGGAAAGCTTTTGACACGTTGTACAGATATTATGAATTTCACTATTAGATCAAATTTCATTTGAATGTGGTACTTTTAATTTAAATCAATAATTGTCACTGCATTGACACCAACATATCGAATTGTACTTTTAAATTATCATTATCATTGATCTTTCTTGGAAGTTAGCTCTCCTGTGCATGAACTGGGAATTTGTAAAAAGCCCTAAGTATCCTTTAGATGGTCAAAGGGGAAGATTGATCATAGCACCTAACAAATATTATTTGGCAAACTAAAGTTTCATTGAGCTTATTGGCCTTTCCTCCTCCTTCTTTTTACTTTTGATTTTTGATGCACCGAAAATGTCTTTTTCAAATAAGCCATTACAAATCTGTTAGCATTTTTTTTTTTTTAGAAGCAAATCTGTTAGTATTTATAATCACCATTTTGGGAGAACTCTTAGATTAGTTCTATATGTAGTGGCTCGAACAAAATCAACTCTGTAACAAAGCAGTTTAAGAGTTCACTCAAAAACATATACTCCAAATCCAACAAATATAAAACAACTAAATCAACTCTGTAACAAAATCTGCTAATTTAGTAAACTCTATAAAAATCGATATGAAATGAAGTTTAAAAATGAAGAGGATAAAATTGTAATTGAATAATATATAAGGCTAATTTAGTAATTTAACTTATAGATAAAAAAAAATTGCTAAGCTGCAAAAGTTTAACTACAAGTGTTACCAAACGCTTTAATAGCTGGATTTTGACAGTTCAACTACTTCACTACATTCCCAAACGGGCTCTATATATCTGAATTTAGATTTAAATATATTGTTATATAATAATAGAACTTGATTGAAGATGGAAAATGATAAAGAAAAGAAATTGGATTGAATATTTTCAACTTTAGAAAATTCATTGCTAATGGACGGTCAAGATTGAAACACATCAATATGTACACTTGCATAAATGTAACGAATAAAATGCACTTCACGGTTCAAACTCTGGAGTCTATAACCCATTTCCCAAGAAAGGAAATACGTTGATTTGCCCATTGCATTAAGGAACACATCACTCATCTAGAATTAGAAGGATCGGACTCTTTCTACAACGTGGCATCACATGAACAATTAATTAAAAGGTGACTACGACGGCGTTTCACGCTCACACAATAAATTGGAGACCGAATGGTGTGCCGCAACACGGTTGGGCTTACAACCAACTGGTTAAACTACACAACGACCTTCATATTTGATTTAATTTCATTGAAAAAGAAAAAAGCCAAAAAAAAAGTATTTTGTAACAAATATACATTAATAGTTAAAAAATTGTTGGTAGTCAAATTATAAGTGGAATAGGTGGAAAATGTTTTTTTTTAAAAGGTAGAGAAGTGAATAAAGTTTAAATTAATTTTTTAATTTTCTAAAATTCGAGTTTAGATGATTAGACGAGTATAACTCTTTAAAAATCATTCCATTAAGTAGTTTTAAGAGCAGTTAAAAAATATTAATTATATACAAAAGAGAATGATTATTAATTATTTAAATTACTTTATTTAAAAAATTGAGTTAAAGTACAATATTTATAAGTAAAATTTTATATTGAGTACGATAATTATAAGCAAAACTTTATATTGATTATTATTATTTTTGTTAAAATACAATAGAATCTAACAATCTATTCCAATGTATGAAAAATCTTAAAGTACAAACCGAATCGAGCGACTTCTTGTATGTAATAGATGGAGTTACACATCATAATTTTTCATATGAGTCCATTAATTGAAAATATGATAAGTGCATTAATTATAGTTTTCTGAAAGAATAGGGACCTACAGATAATTTTGCCTGGCAATTGCAATCGGCTCTAGAACGTTCCACCTCTCGCTAGAATTATATTGAGCAGACCCGTCAGGCATCAGCAGCCTCATATAAAAATAAAAACCCTAAAACCCTTATAAACCCTAATTCAATAAAACCCCGTCCAACTAAATCTCTGTTTCTACCCCTCACACACGGCTGAACAGATCGATTCATCGACCTTTAGCTATGGCCACCTCCGTTCTGCTTCGACAACTACGACGCCGTGACGTTGCCTCCGCCCCTATCTCTGCCTACAAATGCGTACGTCAATTTTTAAACTTAAATCTAACCAATCGATTTTTGGGAATTTCTCGTATTTTTATGTTTTGAATTGATCTGTATCGTGGGTATTTGTTTGCATATGATTTTTTTTTTGTAAAGTCTGTTACTTTCTCGATTTTAGATTCTGATTCTTGCTAAACTTTGGATTTCTGGAGCTTGCTGCTCTTGTGGTATTGGTTTTTAGCTTATAATTTCATCTAGGCTCTGCTGTTCTGTGTTTTATATGAAATATAAAGTAATCGATTTCACTTTTTATTTCACCATGGTACTGGAATAAATTGACGGTCTCTCTAGTATTTGCCTATGCAATGAAATAATTTTTTTGGAAACTTTGTTTCCAGGTTTGTTTAAAGTATGTGTTTCTTTTTTAAGGATTGATTGATGTCGTGATACTTCTTGTTGTTAATTTTTTTTTTGGGGCGGGGGGATCATTCACTTTGTGATTTTTTGTGGCACTTGTGTTAAATTTTAGGATTGTATAAAATAAATTGTCAGTGGATATGTGATTCATAATATTTGTATTGGTGGTTGCTGCAGTTTACTAGCAATGTTAAGCCCTCATGGGCCCCTTCTAATCTGGGTAAAAGTTGGGCGAGTTTGACTAGACCTTTCAGGTACTCATGTTTTTGCCTGCTGTTTTTATCTTGAATGTTTAAGTGGATTTCTTCTGATTGTTGTTTGTAACTCTTTGAATTTGATTGTGCAGTTCAAAACCTGCTGGTAATGACATTATTGGAATTGATCTCGGAACTACCAACTCATGTGTTGCACTTATGGAGGGAAAGGTAAGAATGCCTTGTGTTTTCAATATATTTTTCTACATGGTCATGTTCATAGCTTTTGACAGTTCAGGGATTGTTTCTGATTTATTTTTATGTTATGCATAGAACCCCAAAGTTATTGAGAACTCCGAAGGATCTAGGACTACACCATCAGTTGTAGCTTTCAATCAGAAGGGAGAGCTACTTGTGGGTACACCAGCAAAGCGTCAGGCTGTGACCAACCCAACTAACACGCTCTTTGGCACCAAGCGTTTAATTGGTAGAAAATTTGATGATCCCCAGACACAAAAAGAAATGCAGATGGTGTCATATAAGATAGTAAGGGCCCCCAATGGGGATGCTTGGGTTGAAGCCAATGGGCAGCAGTACTCGCCAAGTCAGATTGGGGCCTTTGTTCTGACCAAGATGAAAGAAACTGCAGAGTCCTACCTTGGAAAGTCAGTTTCAAAAGCAGTAATCACAGTTCCCGCTTATTTTAACGATGCTCAAAGGCAAGCTACTAAGGATGCTGGTAGAATTGCTGGCCTTGATGTTCAGAGAATCATTAATGAGCCTACAGCTGCTTCACTTTCTTATGGCATGAACAACAAGGAGGGTCTCATTGCAGTATTTGATCTTGGTGGTGGAACATTTGATGTCTCAATCCTTGAAATTTCTAATGGAGTATTTGAGGTATTAATTGTCTGATAATTTGATTACTGATTGTTTAAAAAATTGATACTAATTATCATATCATGCAGGTGAAAGCAACAAATGGTGACACATTCTTGGGGGGAGAGGATTTTGACAACACTTTGTTGGAGTTTTTAGTGAGTGAATTTAAGAGGACTGAAGGAATTGATCTGTCAAAGGATAGGCTTGCGTTGCAGAGGCTTCGTGAGGCTGCCGAGAAGGCGAAGATTGAACTTTCATCAACAACCCAGACTGAAATTAATCTTCCATTCATCACAGCTGATGCATCAGGTGCAAAGCATTTGAATATCACACTTACTAGATCCAAATTTGAGACTTTGGTGAATCACCTGATTGAGAGGACCAGAGCCCCTTGTAAGAACTGTTTGAAGGATGCCAACATTACCACAAAGGATGTGGATGAGGTACTTTTGGTTGGAGGAATGACCCGTGTGCCAAAGGTGCAGGAAGTGGTCTCAGAAATCTTTGGTAAGAGTCCAAGCAAGGGAGTAAATCCTGACGAGGCAGTTGCCCTTGGTGCTGCTATTCAAGGTGGTATTCTTCGCGGCGATGTCAAAGAGTTGCTTCTCTTGGATGTTACACCTCTGTCACTGGGTATTGAGACACTAGGTGGTATCTTCACCAGGTTGATCAATCGCAACACAACTATTCCAACAAAGAAGAGTCAGGTGAGTAACCTTCAAGTGCTTTACATCAACACGTGTGAATAATTTTGAAGCGACCCATTTCTGCAGAAACATATGTGAATATTTAATTTTTTGTTTTAGAATAATCTGACATGGCCATATGAATTTTGAGTATGCAGTTGTAGAGACACAACATAGGGTTGACAGATGTTTCCTGATTTATTAAGCCACTTGTTTTCATATTCCATGGTGCTGGTTGTGGCATTGTGCCCAAGGATCTGACTAGTAGTTTTTGCCTTTTTTTTTTTTTTTGGCCTCTGGTCCAATGGATGCATATACTGTTGCAAAGCATCTTTATGATTTTTTTTTCTTTGTTCTCCATGACATGATGGTCAGACTGATTGGTGTTCCTTTGTTTACAGGTCTTCTCAACAGCAGCTGATAACCAGACTCAGGTGGGGATTAAGGTGCTTCAAGGTGAGCGCGAAATGGCATCTGACAACAAGTCCCTAGGAGAGTTTGAACTTGTGGGCATTCCACCAGCTCCTAGAGGCATGCCTCAGATTGAGGTCACATTTGACATTGATGCCAATGGTATTGTCACTGTTTCTGCAAAGGACAAGGCCACTGGCAAGGAACAGCAAATTACCATCCGCTCATCTGGAGGTCTATCAGAGGATGAAATTGAGAAGATGGTTAAGGAAGCAGAATTGCATGCCCAGAGGGATAAGGAAAGAAAAGCTTTGATTGATATCAGAAACCAGGCGGATACCACCATCTACAGCATTGAGAAGAGCTTGGGTGAGTACAGAGAAAAGATTCCCAGTGAGGTTGCAAAAGAGATTGAAGATGCTGTTGCAGATTTGAGAAAGGCCATGGGAGCTGACAATGTTGATGATATCAAGTCCAAGCTTGATGCAGCTAACAAAGCCGTCTCTAAGATTGGACAACACATGGCTGGTGGTTCTGGTGGTGGTGCTGCTTCTGGAGGTTCCCAGGGTGGTGATCAGACTCCCGAGGCTGAGTATGAGGAGGTGAAGAAGTGAGCACAGAGGTAAATTTCGTTCGTTGATGCTTCGAAAGGATTCGGACATTCAGGGATGAGTCTTGTTTTGATTTGTAGTTTTAGGATATATGGCGGTTTTGTATCTAAATTTTTATTTATTCAAGTTGTTAGGATAACGTTTTACTTTATTTTGAGAAACTGCACGAGCGAGTTAAAACCCTTTCCGGTGTATGGTTTAACATGAATTTTTCATGAAATAATTCCATTGTTTAACTTGTGCTGTTGCGTTGCTTCCGGATCTCTCCACGATTTCTTGTTAGTGTTGACACTTCATGTTTGGTGTTTGTTGATGATCCTAAATTTCTTTTAGGTTCAAAAGCTTATTTAAGCCAAGAGATGGTAGGTATTGATTAAAATTTTATTTTCATTCTTTTAATTATTTTATCAAAAATTTGAATGAATTTGAATTATATTTAATATTTAAATATTAGAAATATTTTGTTAATTTTATATACAATGGGTATTGCGGATGGAAGATTGTCTGTAGATGCAGATGGAGACATGCAAGAAGTTGATGGATATTTAAGAAGGTTTAAAGCAATGTGCTGGGCGTTTACACATAAAGATGTTGCCTGATATCCTACGCAAATCAAATCGTGGTGATGATGAATTCAAAGAAATGTTCACTCTCTTTGCTAATTATCCAATGTTAATGGAATAAACTTTGGCAATAGAAACTCATTTCAACGGTGAAAAACTACTTTAAATTTCTCCCCTGCTATTATTAATAATAATTTTGTTTATATTATCTTGTACTACATTGGACAATATAAGTGTTGATGAGCATAATTTTGTCTATAGCCCAACCCTTTGTTTTATAAGTTTACTTAATGTTTTCCTTTTCTATTAGTTTTTACACAATGTTTTCCTTTTCTATTAGTTTTCAAGATTTCATCACTGACATCATCATACATTTACAGAACATTAGCATATACTAAATTAAAAAAATAAAAAAACAAATAAGATACTTTCTAGTAAGATACAACAAACCCATAGTTGCTTCTATTTGCCCATTTTTCACCCTCAACTTCCCACTCTTTTGATCTGTTGGGCTTAGCATTTTGGAGACCTCTGCATCACATGTAACTGCTTCATTTTTCTTTCTCATATCTTCCCAGCTGCATCCCATCACCCCTATTCACCAACCTGCGTGTAAATAAAGAGGCATCAAATTTAGCAATAGTAGAAGACTCAAACCAAACAGAGCAGTCAAATATTTATGGTCAACAAAAATTAACTATTTTAAATTGCATTTATAATGATAATACATAATATAAAACAAGAGATGCCTAGACACTAATATTGCCTAAAGAAAATCATATTACTTTATATTTTCATTACTTATCACATAAAATCGTAAGAGATGAAGTTTAATCAGAACTATTCTTTATCTACATTTTTAAATTTTCATACAAAGTGGCATTAAACTACTAAGAGTTGATTCCATTGTTCAAATTTAGCATGCATATGAAAAATGGTGTAGTCAGATTAATGTCTTTTCCTACTATTGTAAATATTATTTAACAAACAACATACAAGAGCTAAAACCCAATACAAAATTTCATAAATAAATCAACTTTGAAATCAGGATTATCCATCATCAACCAATAGCATTAGAGCCCAAAGGGGCAATTATATAAAAGGAAAACAACTTAGTTAGAACATACTTTAGCAAAAATGATTATAAGTTGGTGACTATCGATGGCCGAGAAGCGGCCAACTAGCCAAGCAGCAAGCAAAAGAAGAACCAACCAAGCAACAGGCAGAAGAAGAATCACTGACAGTGACAACTTGCAGAGGAAGATGTAAGGGCTTCGTAGACTGGCTGATTACCTTCCATTTCAGCAAATCAACATCACTCCTTAGTTTATCTTATCTCCAAACCTCGTTCATAATAACTATTGTGAAATTATGGGAATGTTATGAATCCTTTTCAAAAATATCAATGACAAACACGATATAACAGCAGTGGATTGATTATAGACCTGTTTAGACAAAGATAGAAATAACCTGTTTAGACAAAAATAGAAATAACTAAGGGTGTGTTTGGGAGTGAGGTATTGTAACTTTTAAGCTGTAACTGTTGTGGAATAAAAATTATAGCTGTGAAGTAGGAGTAGAAGTTGAAAAAAAAATTACTAAACTATCAAAATCCAACGACAAGTGTTACTAAATATTTTAATAACTGGACTTTAATAACCCAACTACCTCACCACACTCTCAAACGGATTATTATTGCTATAAGCCCCTGAGCTGCAGCCAAGGCTGATGTTTTCAAACAGGTTTTTGGGAGTAGAAGTTTCCTCCTTTATCAAGCAAATCCTGCAAACATGAAAGAAGAATGGAATTGCAAATTTGTACCAGTTGTATTATAAAGTATATGGCTGAATTAAAAAAAAAAAAAAAGACATTACCAAACTAACTTCTTTACCATGGAAAATTCATAAATATTATTTCCAAATTAGAATTAGTTTAAAAAAAATTCAAATCAATATTATCCATCAACAATCAACGACATAGATCAAAAAACATACTTAAGCAAAAATGCAATAAAAGTGGGTGACTATCGATAGCAATTAATCGGCGGAACCAGGAGAAATCTTAACGGCGGCATTCGACTGACCAACCAAGCCGTAGGTGGAAGAAGCACCGACGGCAACGACTTGTAGACGAATCGATTAGGATTTGATTATTATGTTTTAATTTGGCACCGTCTCTTTTTCTCCCTTCACAATCCCTTAATCTGACCATTCCCTCTTCAATTTTTGATTTTTTTACATTTTGAAACGGTGTCAAAGTTCACACCATTTGGTTCGGTTGCCCATAATTTAAAGCTAACCAATTCAATTGGTTTCCTTTTTGCTAGAGCTGGAAAAATTAAAAAAAAAAACTGATTATTCGACATCAAAACAATATAAATAAATAAATACGGATCATTAAGTTTAATATAATTATTAAATAATTTAAATCTGAATTGACATGATTTTTTTTTGTGTTAGATTAAGATTAAATTTCTCAACACATATAGAGAATTAATGATACAGTTATATTGTTTTATTTTTAAATTAATTTTTATATTCTTATCATTAAAATTTAAATACTAAATATAATTTTTTAAAAAAAAAATAGACTTATTTATAAAATTTTATATATATTTAGAACTTTAATAATGTAAATGTGTAAAATATTGATACATATATATATATTTTACGATATTAATATATAATATTATTTACGTATATATAATTAAAATTTTAATAATATAAATATGTAATATTTTAATATATATTTAAATAATATTTATTAAATATATAATTATTAAATAAATTATTTTTTTTACGTTATATTTAAATTTTAATATTTTGATATTATTATTAAAAAGATAATATTTGAATTGGCTTAAATTTAATTCGACATGAAATTAATATGATATAGGAATATCATTGGATAACCCGTTTCGACAGCTTCACCTTTTGTTACTATTGCATAAATTAAAAATCATCCGTTGGATTAAAATTGAAGATATCTAGCGGTTTCAGATTAGCCAGACGGTAAACGTAACTTAGAAATTGCCACTATATAAGACTCTATGCAAACTTTTCTCTTCCCCTTCTTGCTTCCTTACGCGCCGGCCACTGTCCTGAGCTTAAAGTAAATTAAACAAAAAAATTTTATATAATAAAACCCTAAAATTAAAACCCTCAAAATCCCAATTTCTTTAGTCTTTCTTAAAACAGTAAGCCGGGTTTGTTCGCTCTTTTATCTCATAAATTTTCTCTTTTTTTTTTCCCAAAACATTTTCAGCTTTGGTTTATTTGCTCTGAAAATTACAGAGAGCTGTAATAGGAGCAAAAGCTTATCTTTATGTTTTTTTGGAATTTTTTATGTCCTTTCAATGAATAGATGTTAATAATTTCTTTAATATGTTGATTTTTATTATTTATATTGTTATTTTTTTGAAAGTTGCAGTGGGTTGGTTTATTTGATTGTTATATTTGATGCATTGTTGATGTAGGGTAAGTTTTAAGCTTTGGTGTAATGGCGGGCAAGAAAAGAAACTCTAATGTTGTAGAGGAAGGAGAGGGCGTAGGTGATACGGCTACTGAAAATACAATTGCCGGTAATCTGGATAATGGCAATGTGGGGGATAACAATGTTATTTTGAGTCCTTTGAAGAAGAAAGTGAAAAAGGATAAGCAAAAAGGAGGAAAGGGAGATGGCGATGGGAAGAAAGTTTCTAGTTCTATCAAACCCATGGAGAGAAGGAAGAAAAGGAAATTGATGGACAAGGAGAGGCATCGGTCTGCTTTGGAAAATAAAGAAGTTCATCCAAAAGAAGTTGGTGGAGCATTGAGAGGAGAAGAAACTAAGGCATCTGTGGTATCGTCATCATCTAGTAGTGGGTTGCCGGACTTGCGACTTGGTGTTTTTAATGACTTGGCATCTGGTGATGTTTCTGTGAGGCAAGCGGCAGCCGAAACGTTGGTGAAAGAGTTGCAGGAAGTTCAGAAGGCGTATCATAGACTTGGGGATCAATCAGTTAAAGGTCATGGATTAAAGTTGGAAGCCAACAAGGATGATGGGTTAAATGACTGTGCGCCTTCTCTGAGATATGCTATTCGTAGGCTTATCCGTGGTGTTTCTTCGTCAAGAGAGGTATGCTTTGTTAGCTTGGTCCTGAATCTTCTCAATGGTGATATTACTGTAATAAAACTTTTGTTATAATTTCAAGAGTTATTTTGTAGCCTGCTTGTTTTCTTTGGAGACCTTTGCATGACATTTCTTGTTATTGGGCAGTGGACCATCTATTGGGTAGATGACTCTTTCTTTCTAACTTTTGCTAATTTATGATCTGAAATTGCTTTTGCAGTGTGCAAGACAAGGGTTTGCATTAGGTCTGACTCTTTCAGTCAGTACAATTCCAAGTATCAAAGTGGACTCATTGCTGAAACTAATTGTTGATTTGTTGGAGGTCTCGTCATCAATGAAGGGCCAGGTAGGAAATTTAATATCATATACTGTACATTTGATATGGTTTTCATGGACTTCAAAAGAAAATCTGAGTTGTACAATTGCAGGAAGTGAGGGACTGCCTTTTGGGTCGCTTATTTGCCTATGGTGCTCTTGCTCGGTCAGGAAGACTAACTAAAGAATGGATATCTGATAAAAACACACCATACATCAAGGAATTCACCAGTGTCCTTATCTCCCTTGCAGCAAAGAAACGATACTTGCAAGAGCCTGCTGTCTCAATTATTTTAGAATTGGTTGAAAAGGTACGGTCTAAGAAGTGGAACTCATTCATTCAGTTAAAATATTTGCACTTACTTTTGATGCATGGTTGGGGAGGATTTAATTTTGTTGTTAATGGTGCATGTCCAATTTATCTATGGCTTTTAGCTGTTATTTTAGATCTGGATTTGGTAAATAGTATGTAAGCATAGTGATTTTTTTAATTATGCTGGCCATTGTGATTAATCAATATTTTTAATAGCTCATGGCAGCCTGAACTCCTTTGAAGTCATTTTCTGGATTTCTTTTTTTTTTTTTTTGGTTTGTTTCCCTTGACACGGGGGGTGCATTACTCTGTTCAATTTCTTGGATGTGTATCATGTGTTTATGTTAGGACTAGAACTATGTAATTGATTTTTATACTCAGATTGTAGTTTTACAGTTTGGCATTCTGTTGTTGCACATATCACCAGAACGTCTTGTTCTCAGTTTTATACCTGTTGTAATCGTTTACATTCCTTGTACATATGTTTATAACTTTCAAATACCTTTCGGGTGCTAGAAGGAGTAGCTCTCTGATTTATGCACCACTTTAGCAATTTTTATTTATTTAAGAAAAAGAAAAGAGAAATTGTTCTATGTTCTGATGTGTGGGTGTCAGTTGGAATTGCTTACTCATGCCTTAATCCTTTTATGTCTTTTATGTTTTCGTAGGTGCCCACTGATGCTGTGGTAAGTCATGTCCTTGAAGCTCCCGGTCTTCATGAGTGGTTTGAAGGAGCCAATGAAGTTGGAAATCCTGATGCTTTGCTTTTAGCTCTTAGAATTCAAGAAAAAATTTCTGATGACAGCAAGAAGTTTGGCAAACTTTTGCCAACTCCTTTCAGCTCTAGTAAACTTTTTGCTGCTGACCATTTGTCCTCTCTTATTAATTGCTTGAAGGTGGTATTCAGATATATTCATACACTGCTACTTTAAGATGGATGAATGAAATCAGAAAATTTTCTGAAAATGTTTTTGTTTCTGTAATGTGGCAGGAATCTACCTTCTGTCAGCCCCGAGTTCACAGTGTGTGGCCTGTTCTGGTAAATATTCTTTTACCTGATACAGTCTTGCAAGCTGAAGATGCAGCATCAGTTTCATCTTCCATAAAGAAGCACAAAAAGAGTCGTAAGTCTAGCTCAACTGAAGAAGAGGTTGCCAAGAGCTTTCGGTCTTTCTGTGAGATTATTATTGAAGGATCCCTTCTTCTCTCATCTCATGATCGTAAACACTTGGCATTTGACATTCTGCTGCTTCTCCTACCAAGGTTACCTGCATCTTTTGTCTCGATTGTTCTTTCTTACAAACTTGTGCAGTGCCTGATGGATATACTTTCCACAAAAGATTCTTGGTTGTATAAAGTTGCACAGTATTTCCTTAAAGAATTGATAGATTGGGTTGGAAATGATGATGTCAGAAGAATTGCTGTGATTGTGGCTCTACAAAAGCACAGTAATGGAAAATTTGACTGCATCACACGGACAAAAGTAGTTAAAGATTTGATGGCAGATTTCAAAACAGAATCAGGTTGCATGTTATTTGTTCAGGACCTAGTGAACATGTTTGTGGACGAAGGTCAAGCTTCTGAGGAACCTTCAGATCAGAGTCAAACTACTGATGACAATTCAGAGATGGGTTCAATTGGTGAGAAGGATGCAATGGGGACATTGGGAAATGCTGATTATCTGAAAAGTTGGGTTATAGAATCCCTTCCCAGTATTTTGAAATACTTGAAGCTGGATCCTGAAGCAAAGTTTCGAGTGCAAAAGGAAATTTTGAAGTTTCTGGCTATTCAGGGTTTGTTCTCGGCATCTCTTGGCACTGAAGTGACATCTTTTGAGTTACAGGAGAAATTTCGCTGGCCTAAAGCAGCGACCTCAAGTGCTCTTTGCAGGATGTGCATTGAGCAGCTTCAGCAATTGCTGGCAAATGCTCAGAAGGTTGATGGGTCACGTTCCTTGGCAAATGGACTGGAGCCAAGTGATCTTGGATCTTACTTCATGAGGTTTCTGAGCACATTACGCAACATTCCCTCAGTTTCTCTCTTTCGATCTTTAAGTGATGAGGACGAACAGGCATTCAAAAAATTGCAAGAAATGGAAACTAGGATTTCCAAAGAGGTAGATGAATTTACCTTTCTGTTTTCTGCACCACCAATAAACTGCAGTTGCTTTTAATTTTGGAGTGGGTTTATTCTTGGGGACCTGATTCTGAGTACAGAAACATCTCGGACTTCCCTAATAAATATGCTTATTTAAATGTGTCAGAAGTTTCCAAATTTTATTGCGTATTATGTAGTTTAATCTCTGAAATGATATTTAGAAGTTTGCATGTTCTTAATGTTATAGGAAAGGAATAGTGGGCTCAGCGTGGATGCAGATAAATTGCATGCACTTAGATACTTGCTTATCCAGTTGCTGCTCCAAGTGCTCCTTCGACCAGGGGAATTCTCTGAAGCTGCCTCTGATCTTGTCATGTGCTGTAAGAAAGCTTTTGCAACTTCTGATCTTCTTAACTCCTCTGGTGAAGACGAGCCAGATTGTGATTCTACACCAGAGTTGATGGATGTCTTGGTGGATACATTGCTGTCATTGCTGCCGCAGTCATCAGCTCCTATGCGGTCTGCAATAGAGCAGGTGTGTGTTACAGCAAGTGTACATTTTTTCCTTTTTGTGTACTTGCGATTCTTTCTTTTGGATCGGACTCAAAGATTTGTTATGCTCTAAGAAAGAACATTTTTCCTTGCTATGAGTTCCCAGTACAAATGTACGATTTATATGGCTTCTGCTTGTGTGCTTAGGTTTTCAAATATTTCTGTGATAATGTAACGGATGATGGACTCATGCGGATGTTACGAGTTATTAAGAAAGATTTGAAACCAGCTAGACATCGCCATGCCGAGAGTGAAGAAGAAGAAGAAGATGATGACGAAGAAGATTTTCTGGGTATTGAAGAAGAGGAGGATATTGATGAGGCTGAGACTGGTGAAACAGCAGAGAGTGATGAGCATTCGGATTACTCCGAGGCTGTGGCTGGAATCGAAGGACCTGGCAAAGAACTTCCTGAACATTCTGATGATTCTGATGAAGGAGTGGATGATGAGGCAATGTTCCGGATGGATACTTATCTTGCCCATATTGTCAAAGAGAAAAAGAATCACTCTGGGGGTGAAACTGCTCAATCCCAGCTTGTTCTGTTCAAACTTAGGGTTCTTTCACTGCTGGAAATTTACCTGCATGAAAATCCAGGCAAGTACTACTATGTGTTAAGCTAAGATTGAGCTAAGATTAGATTAACACTGTTTGAGATATAAAATTGTTCCTCAAGCAGTTTTTAGATTGTGTTTATTTAAAATAAGGCTCCTTGGGAGTAACATTGTTCTTTATTGAGGCTCTCTAGTATTGGGATTATTTTGGATTAACAGAGTGAGGATTTAGCAATAATCAGTATCGCCTATTATTCTAACCGGTTTCAAAACTGACAATTTCAACTTAGAGCTTGGTTTGGATTAGCCACCTTTTACCAGTAATATATTAATTTTATGATAATTTGTTTGATTTGAATGTTAACTTGGTAATTTAGGAAGGATTGAAAAACAGTTTGCTGCATACTGTTAATACTTGACTATTAATTTCAAAAAAAAAATTCTCTTTTCCTGCATCCTGATACGTGTTTATGGTTTTCCTTCACAGGTAAGCCCCAAGTTCTGATGGTGTACTCGAACTTGGCTCAGGCATTTGTCAACCCACATACTACCGAAGGCAGTGAGCAGCTTGGACAACGTATATGGGGAATTCTGCAGAAGAAAATATTCAAAGCTAAAGACTTTCCGAAGAGTGACTCAGTGCAACTTTCTACTCTTGAATCTTTGTTGGAGAAAAATTTAAAATTGGCATCAAAACCATTCAAGAGAAAGAAATCAGCTGCCAGTCTATCTAAGAAGAAGCAGTCAGCCTCCTTGAATCGGCACAAAATGATTGGATCTTTAGCGCAGAATTCAACCTTCTGGATTTTAAAGATCATCGATGCAAGAAAATTTTCAGAGTCTGAACTACAAAGGGGTTTTGATATCTTCCGGGATGTCTTGGTTGGTTATTTTGATAGTAAAAAATCTCAAATTAAATCTGAATTTCTGAAGGAAATATTTCGAAGAAGGCCATGGATTGGCCATCATCTCTTTGGATTCATTCTTGAAAAATGTGGCAGTGCAAAATCAGTGTTTCGTCGAGTTGAATCTCTGGATCTGGTGATGGAGATTTTAAAGTCACTGGTTCCTTTAAGCTCTGATGAAGCTACTCGGGATGCAGCAAAGAGAAAGTTGAAGAGTCATCTCCGAAATCTCAGCCATGTGATAAAGCAGTTGGTGACAAATATGCCTGAGAAGCAGTCTAGACGGGCTGAAGTACGCAAGTTCTGTGCTAAGATGTTCCAGATATTATCAACTCTTAACCTGACCAGGCCTTTTCTTAAAGATTTGCCCTCTGATGCTCATGCTGCCTGCAAATCTCAACTTGGTGACATGTTCCTTAATTTGAAGAAGCTGGAATGAGAGCAGTAAGGATATACCGTTGGAGAAAAGTCATGATGAATGTAATTCGTTCTTATTCATACGACATCCTCATGCAAGTCCCATCACTGCCTGCCCAGTTCTGGGGGCAACATTGATAAATTGATGGGCAATTTTGCTATTTTGTAGAACTTCGGAGATCACTTGGTGTTGCAAAGCCACTAATCTGGGACTATAGCATATCTGGCACAATGTCATGAAACTTTTATGTTGGTAAAATTCTTGAAAATTGTTTGTTGTGATTTTCCAAGTTGTTTTTCTAATATTATTATATCTAATGAATGTTCGTAGAGGAAGAGATTGATCATAGTCAGCTAAATTTTCAACCTCGGGCTCAGGTTTCTTTTGTAAGTGAATGAAGTCGTGCTATCGTTTTCAAGGTTCAGCTGTTTCTCATTTGCAACGAGCATCAAACATTCAGCATTGTTTTGTGAGCAGAAGTGAGTACTGATTCGGTCTCTAATGGGATTAGATGTTGTTGCAGTCTTGCAAGACGTTGATATGTTGTAATATACAAAGTAGTCTCTGTCAAGTAACAGCCCTTAAACCGGCCAGCCGTGCTTTACATGTGTTATTACCTGTGCTTGGACTTTGTTGGACCAGAGTACTATAATCTATAATATTTTCTTTCCTTCGCCTTTTGTCACGGATTTATCGGCTTGCAGTTCTTTTAAAATAATAAACTAAAAACACATGTATCCGGTTAAGTATTGGCATATTGTTTTCCCAAACAACTCAAAAGTCAATAATCAAAGCCTGGCACTGGCAGGCCCTTTCTTTCACATGCTTACAGCATCCATGCCCTTCTTGTCTGAGTAAAACATTTACAGATAATATATCACTAAATTTTCACTAATCTTCTGAATCTTCTCAAACATGCACCAAGATCCATTTCGATTATCCATCTCACTTGCCAAATAAAAGAATGTACTGGCAGACCTGTGTGCTAAGTCTTCTCTTAATCATAACCAATTAAATGCAAAAACGAAAACACAGTTGCAAATTTGGTCAATGATTAGCTAAAATTATGTATTTAGTGTTAAAAATGTTTACAAAGTATTCAACCCTCTAAATTTCTCACTAACACATCTAACAAATCTCTCTAGCTCCTTGCCTACATCATTTCTCTACCGTCACTAACCAGCCTACACAATTTTTCTCCTACATTTTTTCTTTTTCAAATTTTTCCCCAATCCTTGATCCTCTTTACAAACCAGCCATATGCTACTAAGCCAAATTTCCAAAGTCCTCGAGATCCTCCAAATGCCAACCACAACAACCAAAAGTCCACAACACAACTTGCAATCAAACCCTGCAACAAGAGAGTTCCATAAGTTCAGCACACGACAGCCGCGTAAAAGAAGACAAAGAAGCGGGCCCGACGGCACAACCAAAATGATTTCTACCTCATTCATCCATAGTAATCACACTTCAGGGCCTCTCTCCTGCACGAAAGCTTTGGACCAATTCCTCAAACCTCAATATTTTCAATGACCGTGCATTCTACGACCGTGCATCATCAGCATCCGAGTCGCTTCCTGAAGAAGAGCCTGAATCCGAATCTGCATAAAACATTAACACAACTAAGCATTTCTCCCACACATTTCCCATCTGCACAACACTCAAAAACACTTCAAAGATCAGATTGTGAGGAGTGTTGTACCACTGGAAGACGATGAATCACTACTTGAGCTACTAGAGCTGCTAGAGCTACTACTAGCGGCATTGTTATTATGAGCATTATCCTTCTCAATCTCCACCGGTGGGAAACTGCTCATTGGTATCTCATCACCAATGTCCACATCTTCATCCCCAGCTTCCCCCTTCTTCGCCTTCTTTGTATCTGTCGCCACTTCAATTTTCTCAGCCATAGGCACCTCCTACACACAAATCAATCGTATAAGAATACCACTAAATCAACAAACAAAATCATAACAATGTATCTACAAAATCACAACAGCTAATAATTTCGCTTACTCTATTAGCATCTGCTGAAGGCACATTGTTGAAGCCCATCAAAGCTTGTCTTTTAATCTTGCTAACCATCTTCTTATAGTTAGTCACAAACCGATCAAGCTCCCAAAGAGTCTCTGTGTCAAGTGCCTCAATATCAAGCTCGATCTCATCCTCATCTTGCCTAAGATTCCCATTCCTTTTCTTCAAAATATGAATCACTTGCTCCATCTTCTCTTGCGGCAAGCTCTGCAACCCTACCCCCAACTTGTGCTTCTCTTCCATACTCATCTCTCTCTTATTCGGATCCTTTGCCTTCGGCTTAGGCTGCTTCAGTGGCTTTACTGCCGGCGTAACCCTCACTGGCGAGGGTGTTCTCACCGGCATCTGTGGAGCCGCTGCTGCTGGTGGGGGGTTCGGCTTAGGATTATGGTTTGACCCAGTTGCTAAAACTCGCTGCATTGGCTCAGGTTTTGGCAAAGATTGTTGCTTTACAACCTCTTTCTCTTTCACCTCGTGAAAATTCCAGGAATGTGCCGGAAAATCATCATCAAAAACTCGCTCCTGGACATCTTCTTGCATCAATTTCTCATTAATTGGCCGAAACAATTCCTCAAATCTTGCTAGAAATTGCTCCGCAATGATATGCACTTCGTGGTCTTTCGGATTGTAAGTCATCGCATTGTTGAAAGTCAATCGAACATCAGCTGCAAAGCTCGCCGGCGAATCGTACAAATTCTTGGACAATTTTGATTTAACGGTGCCAAGATCCATCGGATTTTTGATGATATCGTAATAATCATGCAAGGCCATACCAACAACATCAACAGGGGAATTAAAGATGTACCCTAGTTTGTGTTTCATCAACTTCGTCAAGATTTGCCCACAATTCTTCATCAACTTCCCATTATCTTGTTGATTCAGTTTCTTCAACTCGTTCGACACAAACGGCCGCTTGTTGCCGGAAATTGACGATTTTTTCGAGCCGGATCTGCACTGCTGCGATTCGATACGGTTCTTTAGCTGCCGAATCTGTTCCAGCTCCGAAATTAGACGATTCTTGAGCTCAGAAAGCTCTTTTTTTGAATACGAAGCGACGTTGAAGCTGACGTAATTACCCACGAGAAGGTGATCGTTGTTGGGCCTTCGGTTGATGGACGACGCGTCGTCTGAGGCCGCTGATTGCGTTACTGCCGGCGACACGTCGTCAATTTGACAGCCGTTGTTGATTTCAGGGTGAAAATTTCTTTTTTTAGGGTTAGGGTTTGGAGCTTTTCCCATGAATTTAGGACCACTGCCTTTAGTTTGCATCGGCCAGTTGCCTTCTCCGCGATTGGCTAACACCGCCGATGCCATCCGCTGCCGAGATTTACCATCAATCGCCCAGATCGTGCACCAGACGCGCCACCGCCACTAACGGATAATTTTTATTATTATTCTAGGGTTTGGGGATTTCCCTAATCAGAGCGAGGAACTAGAGGGCGCTAGCCTCCCTTCTTAAAGGCCATCAGATCTGCCCGTTTAGATATCGGGCAACATATCACCCGTTGCTTCCTTATTGTTCGTTCATCTTACGGTTTGTATAGTTCTAGAGGTACCCGAGATTCTACCCGGATGATCTGTCATGGACGGTGGGGATTCTGTGCTCCACTTACGTGTCGGCATGTGAGCCCGTTGGATTGGAGAGATGTGTTTCTCTGATTTGGGGATCTTCATTTGGGATGAATTTGGGTTGCATGTGCCGTGAATTTAGGGTTTTCCACTTCTGTGGGGCCCACATGTGATGACGTGGATGCAAACGGCCAAGTGGGTGGACCGGCGTGAGCCAGAAGCTACGCGCATGTGGACGTTGATGGTGAGATCGCCCTGCGGAAATACCTTGTCAATGCTAGGGCCATTTTAGTACATGGATAAAAAATTTCAAAATCACGTACTTGTCCTCACAGGAAACTTAGGTGGTTGGCCCTAACAAAAATTACCCAATAAAACCTTGACACGTTTGATGTATTACTTTTCTCTCACAATGTGTCAAATTTTGATTGGATGAGTCCGCAAACGTTGTTGCTGGAGTTTTTATCCAATTAATTGTTCAAATTTATTTTGAAAAAGATATGAACTTATCAATTAATTAATTTCACTATAGTTATTAATTGGGACAATTAAAACGTTTGATCCGCTTTAGTTTGAAGAGGTTCATTGGATTTTAGTGGGTAATATATATATATATATATATATATATATATAAGAGAAGTATTATCCAATCAAAATTTTAGTTAGTTGACATAATTGATGTCTCTTACTTTTGTCCTTTTCTTTTTCACCCAATCACCTGTTAAAATCTTATCCCTTTCTTTTAATATATATATTTTTTTCTTTAATGGGTGCATTGCAAATTATTCCAAAATAAAAGGTTCAATTATATATATACTTGCGCCAAAATTTCCTAAGAAATATTCAATTTGTGTCCTAAATTTATCAAAATGGGTCCAATAATGGTAGTATTAGTTTTTAATCATTAGTGAGGGTATGCGGGATATAGAAACCCATTATTTTTGCTCCATAGCATCACTTAATATATATATAACATCAATATTATCAAAACCAATTATGTAAACATAAAGAGTCATACATAATAACTCATAAACTTAACTTTTGTGCATTTGATTTTTTTCATCTATTATTGTTTTGGACCCAACATTCCTGGCAATTCAGTGAAGCCAGCACTAGACTAAACCTAAGCCTACGCAAATAAGTAAGCAAATGAGAATGGAAGAATTATGAAGGTCTTGGACCACCACCACCGCCACCACCACTTGGGTGAGATAGATAATGTGAAAGTTGGAAAAAGTGAAAATACATACTTAAATTCACACATACATACATATGCATAAAATATTATATTCAAGTTTTTTTTTTTCTTTTCTTTTTTATCGGGACTTAAAAAGTAGTTCAACTTGCATGGGAAGGAAAAAGGAGATTATAGTATTCGTCGATACAATGTGACAAAATTAGAATGGAGTCATATCAATTGTCATTTCTCGCAACTTTGTAATCAAAATAACAACGTGAATTGAGAGGCACAGCACTACCATGGAAATGCGATTTTTTTTTTTTTGAGGTTTTAGTCAAATCTGCAATGTGATTTTTGATATTCCATGTTGCAATCTCTAATGTCTTTTTTTTTTTTTCTGCTACCATCGATGTAATTGTTCAATGAGTTATGCAATCTCTAAGCCTATAACATAACTTTTGTCCATGCAACTACAGGCAGTCTTGCGACAGACTGCTTCTAGATCGAATAACAAAATTTTGGAACAGATAAGAATCCTATGTGAGATTTATATTTCTCTAAAGGTTTAAGAGTTTGGTTTCTTAATTTATTATTTTTTTTATTACTCTTTTGACCACCTCAAAATTGGAGTTCCTTCGTTTCTAACCTCACATCGCCGAAACAAAATCTTGGTTCCCCACGGTATCTATATTTCTACTAATTATGTCCGCTGCAAAATGCAAATTGATCATGTCAAATATGTGATTTCCTATGATTAGTTCCAAAATGCTTCTCAAAGTGCAAAATATTCTCACATCCCATAAATACAAACATGAGGTTCGGGAACATTTTGGTAATGTTAAAGTTTTAAAAAATAATTTTGCTAGTTATGCAGTGGAAATAATTAATTGTAAAGAGAATCAATTATTTTGTTAAAATTTATTTTTAAAAGTACGGTGAGTTTTTAAAGCAATCATATGTATTCGGAAAATCTTATTATTAAACCGTTATAAGAATGTAAATTGGACATAATATTAAATAAAATTTATTTAAACACTTATAAACACGTATGTAGAATAAATCATGGTCGAAAGATATATATGAAATTATATTAAAGATAAAATTGATTATAAAAATCAGATTTTGAAAAGTATTCATTTCTTACTTTTCAAAATTTGAAAGTAAGATTGAGAATTTGTCGATTAACCACTGATTCAGTGAGATTATGAGACTTTCTCTTTCGACCATGATTCGGGTGATTTCGTCAAAAGTGATTTATAAAAAAATTTAAGACAATCCAAAATTAATTTTTAATTTTTTAAAATCACCACTTTTAAATCTCCCAAAAATAATCCCAAATAAACCATTGATCACAGATTTACAAAGACAATGTGAGCTTGTTTAGATAAATATTATTTAACCTCAGCGTGCCAATTTTTAGTCACATTCTTTAATTGTTTTTTTAATTACAGACTTATATTTTGTAAACAAAAAATTAAAGGTGATAACTCACGAATCTCTTAAAAGGTTTCTCTAAGCACATTTGTTATAACATACAATCCAACAAAACAAGTACAAGTGAGTAATATAAGAGGTGGGTCAAATAGGCTAGTGTATAATTTTTACCCTGTTTTAGTTGAACTGCAAATTACAATAAAATATAATTGAAAGAGACCCTCTTTAAAGTGAAAATTTTATGAAATTAACCACAAAACTTTTAAGGATTGCTTTGTTATGATTCGTTCATATTGTATAATCTAAAAAAGTGGGGATCGCTTGATGAGACGAGCCATGCATTTTGATTCCCATTATTATTATTATTATTATTATAACTTGGCCTTATAACTTGTCCCCAAACTCGTTCAAGCTGACGATAATAATTGTGTGGTTTAGTCGCTGTCACGGGATGAAAAATTTGCCGCTCAAAACACTGGACACAATTTTGGCTCTTTCCCTTTTTGATGAAAATGTACTTTGACGTTCGCAGTTTCCTAAAAGAAGATCTTTTTGTAGAAAAGAAAAAAATTGCCATCTTTTAAGTGATTCGATTCATACTACAATTAACTATTATTGAAAATAAAACATATGGTACTAATCTTATCTAAATAAATACTATGAGACTTTGAAACTCAGAGAAAAGAGACATGCTTATCACTTAGACGAATGATTGGTCTCATGCAATTTTCAAAAGTTCAAAAAATTATCATATTAACAATTGTTTACTGTAAATTGTAGTTTTTGTAAATAAAAAAATATATAATTATGAGATAAAAATTAATACGAATTGAAATTTAACACCACACGAGTGTTAATGTGTTAAAATCAAAACGATTATTGATTACCGTTGGATTACGGACTCTTCTTTATAGGTACCATCGGACCAAAAAAACCCAAGGTACAGATTGGTAAACCTACAAAACGTAAGCACCGAAAGAAGCAGTGAGAGAGCAACTCAATTCTCATTAATTTTTTAACAATGGCCCATTAAACATTAAAAAAAAAGCCCTTAAAAGAATTAGTTATTCCTCTTGTAACAGAATTTTATTGGCTGTGTGAGTAATTTTTTTTTTTTCCTTTGGATAAAGACCTACAATTTTGAGTCTGTCAATGTTAACCAATAATCTTGCTTTCTTAATTGTTGGAATTAACCTTCAAATTTAAAGATCAATTATTTTCAATAAAATAAAAAAAAAAAGAGAAAGAAATCTTTGAAAGCCACCAACTGCAATTAGGGATGCAAAACTATTTGGATCCGGCCCGGAAAAATCCGGATCTGCATATTAAAAAATTTGGATCCGGATTCTTAAAACTAAGATCCATGCAAATCCGGATATTTTTGCATCCAAAAAATCGGATATTCAGATCCGTATTATTTTTTAATTAAATTATTTATTAAATTAAAATTAAATGAAATATGTATATAAGTTAAATGCAAAACATAATAGGACTAATTAAAAAAATATAGAAGTTAAATTAAATTAAAATATATTGGGATCCATATTTTTTTTAATTAAATTATTTATTAAATTTAATTTAAATGAAAAAATTATATAAGTTAAATAAAATAACATAATAGGATTAATGAAAAAATATAGAAGTTAAATTAAATTAAGAAATATATTAGGATCCACATTATTTTATGTGGATTTGTGGCCTTTTTATAATTTTATTTGTGAATTTGTAGTGATGCTAAACTTGAATTTATGTTATTCTTGATGTTTGATTTATATTTTAGTATTTTTCTTTGTGACTTTATGGTGTTGTATGTTATTCTAGGTATTAAATTGTTGATTGTTGAATTATGGTTGGATTTTATTTAATATTATTAAGTAAATTGTTGAATTTGAAATTATTAAGTTTTAATTTTTATGAATCCGAATATCCATAATATCCCCCCGCAATCCGTGTGGATGTTACTCACACTGTTGAATTCTTAATGTTTGATTTATATTGTGATATTTTTCTTTGTGACTTTTTGGTGTTGTATGTTATTCTAAGTATTAAATTGTTGATTGTTGAATTATAGTTGGATTTTATTTAATATTATTAAGTAAATTGTTGAATTTAAAATTATTAAATTTTAATTTTTATGGATTCGAATATTCAAAATATCCGCCCGCAATCCGTGTGGATATTACCCGCATTGAGATCTACATTTTTATATGCAGATCCAGATTCAAGAATATTAATTCAAATCTGGATTTTGCCATCTCTAACTGCAATTTAATACATTTGTGTTGAATATCTCTAATTATCAATGAATCATGAATTTAAAACTTCATTATAAGTTTTGCAACATAAACAAAATTTTCTGAAAGTCACCGACTAAAAACTTTAGAAAACTTCAAAATTTTTCTACGGAGAGTGAAGATGAAATAAAAAAGCGTTATATTATTATATTATATTCGTTCTCAAAGCACCATCACACTATTATTTTATTTTGAACGCGGGAGGGAAGTTCTCATTAATAGAAAATTCAATCAATCGAAGAAGTTTCGGGCCAATTGTACAGCAACATAATACAAACTCCATTATAATATTACATGTTGGACAAAAGAAAACAAACGAAATATAATTAATTAATGCCTAATTATATATGTCTGATCTCAACAGATGAAACAAGTACTCAAAAGTATGAATTGGCCCAGAACATAAAATTATTGAGCAACTTTGATTAGACATTACAAAACAAAAACTATGCCAAACGGTCTGTTGATTATTAATTAATGAATAAAATTGTGGTATTAATTAATTAGCCCACAAAAAAGAAAAATGGGTCGCAGCAGCACTCATCAATGAGACAAAGCTGCAAGGCTGCAAATTGATAATCAAACATATTAAATTTAACCCAATAACGAACGAAAAATTAACATACTGAAATTTTTATCTAAGAAATTTTGAACATTAATTAATGAAAGTAAGAAAATGGAATTGAAGAGTAACTAAAGTGTTATAATTAAGCACACATTACCACGCCTCAAGGCAACCTCTGTTGCTTCTCAGTGGAGCTGTACATTGTGGAGGTGGCATCACTGGAGGGTCGTGATAACGATCACCTCCTACAAATTCAAATTCACACATATTTATTATTTCAAGCAAACAGACTGTTTAACACAATTCGCAGCTCTTGATTACAAACGTCTGCATATTTTAAAAGGTGAATTTAAACTAATCTAATTATGTGTGTAAATAATAAATAATAATATCCAGATTAAATTTATATTTTAAAATGTATAAACGACTGAGTTTTTTTTTATTTTATTATAATAATTAATACGTACCTTGAGGATAGTATGGATATGCATACTTGGGGTTCATACACATTTAATTTGAAGAAGAGGAGAAGACCGGCACCCAGCAAGGACACCGATGATGAGCTGTTGAATTTCTTGAGGGATTGGGAAATGTTTAATTAGCAAAGCTGCAAAGTGTAAGAACGAAGAGACTTTGCTGTACTGATCATAATGATGTACGGGTGTGTGTAAAATATATTATTAATTTAATTTGTGGATTTCTCCGGTAAAAGAGACATACATACACACACACACATATATATACACGTACACGTGTCCAAAAGCATGTTAACACACTTGTTCAAGGTTGAGGCGTGTTCCCTCTTAATACCACGCCGGCAATTGTTTCGTTACGATTCAAGCGGTTAGATGTGGGTACGTTAGAGTAGATTTATTATAGAATACGAATCTTAGTTATATAAATAATAAAAAATTTATTATAATTTTAATTATGTAGTTATGAAAAAGTGTTCACTTTATAACAACTCCAACATAACCAAACTCTTAATATAAAATTATTATGTAAAGTGATAAATAATAAAAAATTTATTATAATTTTAATTATTTTGTAGTTCATGAATGTAATAATTTTTTTCAACAAAAATCATCCTAATTTTATTACAAATATTAACAATAAATATAAAATATTCAAAACACATTTTATTATTAATATCTTACTAACTACTAATAAGGTACTCACAAAATATGAAAAAAAAAAAATTTCAAAATACATAACCAAACTCCAATATTCCATCTACATAAACATAATCATAATATTGTAATAAAACAAATAAAAATAACAACAATTAATTTTAAAAAAATAAGATACTAGTTTAAAAAAAAATAAAGAAAATATCAAATTGTCATTTGCAGCTACTTGTTGTTCTTGAGATTGCAATGGCCTCAAAAATTCTTCAAGAAATTGAAACAATTATATTAAAATCATTAATTCTAATATACAAAATGTTATAAGTGAAATAGAAAAATATTTCAATTGGTTGTCTAATAAAGTTAGCCGCAAGCCAATTTTGAGTGCATATTAATGAATTTTTTCAGTACATGTTGTTTTCTTTATTTGCACTCAAAACACTTTTGCCTTTTTCATTTTGATACAATTCAAGAACATCCCTTGTAATTGTTCTTCGAGATGGCACCTCAAACTTCGGACAACAAGTTTACATGAACTCCAAAAACCCTTACCTCTACAAATCTAAAAGGCAACTCATCTTTAATTTTATTCTACAAGCCTCTCTATTAAATCCTATGTTTATAACCTTAGCAGTACCATCATCTTTACCTTTACCCTTTTTACAAACTAATGTCATTGTTTTGCATCATTTGAGACTTCAATTTTTGCGCACTTTACATCTATCCAAATGACTCGACAAAATGCATAATTTTTGCATAATAATGACACTTATCTGTGTCCTCTCGAGGTAGCTTAAAAATATGATCTCAACTCAATTTTTCTTTTTTATATTAATATGCACTTCAAAAAAAACGTTTACAATATTATAAATTGCTTCACAATATTGTAAAATCCTTTTATGACGTTGTGAAATCATGAAAATCATTCTCACACACTAATAAAATAAAAAATCCTTACTTGATAAAAATAATCATGAAAATCATTCTCACACACTAATAAAATAAAAAATCCTTACTTGATAAAAATAATTTTCAATTACGAATTTCTGATTATATTAAAATTGGGCATAAATTAACATATAAAAAATAATAATTTATTTTAATATATAATATATTAAAATTTATGGAAAAAAAAATATGTGAAATCATGAAAATCATTGGTTAATTTTTTTTTTTTTTTTTTAATATATAATATATTAAAATTTATGGAAAAAAAATATGTGGTTTTTTTTTTTTTTTTTTCATAGTTTGATGTATGAGAATGTTGCCTCGTAAGACATGCATAAAAAATTAAAAAAAAAAAAGAAAAGAATAATTTTATTGGAGAAATTAACGAACTCATACGTATGGTACATAATCAGATAATCTGAAGGAATAACCTCTAGCACTTTTTACTTAATCGATGTAAATTAATAAGATATATATATATTTTTTAACCTAACGTTTCGATGATTCGATCATAATAAATATGTGCTATCATCAGTCCACGACGACGACAAAGGGATCACAGCAACACTCATCCAAGAGACAACAGCAACACAAAGCTGCGAGGCTGCAAAATATCACGCACAAATTTTAACAACAAATAAATAAATAAATTATTACTATGAATTATATACACACACACACTCATACAATGAGTTAAAAAGGGGGGAAAATAATTTAAAAAATAAAATATTAAGAATGGGAATCAATAATTACCATCCTTCAAGAAAGGTTGGTTCTTGTTTTGGTGGTGGAGCCGGTGCATAATACTGCGGTGGCGCCATTACCGGGGGCTGCGGCGGCGGCGGCCCTTGATAACTGCCTGAACCGCCATATCACAAATCATTGGACACAACATTTAATATTTGCCAAAATTAATCCTAAAAGTACTTCAAAAAATTAATAAGAAATTATTTTCACTAATATAATTACCTGGAGCAGGATACGGGTAAGCATATTTGGGTTCGCTCATTCTTTTGCCAACAGAGAATTGACAAAATTCACTGATTGATCACAGAATAAAACTCCTGGCATGATTTTGTGTTTCAAGGCATTTATATTTATATATATATATAGAGAGAGAGAGAGAGAGAGAGTGAGTGAAAATGAAGTCAGATCAAAGAGAACATTATTGTAGCTTGTGGAGGCATAAAGAAACTTCCATTCTAAAAGCATTTTGTGAGTAAGCTGATCAAAATAGACTTTCCTTTTTTTCTTTTTTTCTTTTTTACATTAATGGTTAACAATGAGACATTTAATATTACTTATCAAATAATTTGATGTGATAATTCGATTCTAGAAAGAGAGATATTGAACGTAGCTGAAAGCAAGTCATTACTTTAATTTTGTTTTTGGGGGGGCTGGTTCGGTTCGTAGATTCCAAGTTTCTTTATAAAAGTTACAATAAGATTTCCCTTTCACATTTGGTCTTTGTTAGATTAATATTCCTTGCACACAATGTAAGACTTCAGTTTTTAGCTTCCTTGGAGGCCTACATTGACTTTAACGGTCTAGAAACATTTAGATTAAACTTAAACGGGAAAGACCTGCTCTATCTGAATCAAACTGTATTTTCTATTAATACTTTTTTCTCAACTAACGTAATTATTTCATTTTTTTTAAAAAAAAAAATTTTCTAGATTTAGTATTGCTAATCTTTATTTTACTAATTTTTAAAATAGTATTCTGTCACCACAAAAATTATATCAACTAATTAAATAGTATTATGCATATAAGTGATTGATACCATCACTAATAAATGTTCTTCCTCAAAGTGGAAGCAATCCCACCCAATTACTTTATCAGTTCTCACTTGGTCTATTAATAATTTTGTTGGGTGACGTGATCTGGGTCATCCGGACATAAGATCAATTAATTTAATGCAGTTTTCGCGTGCAATATACATCTTATTGAGTTCTTATTTTATTCTCAGATATGAAGTTAATATATTTATCAAAATTAAAATTTGGGAGTTATTCTAACAATTAAGGTCTTATTTGAAATTGAGGTTGGACAATTTTAACTTGAAAGATATAATACTAAAATAATTGATAAACAATAACCGTTGTAATTTAAAAATTTAAAAACTTAAAAACTAAGTCGATTTGATTTCATACTCGTATAATAAAAATTTTATTATACTTTTACTAATTTTATTAAAATTATTATTTAAAAATTATATTTACTACATATAATTAATTTTTATTTTATATTTATAATTTTTTTCCCCGATCAGCCGCAGCTTTTAAGCTACATTAACAGGTATTGGTTAATTGCTTTCGGAATGTTAAATAAATTCTGTTTTTCTTGTATGACATAATATCAATAACAGTGTCATACTGTCGTACATACATATTACTTGAAAAAGTAAATTGAGGATAAGAGTAGAGCTTTACAGGATGGATGCACACTTATTACGTGGGCTCATAATTCAGCCCACTATCTTATTGGGCCGTTGTTTCGTACCTGGGCTCATTATTATTGGCTTTTGATTGGGCTTTGGGCCCAGTTTATGGGCATTTTGGGTGCAGCGGATGCGGAAACAATTTGAGTTTACGGCCGCGTGCCGATTCCTTTCTTTTTCTTTTTTAATTTTTTTTAAATTTGTTATTTTTGCAATATATATATTCAAAAGATGGGTATACAATATCTAATTTTTTTTTTTTTGACTTCTACTTTTTCCCCATAACTCGAATTCGGTGGCCCAAAAAAGAAAAAAAAATACTAATTGAAAACTACTTGATCTATCCCATAGGGAGCAAATAGAGTGCCAATTTGATCTCATAGAAGAGAGAAGCGTATCTCAATGATAAATAAATTTTTATTGACATATATTTCTGCTTGTATCGGAGAAAATTATTTTGATTGTGCTAATCATTTCATTCATTAAACCTCGTTCCGAGGAATTTTTAATTATACCGTTTTAGATTTGACATGATTTAATGCATTTTCCTCTCCTCGGGTATTACTTCTATTGCACGCGGATGGTGCTGCGCTTGTCAATTTTGGGTTTACAGTAAAAAATAAAATAAAATAAAATAAGTAAAATTATATATTAAGTGTTTAATGGTTTAATGCCATGTTGCTGTTTAAGGCACGTAATGATTGCTTTTGTAATGGTAATAGGCATATAATGATTGCTTTGCAATTTTAATCAACTTTTGTGAGCGCATAATAAATGATTGCGCGTAATTTTATTACCATAAATCTGGCATTTTCCAACCTTGAAAAAGAAGTTTTCAACTTTAGGGGTAAAAAAAAGAAAAAGAAAAAAAAAAAACAAGAAATGGAAGAAAATGACTTTAGTTTGATCCATGACACAGATCTTGTGATAATAATCGTATCATCTTGAAAGCATTAAAATGTCATCTCTCGAATTTTGCTTTATTAATTATTTTTTGGAGGAAAAAAACAAACTCGCTATTCTAATCATATTGAAGTGAAGATTGAAGAGAACTCAATTGCGTATTGAACTTGAAATCAAACCAAATCCAATTTTGTCGAAGCCAAATCCAGCCGCGGGGCCAGCAATTATTTGGATGTGACGCATGTGAAAGATGGAAAACTCAAATTAAATCATTGAGATAAATGGATGCACATATGCGTTACATACATACATAATATGAACCAATAAATTCAATGTAAATGTAAACAAAGCACATTTGCTACCCCAATGATGGAGGCCAAACTAGTGATTTTGAGATTATACTCGATTCATGAATATATACGTCATCATTTGAGATAAATTTTGGAACGAGTAACATTATTTATACATTCTAAAAATTATTTTGAACACTTTATTATTATAAACACTCATCTATTAATTTTAAAAAAATAAATTATATTATGTACACTCTTTAAAATACTAAAAAAATTCCTCACTTAATAATTTTTAAATTAATTATCTTTATTTACTCTACACACTCATGAAAATACTATAGTCAAACAAATAAATCAATTGTTGGTTCTTCCCATGCTAAAGGCATTGTTCTTGTGAGGTATTCAAGTTAAGCAACTTGACATGCTATCCGTAATTGAAACTCAAGAAATATTATTACACTTAAAATAAAACTTCTTTCTTTCTTTCTTTCTTTCTTCCTCAGAAAAATTAGGGTGGAAGAGAAGAAAGAAGGTTGATTAAAATTCATTGTGGCTGGAAACAAGCAAAAGAAGTCTTCTTTCTCTCTACGCAACATGTTCAAATCGCGGAGGACTAATGGAAGAGGGGAAGATCTGTGGGATGATGTGGGAAGCACAGCAAGAAAAAATTGCCCAAGTGATGAAGAAAAAGGTGCTTATTGGGTTGCTGAGCCTGCAATTGACAGAAAAGCTTTAGCTTTTATTGCAAAATTTCATGAAACTCTGCATCTCAGAATCCGAACACCATGCGGGTTATCAAGCTACCAAGATTTGATGACAATAACGCTGATTGTAGTATATATATATATATATAAGCTTAATTCTAATTTATGTTAATTTTCTTGTGTTTTTGGTACTATTTGTTTTAAAATATGCGTATAAGAAGCTTGTAAAATCATAATAATAAAAATGTCCTCAATAGTAATTTATGCTATGGATATCTTTGTAATAATTTTTTTTTTATAAAAATACGAGTGTTTAAAATAATTTTTAGAGTGTATATAGTCCCATCCTTATTTATAAGAGAGGAAATTTTTTTTATCCCTTTCTCCACATATAAAAAAACTCCTATAAATAAAAATGATATCATAGTTAGTTATGTTGATCACCTTATTATGGGTAACTTCACATATAATCATATATTTATAACGGCTCATAAATAAAATAAAAATTACTGATTAAGATATTTTTAATACTGTAGTGTCATTCATCATGACGTGAGCAATCTCGATCACTAAATTATTAGGAAAAATGGTTACTCCCTCCAATAGAACCCCAAAACTGAACCATTTTTCAAGTTCTAGCTTTGTTGAGGAGGTAAAAATGAAAAGCGGAATCTTGGGTTTGAGTAGGGAGAATATCGTTTGTCAATTGTTACTATTTGTATGGAAATGTGGTTTTAATAACCCAAACTATAGAGACATGCTAGGTAAAATATAATGTTTGCAAAGCGAAAAGACTATAAGTCTATGATTTAAAAATATCAAACTCTCTGTCATAAATAAATAAATCCCATATATTTAAAATTGCGCAATTGACCATCAAGGTTTCATTAGTCAATACATGCAATAAAGTAAAAAACCAGAGCATTTTTCCCACACAAGCGGGTGCAATGTCGCCCTCAAACCATGACATCAAACAATGATATTTTCCAGTAGTCAATAAACTTTCCGGGAAAAAAGAAATGTGATGAAGGAAACGACCCACAATGAACGACGTGCCTAAATAGCTTTGTTCTTAATATTTGAGTTCAAATGCATTAAATTTGTTTCCAAATTCATGATGTACAATGGACAATAAAACTCTATATATTAAATGTGAAAAAGAAGGTCATTATCTTTTATATACATATTTAGTGATATATTTATTTATTTACTGAAATGAATTGAACCCGTCTCTTTGAATTCAAGTATACATCAACTAAGCTGGTGGTGGGGTTCGCCATTTGATATTTGGTGTAATGGCGTTTGTTTTGATCAATGAGAAAAGGCACACCTGTTTCTTTCGCTTTCATTTTCAGGCTTTGAATGTAATTGGGTGAGGGCAACAGCTAACTAATCCTTCACACTCGTCAACACGAAACAATATCAATGGAGAAAATATATTATCTTCTGATAAAAATATCGGGGCTTGATTGTTATTATATTTGTTTTTATTCTGTGGGCATTTTGAAAGTGACGCTGCCCTTTTATTTTTTTTTTTTTTTGGTTCTCCTTTATGTTACTTGGATTCCCCAAGGCTTCAAGAAATTTTCATGTTATTTAAGTTTCTATTAGCCAAATAAATTTCAAAGTCAAATCCAATTGACCGCGTGGCTACGGGGATGAAAGCGATTTTCCAGGAGCCAAAGCCTAAAAGCCACTTAGCGGGCTTAAGCTTGAATAATGAATTATCACTTTACAAAAATCATTAATTTATGTTCCACCAAATAGCCAGCAGAAAGATGGATACCACATATAAAGAACATTCACTTGAGGGAGACGGTGAATATAATTTAATTATGCCTCTTAACAAATTAAGAAAAATGTTAAAAGAGTTAAATGGGTCTTTTGCATCATCTATTCAATCATTCAATAAATTGTTTTCCTGTGCTAAAAAATACTCTTTTCGATCAATTCTAACTATTACTACGATTTGATAATTTTATTCAAATAATACCATTAATTTGTAAACAATATTTTAAATTAAATAGTAAAAATTTGGACACAAACGTTCATATATACTCACCAACTGCCCTCATGCAATACATCTCTAAACATTCAAAAGTCAAAAAATAACTAAAATGTTAATTAACTACTTGGGCTTAGCCCAAGTGGCTAGAACCTCTCCCTCACAAATGTGAGAGAAGGAGTTCGAGCCCCCACAGACGCATTGCAGGGGTTTAATTTAAAATTCTTTCCTCGGAGCCCCAGAGCTTGAGTGAAGACAGTCTTTCTCCCAGAAGGGGAGTTGACGTCCCTCGAATATTTGAGAGGGTTAAAAAATCTGAGCGGTGCCATATCAGAATTGATGTAAACGGGTCTCAGTATATGTATGATTGTAAATATCATGAACAATAGTCTCTTCAAAAAAAAAAAAACTAAAATGTTAATTCATTCAACCTAATCGTAGGAGGCTGATATCGGTCAAACGAGGCAATATTTAAAATCTATCATCTATTCTTATTAAAAAAGAATTGAGTCTAATGACACCTAAAATCATTTTATGAATATTAAAAAATTTATTATTTAATAAATAAATATAATAATTGAAACTTAATTAAGTCTTAATTACGTGAAAAATTCTAAAATATATTAGACAATACATAAATAATACTAATATATATATATATATATTTATTTATTTTAAAAAATTATCATATAAATAATAATTATATTAAATTTAATTACACATTTCACATTCCCACCCACACACCCATACATATATTAATCAATTGTATTACCTCCGACTTATTCTAAAACTCCCGCCCGCAATTATTGAGATCCGGTCATTATTCCAAACTCATTCCGTCGGCCCACAAGCCAAGAAGCATTCCCATTTTATCTTTTTCAATCTTATTCCCCTTTTGAGTGTGTAACTTCACACTTCAAATTTAAATACTGCAAAATTATAGTAAATTAACACTAACAGAGTATTCAAATGATAATCACAAACTCAGGCAAACTCCAACATTGTATGTATACAAAAACCATGTAAAGTAAAGTAATCTAACAATTAACATGACACCAAAGCATGAAAATTTACTTGAAAACTAACTCTCAAATTAGAAATGATAAGCATATTTGTAGTAATTAATGAGATGCATGATTCATGATCATCACCGTCAAACCGAAGTTTGAGAAACCTTATTCACCTTCCCCTCTTGGCTCAACCCGCCACCACTACCAGCATGCCTCATTTCTCCGCCACCACTCACTGCCACGCCGACTCCGACACCCTGATACTGCGGCGGCACCACCATGCCTCCACCCGGTGCAGTGTAGTACACTTGTCTCCCAACCCCGCTATCATACGCCACCTGCGTGTAACCCGTATCCGTCACCGCCACCCCGCCTCCTCCACCGGGACGCACCACTCCCATCTGCGGCAGACTAGGAGGCGGCGCCGACATGGGCGGCGGAGCTTGTGTTTGTTGTGGTGGTACAACCACGTTGTACACCTGTTGTTCCCGGTAAACATCGGGGCCGGGACCGGGCCCCGGAGCCATTCTTTGCATGTTTTGGTAGTACTGTTGACCAGATTGACCGGCAACCTGTCGAATCATTTGCGGCTGTGCTGAACCTGCTTGCACGTGATGGTGGTAAACAGTGGTTGTACCTGGAGCTGCTGTAGGGGCAGGGATCATGTAAACCGGCTGTTCCGGTTGTACGTGTGTGGTAGTTACATTACCCGCGTAATTCGGGGAGGGAATTTGCTTCTCAGGCACGAACGACGTCGTTTGCTGTACTGGTAACGATGCAGGCGGCATGTAGACTCCTCCAGTTAAATTATCGTCACTCTTTCTCAAATAAATCGTCTCTTGCATTTGTGGCTGCTCATGATGTTGCTGTTGCTGCTGCTGCTGCTGCTGCTGCTCTCTAATTTGTAACCTTTGTAGTTGCCTCTGTATTTCGACCGGGTTCAATCCATGATCCGAATAAACGACCCGATCCGATCCGATAGCACGGTCGTCGGCTACGTGATAATCGGGCGGAGGCGGGGGTGGCACTGCAACCGGTTCCGGCATCTTCTGCGGCGGAATTGGAACTCCTTTCTCTAAACCGAACAAGAAATCGACGTTGTTAGCGATCTTTTTCGAGTCAGTTACGTGACTCGGACCGGAATTCAAAGCATCGACGAACCGGTCCCGATCGGACTTGGATCCTTCGGATCCGAAGCTGGAAGTCGTGCCAGCCGGAAACAAGAACAGCCGCATCCGAGCTGGCTTCGCCGAGGCCCGATAAAGCCGGTCGTATTCATTCATCATGTGCTCGAGATCGTCGTCGTTGGTCACGGAGATCAAGGCGTCGAGATCTTCTCCCGGGAGCTGGTACTTGAACGACACGTCGTTGTCGCCGCAGAGAGCTGCTAGCTTGCTGATCATGGAGCCGAACTTGGTGGTGCGATCGACGGCGAGTATTTTGGTCTCGCCGCCGATGTAGGCGAGCTGGTTGTCGTGAGGGCGCGGGTGGATCTTGCCGCCGTAGCTGCACATGAACTTGGCTTTGTAGGCTTGGGGATTCTGGTTGTCCTCCCATGGCGGAGGATTCTCGAAATCGATCTCGCGTGATCGTGGAGACGAGTCGCCGGAGTCGGGATACGAATTGTAAGAATAATTTTCCATGTTTTGTTGATAAATTTTTTTTTATTATTAGAAATACTAGAGGGAGCTAAACACAAACAGACAGATATATCGTTGCTAGTCCATGAAACTGAATAAAGGGGGAAATGAATAGAAACGAGAGAGACTTGGGAGAGGCCCTTTTAATTTGGTGGGGTTTGGGGTGTGATTATGCCTCCCGCGGGTGCATAGAGTTTGGGACAGGTGGAGGTGTTTGAGGGAGAGAGGACGGAAACGAGGGTGATACGGGCGGTGTTGGGCGAGTGTTTATGCGGGATAGATGGACTTTTGAGGCTGGGAATGTGGGGTCCACTACTGTGTGTACTGATTGAGTAAGAAGGGATAAGGGTTCGATGTATTGACTTAAAATGAACTCTCAGTGCTGGCCGGCATTAGCAACTGGAATATGTATATGGTTTCTGTTATGCCATGTGGGGCGAATAGTGTCACTCATGATAGTGCTCTTGGCTCATTTTTCAATTTTTTTTTTTGGGTCACGCATATACTTTATGTAATTATGGTAATAGTTATAAGCACGTAATAAATAATGAATAATGAATGAAAAAGAAATCATAATTTTGAAGCACCAAAGATGAACAACAGACTAAAATAAGAATTATTTTATAAAATAAGTCATTTTTTTTCAATTATTGTTTTAGTATTAAAAACTAAGTATTTTGATTAAAATAAGAATGATAAGTCAGCTGATTTTAGATCATCTTATGAAGTTTGAACTTGGCAATCAAAATTATTCTTGGCACTTGGTGATGTTAAATAACTGTCAAGTGGCAGTAATTTAGTAGCGAAGTTATGGGTGGTGTTGGGTATTGAGAGGGCACAAGCAAAAAAGTTGAGCGGCTAAAAGGAGCATGATCATCAATACTCAATCATGGCATGAGGATGGGATGCGGGTACAGGGGCGGAAACGATGACGTGCTTTATGCGTCCCGCATATGTCGCGTGGGAAAAAGGGCAAAAGCGCATCACTATCACAGGATGCTGAGATTGCAAACCAAAACACCTGCCGCCACGTTCCGTAGTGATGAAAGCATCTTTAATTTATTGCGTTTTTGCCTTTGGACAGCATCTGCATCTGCCTCATCCTGTTATTAGATAGATTCATTTCATTGACATTCGGCTACTCAAAATGCCCAAGAATCACATTCACAGTATCGTAACAATCCACACATGTCATAGTTTCATTAGTAGTCGGTCATAACAAACCTTAGGTTACTCATAATTCATCCAGATCTTTAACGTGAAGATAAATCTTAAAGTAATCTGGCAGCAGAATCAACTGTATCTAGAGAAAAGGAGCTTGAGTTTCCAATTTGATGGACTTAAAAATATATGTATATAAAGAATACCTTGAATACCTTCAAGAGTTATCGGTCTACTGAATTTGTATCGGCATCCTCTTTCTCATGGCTTCTCTCTGCAATGTCAGCAGGGAGATCCAGTGCTGAAGGAATCTTTCCTGGATAATTAGTTGATGAGGGGTCCGATCCTGTCATACTGGAGAAAGAAAAGAAGACAAGTTGGCGAGAATCTGAAATAAGCAAAGGAAGGGAAAAATCTTTCAGTTGTGAATACAACTGCACGTACCTTATGTCAATGATAACCATGGAACGGAGCTCACAATTTGCGAAACTGCAAGTATATGTCAAAAGGTCATTTCTTGCCAAAGGGTCTAAAAAAGAAACTTACAAGATTGTATAGCAGCAAGAACTAAACTAGGTATGTGGTTGTGGACACGCCATGATGATATGGTGATGCAATTTATGGCATAAACCAATGGTTAAACTGAATGAATAGGCACCATAAACCAATGGTTAAAATGAATGAATCGGCACCATAGAGCTTACTGTTTGCAGATTTCTTTCTTTACAAAAGGGTGACAATCATTTCCAAAAGCATTTAACGTGTGGTTCAAAAATCCTCTATGCGTAACAATTGCTATCTCCTTCTCTTTACGTGTCCACAACCTGTGAGGTAAATAGCAAAATATTAAGAGCACGGACAAATTTACTTAAAATGAACAATCTAAATATGTATAGCGTAACTTTCATATGAAATCAACAGGTAAAAATTTATATGGGAGAATAAACTAAACATACTGGATCTTTAATGATGTCCAATTAAGACAATCAATCAGAGTTTAAAATGGATAAATTGATTCTTGTGAAAATGAGGTCTTCAAATAGATACTGTGAGCATATACATGTCATAATAAAGACTAAAACCAGTAATGCAACAGAGGATGAGATCCATTTTAATGGTCTTCTTGCTTCAAAAGTTTATGGTAAATGATTTAAGAATTGGGGGAAAGGAATGCTGAAGCACTGAGTTTAATGCTCGAAGATTTCATGTAGTTCACCCAGTTTCAGTCTCAGTAAGAAATAAATATCCACAAGGTTCTGAATCCGAGCCTCAGAAATTAGTAAACACAGCATTTACCAGTTCATGAACTTCAATCCCCTAGCAGCAACTTCTTCATTTGTCTCTCTAACATTCGCCTTCCACAACACATCCTCATCACTTTCAATCTGAACAGTAACTCAAGTTATCCAACAACGAACCTATTGATACCAACTAAATTTTCCAAGTAAATCCTAGGAACTGAGAACTTGCCAGTGAAAAATCAACAGCAGGAAAAAGAAATTGATAGTCACTGATGCTTCGCCTCTTATCACAAGGATGAACTCCCTGAAATGAGAAATAAGAAGTGAATTGTGAAAGGCAAACTAGGTGAATTCGGTAGACAGAAACCAGATTCATAACTCCTGATGGTTGAAAATAAATGTATCTTTCACAATCCTAAGACTAGGCTTACAAGCTCTAAATCATCAAGAAGCACTTATGGTCATATGACATATAGTTACAAGTTACTCCTAGATGTTACTTTAAGGTTAGAGGAGATATTCAAGTTACATGATAAAAAACTGTAGCCAGTTATGATGAACATCTACGGCATGATGCAATCAATAATAGTATAGCCAGAAATTGATAACCACAATAGAAACATAGCTGTGCAAGACATACCAAATGTTCTCGACAAAGTTCAACAGCAATGATTGGCGGGCTGTTGAGACTAGAAATTGCACCACGCCCACTATTTCCAGCATTTGCTACCATTAGTGGTACTAAATCCATCCTGTCAACATAGTCCCCACCACCAAAAACTCCAACAGCTGTTTGCAATGTCCTAAGAGTCACAGCAACCATAACTTAATGAATAGAAAATCAGCTCTCAAAATATTAATGCAATTAATCAGAGAACAAACAAATACAACAATATCCTTTTGAGTTTCCTATGATGTTTTGTTCATCATCAAGGGATTCAAAATAGACAGAAACACCTTAAGACAAGGACATTACAAGATATCCACAAAAGACTGTCAGCAGAGCATGTGCAGCAATACCTCAGCAAAGGAGACGCAATGACTAAATCAATCCTCTTGAAGAGTCCGGAGTCATGGACGTGCTTACGCAGATTCTCAATCTGTAGCAAGTTCAATATTCTGCTCATGAGTGCAAGAACGTCATGAACAAAACTTCTTTTTTCATTATTATTTTCTTGAAAAGCACTTCATATGAAAACGTGAATAATCTGGTTCTTACCTGCTGCCAGCCTAGTTGAGTAACGGGTGCATCAAAATATTCGGGAGACAAGTATGCTTTGTAGTTCTTGTCTCCATCAACATTGTGAAGCCCTTGCGCATGCCTCACCTGGATGTATGGTTGGTTTTATAAGACCACAATGCCTTCGAGCAAAAGCCAAGAAAGAAGGCAATCTTGAACATCCTTCAGACCAGATGTATAACAGCTTCAAATCCACGACGAACATCATACATAAAATGAAAAACAAGACTGATACCAACCACATGAATAGTCTTGCAGCGATTCAACGGATACAAACTTGGAACAGCAACACCATCCATATCTGCAACTGAACCACATGAACATTAGCTTTCTGATCAAAGGCGGAAAAACACAAAAGCATGTCATCTGCAAATCAAACCATTCCCTTCTCAGTCATCCTAAATCCTTAACCATCAGCAACCATGGTGAGTGAATATAAAATCTAATATACCAAAATCAAAACAAATCAAATCAAACAAAATCACCGCCCAAAAACCATCTATCTGCCTCTTAACAGCCTCTCAAACTGCATCATAAACAACACAAACTATACCAACCCCGACTAGGCATATGTTTGTAACGGTTGTGCATCTACAAAATTTTGAATGCAATAGCTAAAATCTTTAATAACCAAACATTCTCTCTGACGGCTGGTGATTTTATTTCAGACCATCAATGCATTAAAGATACAGTACCTCAATCTGTAAGATAAGTAAAATATAAAATGGTAGAAAAGTAAACAAGATCCGCATCAAGTGAGCATCAAACACTACAATTGAAAAGAAATCATATATATGGAAAGCTGATCAGTAATGGGTTTACTTAATACCAGAGAGAGAGGAAGAGGAGCAGCAACAGGAGCGCAGAGATAGATGGAATCGAGCAGTTGACTGTCGAGACCTATTCCTGCCACTGCCAGAAATGAAACCAGAAGAACAGGACAGTAGTGTTAGTAGACAAATGCTGCTATTTTTATTATAATTCGTTGGATTCAAAATAATTGTCATGGATTGGATAACTCTTTACTGTCACTGTCCGTCTTTCCGATTTATTGGGGCTTTTCAGAGTCTTTTGACTCTATTACCCTCGTAGTGATCATGGCTTACTTTTTCTGAACGGTCCAGTTCGGATGTTCACTAGAGAATTTCTGAAGACAACAGCCACGCACAAGGGTATATATGTCTTTCTGTCTTTCCAATTGTCATATTAGTTGTGTGGAGTACATGTCTTGGGTAATGCATGTGAATCAACATGTTCAAAACTACATTCATTGTACATTTGACCACAAGTTCATATGATTCTTCATAAATTCTTCGTAAAATCAGTGAGATTGTTATGTTATATAATGTACATGATTATATAATAATTTTTAGATAAAAATTTAATAATTATAAAAATAATATAATTTTTTATTTTTTATTTTTATAATTATTAAATAAAATTTAACGACTGATATTTAATTATATAATATACATAATTATATATGATCCACTTGTATTGTAACCGTTGAAATATACCTTAATTTTTATTTTTTATAATTTAATAAATGTGAATTTTCATTGAACTTTTAAAATTTTTTTATTTAAAAAATATTAAAAAATAATATGATACTTTCTACTTACCTATACCATTAAAATTCTAATTAACACCTTACGCTCTTCATATTTATTATTTTTATAAATATTAAAGTATTTATTTGAATTACATCTAAGATATTAATCCATGTAAAACACTAATATCAACAAAAAGACAACAATACCCTTAAATTTATAAATTAAAAATAAAATTAAAATTTTTTTTATCTCTTTCCTCTCGCCTTCATCTCCATCATCATCACCCCTCACATTCATCTTCTTCCGTTGTCATGATCTTTATCTCCATCTCCATCTTCATATTCACGTATTTTTAAACTTAAGGAATATTAATGAAATGACATTATTGCCCCTAAATGTTCTAAAAATTTCATGGCAATCACTTAAATTCTAAACTCAGGTCGACTGCTTCTGTCAAAGGGAATTGTAAATTGTTTTGACGCGGATCTTCTTCGTTACAATGTCATCAAATCCCTTAGTTTCAGACCCAGTATTCCAAATCCTAATCCCAAACTTATTAGCCTTCAAGCTAAAACTTTTATTATGAACCCAACAACTGCAATTTTAACTAGCAGCAGCAAGGATAATTCAAGATTCTCTTCCAATCTCAATCTCAAAGTCCAACAATCTGTATGAGTGATGATGGGTGGCCGTTCGTTTCCATTAATATTGACAAATCCAAATCATTTGCAAGTTTCAGTGCTGCTGCTCTCTTTTTCATTGTGGTGGGGCTGTTCTCGTTGTTGTTGTTTAGTGGACAAATAATTGGTCTCTAGCAAAAGTTTTTGGATCTTAATCATTTACTAATGGAGACAACAAAATCGTTATTCGCTGGACATGACACTCAACATTAGAACTTTGATTATTCACTTGTGACAATAACGGCATAGGAGGTGGTGGCTCAGCGTCTGTAAGACGGAGCCATAGCTGATGCGTGGTCTTGTGGGGGAGTTATTGTTTGTGTTGCTTGCCCTTTTTAAGCGATTTCAGGCATGGTGGTGGGTCACGAAGGTTGATGGAGATGAGGCTTAACAATGGTGTGCTTTCGTGCTTTTGTTGCTGACTGTACTGGTTAACTCCATTTTCTTCCACCTTTGTCAAGAAGGATAATTTTGTCTTTTTAAAACTCATGAACAAATTATAAATGAAAAAAGTGTAAGGTGCTAAAGTAAATTTGATAATAGTTAAATTATAAAAAATAAAAATAAAAATTGAGGCACCGAATAACTGTTGCAACAGACCCATGTAACATATCAAAAGCCTAAAATCAGAATATTATTATAGCATATACAAAAACTGTTTGAAAAGAAACGCCTGAAACTTCAATATCATGTGCTCAAACCATACATGTACAAGAATGCTTCAAAAACACCCAAATCTATTAAGACGGCCGATAATTTCAGAACCAATCCGATTCGACGTTACTCCTTTGGTTCAGTTCGGAAAATGGGATAAAGACTGGTTCATAAACCAACTGATTCTTGGCTTGGTTCGCCAAAAGAGCGATTGAAAAAAATGCACCAAGCCAGTTGTTCAGATCGGTTCACTATAATTGTTCGAATCAAGATTGGTTCAAATTTTCTCAAGCCGAATACGATTTTGCCCACCTATGGTCTGCATTAGACCCCATTTCTAACTCCCAACTCCTAAGGATAATAGTTGAAGTAAACACGTTAGCTAATCCCAAAACCTTTATCCATCATCTACACCAATGATTTTTTCATTTTTACATCAGCTGTAGATTAAAGGCCACGTGGCCTCAATTACACAACCCACTTTTCTTCATCCAACTCTGGGAGTGCAACATCTTCCCTCATTAGACTGGCGTAATCACAACTCACTTTGGCACCAGCCTGAGCAAATAGTTCAACAACTGCAGGCAACATCCCATAGTATCTCTTTAATTCATTTACCAGCGGTTTGCCACTCTTCGGATCTTGTACATGCCATACATACACAGGAGGAACCAAATCATCAACTGTTGCCTCCTGCCATGCATGTTGCCCGTCCCTCATTTGGTGCTTGTAAGCTTGGCAGTTCCTCACCCTGTGACCTTTAGGTCCTACTTGGACCTCTGGACAGTACCCACACGTCTGTACAGCATACTTCTGCATGAGTTTGAATATTCCTGATCGCATTTTCCCCCAAGTCTCCATTCCTCTAACAGCAACACCTACATGGACGTTAGAAATTCAGGAATTCAGGATGTATTTAGTAAATAATTAGCCCAAACTTTGGGGATTTAACTTTGGATGATAAGGGCATATGAATAAGTGGGACTAGGGAGAAAGACAAAATCAAATTAGGAGAAAAAACCTTGTGCATCATCAGCATTTACATCTTTAGACTTGTTCTCTTCACTTGATTTCTTTCTGTTCCCCCAAAATCCAAATGTTTCTATGCCTTCACTAGATCTATCTTCTTTTGGGAACCTCTTCTCGAAATCTATAATTTTACCAGCAAGATTGTAAGCTGGGAAAACTCTTCTCCTTGTTGGGTATTGAGGGATGTCAATGCCCGCTTGGATGCACAATTCATTGACAGCTGGAATTTGGTCCACTTCAAGCCGCTCGTTATGAGAAACAGCTCTTCCTATCCTGTCATATAGATGAAAGGATTCCAGATGAGGCAAAATGTGTTCCACATTCCCAAGTTTCCAACTGTGTTCTTTGCTTGCCAGGCTACCAGCAACATTGCATGTTCTAATCTTGTGTGGTGGATGACCAACATGAACTTCTCCACACAAGCTGCAAAGGCACATAAACAATTTTATAGAAGAAAGTTTCTGATAAACTTCCAATAAGATAAGAAATAACAAACCAGACTTTCAAGGACTCTAAATCTTCATCACTTTTAATTCACCCACTGTATTTAAGATAAAGAGTTTAGTTGTCATCTTGGGATCCTAGTTTTGAACTTCATCAAATAAGGTTCACAAGAAAAGTATGATGGTTCCACATCAGCCAATGCCCCTTCTCCTTTTTTGCTTATAAATATATATGTGACCCCCTGATTTTTCTAAAATATTGTCATGTATTTCCAGAATGACCAACAGCCTCTTAGTCCACATTATGTTATATCTAGTTATAGAACTTCAACAACCGAGTACATACCAAATAATTGACTGTTTAAAAATTATGTTACTACTACCTATACAGTAGCAAAATTCTTATCCTTACTTCGCCCTTTGAGGACCTTCAAAACAACAGTTGAACCACCAAAGAATGATATGAATCTATACTTTTAAATTTTTGTTCCTTTTGCTGCTAGTGCATGGCCATGATTCAAGTGACAGAGATCTCTACATAACAAGGTTTTAGAGAATAGAACTATTTGCTTTCACCTCTAGAACAATGATAAAGAAAACTCATCATTTACCTGCATGTATATATGGCAATGCTTTTAGCAACCCTCGTAACACAAGCAAGCAATTTTGTTCTGGCAGCAAAAACATCATGAGCAACTGGTATTAATTCCTTAACCAGTAAACCATTTTCAGCAGGCCGTAGAATCTTTTCTTTAGCCATCTGCCTCTCTTTTCTTTCCCGTCTAGCCATACGCTTAAGCTCATTAATATGTGTCACCCATGGCTTCCGCTCACATTTCTTACGCTTTCTTGGAAGCTCTGTGGAAATTGACCCAGCAAAGTACATGCCAGAGTGATGTTTTAACTTTATACCCAAAAGATTTGCAGTAGAATAGTATGTAATCATATCATGTAAGTTCAAAATGCTTCGAACTCGTCTAGGCAACATTGCTTCACATATGAACCTGCTCTGGTGTTTCAGACAAACCGTCTACTGTCAGAACAATAAATGATATATTGCATTTGTATATAAATATAAGACCAAGTTAGTCATCAAGATGACAATGCAAGCAACTTCTAAAGAATATCAAAGCAAATTAAATAATAAGAAAATTTGTTTCAAAATTTGAGTCACAAAGTCTAATGACTAACTGTAGAGCCAAACCCACTTCAGTCATCACAGAAGCATAAATTATACCTTCCTCAATCCTGCATTATCACCAGAATACTCAACAATAAGGAAAATCATAATCACAGAAATCAAAACACAATTTAGTCTTTTGTATGGTGATCAAAACCTAAAACTATAAGATCTCATCACTGGTTGCAAATCTACATCAAGAAATTTTTTTCTTTTTCATTTTTCAATCAGAATACAAATTGATCAAATCAAAAGTAAAGTTCAAAACACAAGTCAGATTACAAGCTCACACATACGTAACACACAACATCCACCATTTTCAGCATACACAGTAATAACTTACACAAGAAAATCCATAATGCCTAAGCAGTCCTCGCAACCAAATTGATCCACTCTCATCGAAAGCAAGTCAACCCCTAGAAACTAGACCTAAATTGATGGATTTTTTTTAACAAAAATTAGCAAAATAAAAGAAAACAATAGTAAATGAAATGCAAACAAGAATAGAAGATAGAAATTAGAAATTAGAAAAATGAAAAACAAACCTGATACATGGGCGGCGGCGGGCCAAGTAAATGTTGAGAGTTCGAGACGTTGGCAGGGATTTACCTTGACCAGTGGCATGAATGTTGGCATCGATATGCCAGATGGGTTTGCTTGCTCTGCGCTCGACCGCGCGTTTTGGTGTGAATTCGTAAAACTTTTTTTTTTGTTATTTATTTTGAAAAAATGAATGGTTTCTGAAATTTAAAAACCAAAATTTAGAAAGCCAAAATTGAGCTTGCCCGTCTAGTGTTAGGGTGGAGAGAGAGAGAGATTGTTAGTGATCGAATGAGGGATCGTTGTAGTGCACTGAGAGGGAGAGAGAGAGATTTTAAATGAGAAACTTTATGGATTTGCAGAGAGTGATTAAGTTGATTGTCAGCGAGAGAATGAATTAGTTTACCAGTGTTCTAGTGAGAGGATGAGATTGTTCTTCTGCCCAGAGATTACAATTTCCAATAAGGCAAGGACGAGCGTGGAGGGAACGAGGGTTTTAAAGTAAGGCTTTTTAAAATTGAGTTATTTAATTAGAATTTTTTTTTGGGATATTTTATGAGTAGGGTTTTTATTAAAAATAATTAGTTGTTTGATTATTAATAAAAAATTTTATTAAAAAATTTTTAAATGATTTTAATAGTATTTTTTTTAAAGTTATGTTACGAAAAGAATAAAATAAAATTAGAGATATTTTAGATATTTTAATATTAAAAAAATTTGACCTGTACTCTTAAAAGTTTAAAATTTAAAATTTTAGTAGTAGAGAAAAAAATAATTTATTTAAAATTTTAAAATTCCATTAGAAATATAATCAAACATCAATAAAAAAAATTTTAATAAGAGTTTATAAGGTTAAATAAACACTTATAACAATTAAATAAATCATATTAAATAGATATTTAGTGAGACAAAATCCTATATTGACTAGGTGTGGCACAGTTTGTAGTTTACTAATCTTCACGCACCCTCTTCTTGTGAGTCCATTTTCAAGAGAGATTTTTATTTTGTGAATTCGTACAAATTGGTTTCACAATTGTTTGGTCCTTTCAAGTTACACTTTGTCAACTAGTTACGATCCGCACTTCGTAATGTTAGGGGTGTCACCTAGTCGGAGGTGACAAGATATGGGGAAAACCAGAGTATGAGAACTAATCACTATAAAGTTATGTTTGGCACGGATGATTGGATTGGACTAAATTAGAATAAATTAGATTATATTGAATTATAAATAGTGCTGACCTATGTTTGGTATAGTATCAGATTGGATTATGTTAAATTAAATTTACATGAAATTAAATAGTATTTACATTAATTTTTGAATTTAAATATCAACTATTTATAGATATTTAACAAGAAATATTATAATTTATTAAAAATAAAACTAGCAAGGACATATATATATATATATAATTAGTTATTGGGTAGTCATAATTATAATAAAGAAATATAAATTATTTAAATTATAGGTTATTTTGAATGAGATATATCATTTCATTGAATAAAATAAATAAAATTATTCAAATAATAAATTAATTAATAACTTTTAAGTAAATCATGAATAAAAAATAAATTACTTAATTAAAAATAATAAATAAATAAATAAATAATTTTTAAGTTATAAATAAAATGGTGTAATAAATTATGGAAGATATTATAAATGGACAAATATTTTTTTGACATTATCTATCTACTCCTAACTAAACCCACATAAAAATTAGAATTAGCAATCCCATGAATTTAAGATTAAAATTTAGTCCATTGATCCAATCTAAGTGAGCATGCCAAACATAGTATTAATATTTTATCCCAATAATTAATCCAATTCTACACTTAATCCTATCTTCCAAACATAACCTAATGGGTTTAGAGGTCTTTGCTATAGTGAATTCAATCCTTAAAAAAGAAACACATACTTTAAACAAACCTGGAAACAAAGTTTCAAAAAAAATTATTTCATTGCATAGACAGATACTAGAGAGACCGTCAATTTATTCGAGTACCATGGTGAAATAAAAAGTGAAATCGATTACTTTATATTTCATATAAAACACAGAACAGCAGAGCCTAGATGAAATTATAAGCTAAAAACCAATACCACAAGAGCAGCAAGCTCCAGAAATCCAAAGTTTAGCAAGAATCAGAATATAAAATCGAGAAAGTAACAGACTTTACAAAAAAGAATCATATGCAAACAAATACCCACGATACAGATCAATTCAAAACATAAAAATACGAGAATTCCCAAAAATCGATTGGTTAGATTTAAGTTTAAAAATTGACGTACGCATTTTTAGGCAGAGATAGGGGCGGAGGCAACGTCACGGCGTCGTAATTGTCGAAGCAGAACGGAGTTGGCCATAGCAAAAGGTCGATGAATCGATCTGTTCAGCCGTGTGCGAGGAGGGGAAACAGAGATTTAGTTGGACGGGGTTTTATTGAGTTAGGGTTTATAAGGGTTTTAGGGTTTTTATTTTTATATGAGGCTGCTGATGCCTGACGGGTCTGCTCAATATAATTCTAGCGAGAGGTGGAACAAAAAAATGAACAAAAAAATAATGGCAAAAGTGACAATAATTAATATAAGGGATGGTTTGAGGTATTTTTAAAAGTATAGAGATTAAAAGGACATTAATTTTAAAATATAGAGACTGAACGAACTTTTACTCTAATAATAATAAAAAAAAAGTAACTAGCATTTCTTCTTAAAAATAATAATTCAGTGACTTATATTTTTTTGAATAATAATAAAAGCAGTTTCTCTTAAAACATTTTGTCCCATCGTGGTACGTTACAATAAAGTCATGACCTAAGAATTTTTAATTTCATGTTTAATGTTAATTTAATTATGAAATGAAATATAATGACATAATCTTATGTTGTTGGTACCATATCGTATTGGAGAAAAATAATCCTACCACTTCAGTTGGGAAGGAATTTTACAATACACTAAAGTAATATAATTATCTAATGCACATATGACATATATAATTATACGTAATATAATCAGTTTTTTATGATGATTTTTCTAATATATATATACATATATATATTATTTATTTATTATATGACTAATATAATATGTCTAATATATTGTGAAGTTTCTCGTATATTAAGATGGTAGTATTTATATTTTGATAATATGCAAAGTGGGTTCCGTGAGATCTATTATTTTTAATATTAAATTTTGGTGGGGAGCTGACCTACTCAAATTTCTCTCTTGTGACTTACTTGTAAATGCAGGACACGATCTAGGGGTCTGAATAACCCCACGCTTAGGTTAAGACTTGAGGCGAGTGCGCCGAATAATTTCTCTGGGGCTTCTTAAACCAAAGCCGCAGAGGCAAGAATTGGACTTTGTATAAATGGGTTTGTCTAATACTTCTACGAGAATCTCTTTTGACACCCCTCAAAATTTCTTTTGTTCAATTAAAATTATCTAAATAATTAAAGATAAATTAATTTATTTCTTATTTTGAATAAGGATTTAATTAAATGCTTAGATAAATTTTTCTTTGAATAAATTTTTACATTCAAGTTAGTTCATAAGTTATATTTATATCGTAAATTGAAATTGAAAATATATATTTTGCTGAGGAAATTATAAGAGTTTAGAGTTAGAGAGAAAGAAATATCTAACAAGAAAAAAATAATTTAAGATTTTAGGATTTATATGTATTTCATTCGTAGCAACTTAAAAGCAATATTTTTTATGGTGAAATTTTATAGAAAAATTGTTAATTTTAAAATATTGCTTTGTATTTTATAAATTACACAGGGGTATTTTGGAAATAAAATTTAGAGAGTATTAAAAGATCTACTCTATTTTTATTCAATTGCAAAAACAATTGAATTGAGGAAAAAAAAACTTACTTGTTTATCAATTTATAGATAAGATGATTAGTACAAGAAATTCGAAAAATGGCAATGGTGTGGTTACAATGTTTAGACTTTAGACTATTGAGTATCAAATATTTTATTACCATATAATGCACCACAAACAATAATGAAATAACATTCCAAATGCAATATCTCAATTGAATTTAATAAAGTAAAATTTTTATTATGGGTTTGAATCATTAAGATTAAAGAACATCATTTCGCATCCCAAATGGCAATAATTTAATAATTTTTAATTAATTTTAAAAGATTTTAGTTAGAAGCAATAGACAATAACATTATTTTAACAAGGATCCAGGTGTGGTATCACAGCTGGATTCAACCGTTGGATCCAGTCAATAGTTGTTATTAGAACTGGATCCAACTGTAGTCCCATCAAATTGTGGTTTTATCCTTTCAACAAATATCATATTCAAATAATTGAAGTGATAGTCAACTCAAAGAGTGGCCACAGATGGGTCTTCCTCTGGCCCTTTCTCTCTGAAAGCAACCTAGAAAGGAAGTTTACGGGGATCTCTAGTGGATCCAGATTGTCACTCACAGGTTGAGTGTGGTTGGAGGGAATTCTTTAAAAGTTATAGTAGAGAGATTGCTCAGGGGTTCTTAAAGTTTACGGGAAACACATGAAGTAAAGTTGGTTGTGTCGATGGTAACCATATTAAATAGCAATCTTTTAACTTCAACAATGTAAAATTTTTCCACCATTTTCAACTGCTTTAACAGCCATGTGAAGATTATGTCTCCGGTTTTGCCATTTTTGTTTCCTTTCCAGTTCTGTTAGTCTTCCTGTCATTTTTCCTCCTTTCCTGTTAAATAACAACCAGTCAATCCAGACACCATCTACGAGAAGAAGTGAAAGCAAATTAAGGAGAGATAGCGAGACTAAGGGCAAAACGCGACGTCTTGGCTTTTGGATGAGGTGCTGCTCCTGATCGTCGATTGAAGGGAGGAGCGGTGGGTCGAGGAAGTTTAGGAGACGGTGGGGGCTGAAGTGGTGAACTTCAGTGAAGACTTTGGTGAATCCAATGGACTTAAGGGTTTGATTTGCAAACATGAAAGATAAGTGCATTGTTTTGGTTTCGGTGCCAAAAAGAAATGACAAGCATTGTTTTGGTTTTGGTGAACAAAAGAATGTTTATTAGCATCCTTCGTTATTACCGAGCGTGCATTGGCATGCTTTGTTATAAAAAAGTTTTTTAATATTTACATAAAGTTTGCTTGTCTTGTCTCCATGACAAGTTTGTTTGGCCCTTTCCTTATCAATTATTTTAATTAAGTGTCAAAAAAGAAGAGGACAAGAAGAGTAGCACGAAATTCTTATCTCGAGATTGGTAATTGGTTGCCATGGAAAGTTATATTTTTTTAATTGCGATAATCACTTTCATCGTCTTTCCTCAAACATTGGCGCTAGTCTCTTCATTATTTGCTTATCAATTTTCTCAGTCATTTCCCCTCAAATCTAGCTTTTCCACCAAACTCTATGGCCGGCTCGAGTGATACCGTTGTGTCAGATTTACAAAATACATATGCACGTCTGCAACTTGAAGAAGAGGAGGAAGGTGGTCTTATAGTGGCGAGAGAAGAGGAGGAAAGTAGTAGGTCGAATAAGCTTGACTCTCGTTATTGCCTTGTGAGTCGATTCTTAACTGATAAGTTGATCAATTTTGCCGCTATGAAGAATATAATGGCAGCTCTATGGCTGCCTGGCAAGGGAGTTTGCATCAAGGATTTGTCTCCCACCCTGTTCCTATTTCAATTCTTCCGTGAAATTGATATTAAGAGGATGTTAGAATCTGGTCCGTGGACTTTCGATCAACATATCCTCCTTGTCCATAGATTGGGGGCAGATGAACAACCCCAGCATGTTCCTTTGTTTCATACTACCTTTTGGATCCAAGTCTACAATTTGCACATTGGATTTCAATCGGAAAAGATTTTGCAAAGCATAGGCAGTTACATTGGTGGCTTTTTGGAGTCGGATGAAAACAATTTTAAAGGTATATGGAGGAATTACATGCTGTTACGAGTGTCAATCGATGTCAGGAAACCCCTCAAACGCCGAATGCGTATGAAGAAAAACATGAGGGGAATGGCTTTGGGTGGACTTTAAGTATGAACGCCTTAATATATTTTGTTTCATTTGTGGTCTTCTCGGACATACCGAGAGGAATTGTCCATTACTATATGAAAATAAATATGGCAATGTCATTAAACCTTATGGCTCATGGATGAAAGCCTCTACTCGGAAAGGAGTGATGAGTTGAGGATTGCACCACCAAAGATGGAGGAAGAAAAAATGAGTATTTCCTCAAAATTCGGGACTACAATGATTGTGCATTAAGCACAATAATGAACACTCAACTATGAAATAATAAACTAAAAATAATATAGATTTATGGAATTAAATCTTCACAGTTAGGCTGTATCGTAACTCTAATAAAATAAATTAGTTCATGCGAATATAAAGAAAATTAAAATAATTAGGAACATTCAAGCAAGACAATAAAAAAGAGAAAAAAGAAAAACTCAATAATTAATGCGTCTTCCTCCTCTCAATTGTTCTTACTACTCTCAGCTTTGGCTTAAGACTTGTGGCTGCTGCTCTATTCTTTTTTTTCTTCTTCTTGGCTCCAATTTCGTGCGGCTGCCCTCTTCACTTTTCTTTTTATATTGTTGCGCCACCCCCAAATCCTTAATGCCAAGCTTAACCAATTTTAAGCCCATGCACGTGCTTGCCATTTAAATTGCCAATTAGTTCTATAATGCTCCCCATGATTAGCAGAAGGGGGGATTTGGGGCCGTGATAAGGAACTCATCAGGGCAAGTGATAGTTGCTCCAATCAAATACACAAATTTTCATGGGAATGTATCCTTTCTAGAAGCTCAAGCTATAGAGTGGGGTTTGGAGGTCGCCAAGGAGGTAAAGCTCACTAACCTAATAATAGAAACAGATTGTAGTGAGGTGGCTGACCTGGTCAACAACAAAATCAGCAACAGAATAGAAATATGGTGGACAATTTTAGAGATCCAAAAAAGCAATAAAGATTTTCAATCACTTGTAGTCTAATATGTACCAAGGCAATGCAATGCAACTGCCCACTCTCTTGCTAAAAGAGCTTTGAAAAGCATGGATACTGTCATTTGGTCGTGTGAATACCCGGTGGATGTTTTGGTATCGTTCTCCAATCCAGTTGAATGAAAAGTCTTATTTTCTTCTCAAAAAATAGTTGAAGTGATAGTCAAAGTCAAGTGTACAGTACAATTATTTTAATTAAGTGTCAAAAACAGTGAATCTGATGACAAGAAGAGTAGCACGCGAAATTCAACAAAAGCCCAGTGATTGGTAATTGGTTGCCATGTTTAGACTACCAAGCACTTAATCACTTTTTTTTCCCTCGTACAAGTGGGTAAAAATTCAAGTCTCGTGTATATTTTTTTTTTAATTGCAGTCTCGTGTATAATATAAAGGAATTTCATTCCTATTATTTACAGACAATCCACCATATTATATCTAAACAAAGCTTTAACAAATTTGCAAACAGCAATAAATTGTAGTGCAGTATTACAAAAACAAACCAATACTCCGTTGGATGATGGATTCTTAAAATAAAGAGATAATGGATAGAAATGGGCTTTGACTTGGATGAAAAGCCTTTTCATGCCAAGCTTTTGTAATGATCACTTCACTCTCCTTTATTTAATTAAGGAAAATTATTTACCGTTCACTTATTTTTTTACTATTTTTTAAAAATATATAATTTTTTTTTACTGGAATCCACCTTAAGTTACATTTTTTTTCACTTTTCCACTTCCGTTTGGAGACCGTTATAACTTTGCTAACATCATAAGGGTAATCGTCATTTCACAACGACACAATAGTGGATAAGTGTAAAATAATATAACTTCAAGTGGAGTTCAGCAAAAAAAAAAATTAAGAATTGTGTATTTCTAAAAAAAATAAGAAAAAACAGGTGGTCCATGGATAAATTATCTTTTATATTTGAGGATAAAAAATAATTTAAACAATATTCCGTTAGTTTTCTTAACGGTACCCAAACGGAAGTGGAAAAGTGAAAAGAAATATAACTTTAGGTGGATTCCAGCCCAAAAAAAAAGAATTGTGTTTTTGAAAAATTTAGAAAAAAGGGGTAGACGGTGTATAATTTCCCTTTAATTAATATAATGTTTGCAAGCACGAGTAGCAGTAGTTCATTTTTCTTGAGAGAATTTGAGGATTTGCCAATGGCAATGGCTATCTTGAAACTGCTCTTTTAAAGTTTTGCAGTTGGTTTAAGGTAAAGTATAAATCACAGTTATACATGTCAAATGATAAATAATTTTATGTAGTTATAAAGGTGTGCTCTACCTTATAGCGGTTTCAACATAACTGGACCCTTTGCTGACACACAGTTGGACGTCTGGATCGCATGATGCAATTGGTCTCTTTGGAATTTGTATGCAAATTCTGTCGTCCACTCTTTTGTAAAAAACAAAACAAAATGGTGATGATTAGACTTTTTTATCTTCATCGAAAGTTTGAATGATTTGATTCCAAATTAATTTTGTGCGTCTTGAGAGAGAGAGATTCCGCAAAAGAAGGGTTTCTCTGTTAACTAATTTATATGCAAATATCAAGCTTAGACATTCAAAATATGTAAAAAGAAAAGAAAGTATCTATGTACCATCTCACTTTTATCATATATACATCTAACCACCATATAATTTTGACATGTACTTTCCATCACCTTTATTTTTAAACTTATACCAATCGACCAGATGACATTAAATAATGACTATATATATATATATATATATATATATATATATATATATATATTTTTTTTAACTCAACTAAAATTTCTATTATATTAAAAGAAATTATTTAGGACATAGTTTGTGGTAGCCCAAAAGTTCATTTTATTGATTGCTTCTTGATGGCTAAAGATATTTGTCAAGGTTATTTGTTTGTCTTATCTTGGAAACTATACAAACCACTTGACACGGCATTCACGCTGACATTTGTCAAACCTCAAATTTACATTTTCTCACCAATTAAATATCATAGTTTTGTCTGCGTAGTTCCCTTAATTACAAAATACAATAAAACCTGTATTATTTAGTATTCAATAAATTAACAACCTCTATTATATAATATTTTTTCATAGTTCTAAATTAGGCCAAAAGACTAAATTAATAATTTTGGTAAGGCGATTAGATGATATTTCTCTAAAAACCCCTTTTAACATTGTCGAGGTCGTTTGTTTGTCTTATTTTAGGGTTGGCAAAACTCCGGGTCGGGTCCGGGTATTGCAATGACTGGACCCTGTCCGGATGCAACCGGTCCGGGTCCGGGTCAGATTTTAATCCAGATACCCAAATTTTATATTTTTAATATTATATGTGTATATATTTTTTATTTTTTGATAATTTTATAGGTTTTAAATTTATTTCAATAAAATTTGACATGAAAATATAAACTTTAAATGTTCAAAACTTTATATATGTATAATAAATGAGTCAAATAAATATAAATATTTAAGATAATATATATTTTATAACTTTTTTAATACAATCCGGGTTCTGGGCTTATCAAGTGATGTCCAAGACCGACCCGGCTTCATATCCGGGTCTAGACCAGGCGGGTATTTTGCCACCTCTATCTTATTTTGGAAACTATACAAACCACTTGACACGGCATTCATACTAAAATTTGTCAAACCTCAAATTTACATTTTCTCACCAATTAAATAGCCTAGTTTTGTCTGTGTAGTTCCCTTAATTACAAAATACAATAAAACATGTATTATTTAATATTCAATAAATTAACAACCTCTATTATATAATATTTTTTCATAGTTCTAAATTAGGCCAAAAGACTAAATTAATAATTTTGGTAAGGTGATTAGATGATATTTTTCTAAAAACCCCTTTTAACATTGTCGTCCCTTTTATATTATAAATTAATAATTTACTAAAATTATAACTATAATCATTATGACATTTTATTAGTACAATGTGACTTTATTGTTATCTATTTTTTTGAAATTTAAAAATAGTTGGATCTCATTTTTAATTTTTCTTATTGCTTCTAGAAATTCTAAGGTTGAATTTTGAAATTGCAAGATTTTTTTTTTCATAATTTAATTTACATTTGGTGTATTAACTCATTTTCAATTGATCAAATTGATAAAATACAATAATTTTTTAGTTAATTAAGCCGTATCTTCATTAAATTGTATATACACTCCGTAATTTAATAAATTATTAATTTATCGATTAATTAATATCCTTTTAAATTAATAAATTTTGTATGGTTCTGAATTAGTAGTTTATAGACGTTTTACTGTAGTATACTTTATTATTCTTGGCAAAAAACAGGTTATTTTCTGGCTTTTATGCATGATTGTATTATCAACATCATGACCATATAGAATGAAAAAGATATCGAATTCTTTATTGAAGATAAGTTCCATATGTTCACATTACATACTCACAACTCCAGTTATTAAACCAAACAAAGACCAAGCATCTTAGCTGAAATCCAAACATCATTTTACTCTATACCATGCAATAGAAAATAAAAAGCCTTCAACCACCCAAAAAATTCTCAAATCTCCTCACCATGGGCCCTACAAATGTCACCTCTGCCACCGCTGCGGACATTGACGACGACGAGCTCTCCCCCATAGAAGAAGTCCGGCTAACCGTGCTTAATTCCGACCACCCGTCCTTGCCGTATGGACGTTCCGGATGTGGTTCTTGGGCTTACTTTCATGTGCCTTGCTGTCATTTCTAAACCAATTCTTCGCTTATAGAACCCAGTCTTTTATCATAACCGTTCAAGTTGCCACCCTTCCTATCGGCTGTTTCTTGGCGGCGACTTTGCCGGAGACTCGGTTCAGGATTCCAGGATGTGGGTCGAGGCTGTTTTTGCTTAACCCGGGGCCGTTCAATGTCAAAGAGCTCGTGCTTATTTCCATCTTTGCTAATGCTGGAAGTGCTTTCGGAGCTGGAAGTACTTTTGCTGTCTATATCGTAAATATCATCAAAGCGTTTTATCACGGGAAAATCTCGCTCTTGGCCAGCTAGCCGCTCATCATCACTACTTAGGTAATAATTATTTTATTTTACTCGTATGAATGGTAGTTGATTCAACTCGTAAATTTTTTTTAAAAATTTAATACAAAAAGTTTTAGATTCCAATTTATTTATATACAGCTTCAAAGAATATTTTAATTCGTATTTTTTTTTCGTACACACACACACACCTATACTTAGGGATGGATGGTAATGGGCACCGCTTGCAGTGAATTTGCTATTACTAAACCCAAACCCGCACAAAATTTAAATTATTTTTTATATAAAATTTTGGTGGGCAGCTGACCTGCTCAAATGTCTCTCTTGTGATCTATTCTCAAAAAAAAAAAACCAAAAACAAGGACTTGAGGCAAGTGGGCTCAATAATTTCTTTGGGGCTTCTTAATCCAAAATGGCAGATGCAATAGTTGGACTTTGTATAAATGGGCCTGCCTAATGCTTTTCTGAGCATCTCTTTTGACACCCCCCGAAATTCCTTTTGTTCAATTAAAATTGTCTAAACAATGAAAGATTAATTAATTTATTTCTTATTTTGAATAGGGATTTAATTAAATGCTTAAATGAATTGTTCTTTAAATAAATTTTTACATTCAAGTTATTTCTTAATTTATATTTATATTGTAAATTTAAATTGAGAATGTATAATTTGCCGAGGAAATTATAAAAGTTTAAGAGTTATGGAGATAGAAATATCTAATAAGAAGAAAACAATTTAAGATTTTAGGATTTACATATGTTTCATTCATAGAAACTTAAAAGCAATATAATTTTATGGTGAAATTTTTATAGAAAATTTGTTAATTTTAAAATATTGCTTTGTATTTTATAAATTAAACTGGAGGTTATTTATGAAAATAAATTCAAAGGGTGTTAAAAGATCTACTCTATTTTTATTCAATTACATAAATAGTTGAATAAAAATATAAACTCACTTGTTTATCAATTTATAGATAAGATGATTAGTACATGAAAGTCAAAAAAGGGCAATGGTGTGATTACCATGTTTAGACTTTAGACTACTAAGTGAAATAGCATTCCAAATGCAATATCTCAATTGGGGTTCAAAAAGCAAAATTTTTATTATCGGTTTGAATAATTAAGAGTAAAAAAAACATCATTTTGCATCCCAAATGGTAATAATTTAATCACTTTTCACTTAAATTTGAATTGATTTCGTTAGAACCAGAAACCAATAGCATTATTTCAACAAATAACTGAAGTGATGGTCAAAGTCAACTGTACAGTATAATTATTTTAATTGTCAACAACAGTGACTCTGAGGCCAAGATTAGCACGCGAAATTCAACAAAAGCCAAACGATTGGTAATTGGTTGCCATGTTCAGACTACCAAGTGAGAGGATCAAATATTTAATAAATTTTAGATTCAATTATACTTGCATGGCCATGCATGCATGTGATATTAATATTAAAATGACAGTAAGCAAACGGGAATAAGCATTGCAACTGCTGAATCGCAATTGGGGTTTCAACTGTAATATAAAACGCATTCAAATTCAATACTTGTGCATCTCAAAATGTCTAAAACTACAAAAGTTTAAAGAGTAAGATAAAGAAAAAATAGAAGGGAGAACTACTCATTAATCGAGTATTTAAACACTTAAATCACTTTTTTTTCCCTCATAAAAGTGGTAAAAGTTCAAGTCTCATGTATGATATAAAAGAATTTCATTCCTATTATTTGCGGACAATCCACCATATTATATCTAAACAGAACTTTAACAAATTTGTAAACAATAATAAATTACTGAGTAATATTAAAAAAAAAAGAAAAAAAATAAAACAATACTACGTTGGATGATGGATTCTTAAAATTAAGAGATAATGGATAGAAATGGAAAGCCCATCTGTTGACGTTGACTTAAGTTTAAAGCCGCCACATGCCAAGCTTTTCGCAGTGATGATGACTTCACTCTCCTTAATTATTTAATTATTATTATTATTTTATTTTTATTTTTTGCAAGCACGACTAGCGGTGAGTAGTTCATTTTTTTCTCGAGAAAAGTTGAGGATTTGCTGACAGACAGCAGGACTTCTAGATCACATGGTGCAAATTGCTCCGTTGGAATGTGTATGCAAATTCTGTCGTCCGCTCCTTTTTTTGAAAAAACAAATAAAACAAAATGACGATGATTCCACTTTTTTATGGTCTTCAAAAGTTTTAATGATTTGATTCCAATTAATTTTGTTTGTCATGAAAGAAAGAGATTCCGCAAAAGAGGGGTTTCTCTTTTAGCTAATGCTAAATTAAAGAAAATTTTACCCTCATATATATATATATATATATGTAGAGAGATGGAGATATTAAGCTTAATAACTTGCAAAGATGAAGTTATGCTAATTTCAAGATGATAATACCTGACCCAAAAAAAAAGGAAAAAAAAAGAAAGAAAGAAAGAAAGACCCTAATACACGCTTCAATCAATGATGAAACACAAATTGAGCCGTGAATCATGATTTAATTTTACACACACACACATATTTAACCAAAATTTCTATAATATTAAAAGAAATTATTTAGGACACAGTTTGTGATAGCCCAAAAATTCATTTGATTGATTGCTTCTTGATGGCTATAGATATTTACCTAGGTTGTTTGTTTATCTTATCTTGGAAAATATACAAACCACTTGACACGGCATTCGCACTAAAATTTGTCTAAACCTCAAATTTACATTTACTCGCCAATCAAATACCTTAGTCTTGTCTGTGTGGTTCCCTTAATTACAAAATACAATAAAACCTCATTATTTAGTATTCAATAAACCAATAACCTCTATTATATACTACTTTTTTGCAATTCTAAATTAGACCAAAGTAGTAAATTAATAATTTTAATAAAGTGGTAAAATGATATTTTTTCCCCTAAAAACCTGTATTCAAAGTATATTATAAACTAATAATTTACTGAAATTACAACTATAATTGTTATGATATATTATTACGTACCATGTAACTTTATTGTTATTTATTTTTTTGAAATGTAAAAATAGTTGGATGTCATTTTTAGTTTTTCTTAATGCTTCTAGAAATTATGGGGTTGAATTATTAAATTGCAAGGTTTTTAATTTTTTTGTCAATTTAATTTATATTTGGCGGATTGGTTCATTTTTAATTGATCATATTGATAAAATACAATAACATTTTAATTGACTAAATTGTATCTTCATTAAATTGTATATACACTTCGTAATTTAATAAATTATTAATTTATTGAAGAATTAATATCTTTTTAAATTAACAGATTTTGCATGGTTCTGACATTATTAGTTCATAGACGCATTAGACATCCATTAAAACAGTTTGTTTTTATTCTTATTATTCTTGGCCAAGAACAGTTTGTTTTCTAACTTTTTTTACACATGATCATGCCATCAACATCAGGATCATAGTGTATGAAAGAGATATTGAATTCTTTAATGAAGATAAGTTCCATACGTTCACATTATATGCTTGCAACTCTCATTACTATTAAGCCAAATGAAGACCAAACACATCTTGGCCAAAATTCAAACATCATTTTACTCTCTGCATGCAAATTGCAACAAAAGATAAAAAGCCTTCAACCAGCCAATAAATCTCAGATCTCATCACCATGGCCCCCACAAATGTCACCTCCACCTCCGCTGCCGACATTGACGGCGACGAGCTCTCCCCTGTAGAAAAATTTCGGCTAACCGTGCTCAATTCCGACGACCCGTCAGTGCCCGTGTGGACCTTCCGCATGTGGTTCTTGGGCTTACTTTCATGTGCCTTGCTGTCGTTTCTAAACCAATTCTTCGCTTACAGAACCGAGCCTCTTATCATAATCCAAATCACCGTACAAGTTGCCACCCTTCCCATCGGCCGTTTCTTGGCGGCGACGTTGCCGGAGACTCGGTTCAGGATTCCAGGATGTGGGTCGAGGCTGTTTTCGCTTAACCCGGGGCTGTTCAATGTGAAAGAGCACGTGCTTATTTCCATCTTTGCTAATGCTGGAAGTGCTTTTAGAGCTGGAAGTCCTTTTGTTGTCAGTATCGTAAATATCATCAAAGTCCTTTTGCTTGCCATTTAAATTGCCAATTAGTTCTATAATGCTCCCCACGTGCATGCATGCTTAAAATTGGTTAATTAAATCTTCCTTGACTTAGTTTTTTTTATTTCTTTCCCTTTTTTCTTCCACAATCCACAATTATTTCCATTAAACTCCAATTTGTTTCCTTTTTTCGCTTCCTTTCACTTAAATATTTCTAATATTCTTACAATGACAATATAAAAATTAAGATAAAAATTAATGTAATAAAATATAATTTAACATAAAATTAAGTTATAAAAATATTAAAATAATATGAAAATTATTATCACATCACAAAGCTAAGAGTGAAGATGTTTTCCATGCTTTGACGGAATGCAAGGTGGCCAGGAAAATTTGGAAATTCATGCACTTGGAAGATGAAGTTAAGCAAATTATAAAAGAAGACATGCTGATTGTGATGTATAAATTAACAGATAGCTTGGCTAACAATGACCTTAACTATATAGCTGCCATATGGTGGGTTACGTGGAACGCAAGAAACAAACTTATCTTCGAAAAAAAAGAGTCCAGATCTGATTTTTTTAGCGGCCAAAGCTAGAGCCATTATGGATGCTTACAAAAAAGTGCAGGGAAAGTCAGAAGAATCCAAAACAGATTTTCAAACTAGCAAGCAACATGAATGGAAGCCACCACCTATCAATCACTTTAAGATCAATGTTGATGCTGCTGTTCAGAATGATTAGCACAAGGGGGGATTTGGGGCTGTGATAAGGAACTCATCAAGGCAAGTGATAGCTGCACCAATCAAAAACACAAATTTTCATGGGAATGTATCCTTTCTAGAAGCTCAAGCTATAGAGTGGGGTTTGGAGGTCGCCAAGGAGGTAAAGCTCACTAACCTAATAATAGAAACAGACTGTAGTGAGGTGGCTGACCTGGTCAACAACAAAATCAACAACAGAATAGAAATATGGTGGACAATTTCGGAGATCCAAAAAAGCAGTAAAGATTTTCAATCACTTGTAGTCTAATATGTATCAAGGCAATGCAATGCAACTGCCCACTCTCTTGCTAAAAGAGCTTTGAAAAGCATGGATACTGTCTTGGAAACTATACAAACCACTTGACCTAGCATTCACACTAAAATTTTTCAAACCTCAAATTTACATTTTCTCACCAATTAAACATCCTAGTTTTGTCTATGTAGTACCATTAATTACAAAATACAATAAAACTTGTATTATTTAGTATTTAATAAATTAACAACTTCTATTATATAATATTTTTTCACAGTTCTAAATTAGGCCAAAAGACTAAATTAATAATTTTGGTAAGGCGATTAGATGATATTTTTCTAAAACCCCTTTTAACATTGTCAAGGTCGTTTGTTTGTCTTATCTTAGGGTTGGCAAAACTCCGGGCCAGGTCTGGGTATTGCAATGACCGGACCCTGCCCGGATGCAACCGGTCTAGGCCCGGGCCCAGGCTGAATTTTAATACGGGTATCCGAATTTTATATTTTTAATATTATATGTGTATATATTTTTTATTTTTTAGTAATTTTATAAGTTTTAAATTTATTTCAATAAAATTTGACATGAAAATATAAAATTTAAGTGTTTAAAACTTTATATATGTATAATAAATGAGTCAAATAAATATAAATATTTAAAATAATATATATTTTATAATATTTTTTAAATAAAATCCGGATTCTGAATTTATCAAGTGATGTCCAAGACCAAACCAGCTTCATACCCGACCTACAACGCCCGGGTACGGTCCAAGTCCAGACCAGGCATGTAGTTTTGCCACCTCTATCTTATCTTGGAAACTATACAAACCACTTGACATGGCATTCACACTAAAATTTGTCAAACCTCAAATTTACATTTTCTTACCAATTAAATATCCTTGTTTTGTCTGTGTAGTTCCCTTAATTACAAAATACAATAAAATCTGTATCATTTAGTATTCAATAAATTAACAACCTTTATTATATAATATTTTTTTCACAGTTCTAAATTAGGCCAAAAGACTAAATTAATAATTTTGGTAAGGCGATTAGATGATATTTTTCTAAAAACCCCTTTTAACATTGTAGTCCCTTTTATATTATAAATTAATAATTTACTAAAATTATAACTATAATCGTTAAGAAATTTTATTAGTACAATGTGATTTTATTGTTATCTATTTTTTTGAAATTTAAAAATAGTTGGATCTCATTTTTAATTTTTCTTATTGCTTCTACAAATTCTAAGGTTGAATTTTGAAATTGTAAGAATTTGTTTTTGATAATTTAATTTATATTTGGTGTATTAACTCATTTTCAATTGTTCAAATAGATAAAATAGAATAATTTTTTAGTTGATTAAACCGTATCTTCATTAATACACTCCGTAATTTAATAAATTATTAATTTATCGATTAATTAATATCCTTTTAAATTAATAAATTTTGTATGGTTCTGAATTAGTAGTTTATAGACGTTTTACTGCAGTATATTTTATTATTCTTGGCAAAAAACAGGTTGTTTTCTGGCTTTTATGCATGATTGTGTTATCAACATCAAGACCATAGAGTATGAAAAAGATATCGAATTCTTTATTGAAGATAAGTTCCATATGTTCACATTACATACTCACAACTCCAGTTATTAAACCAAACAAAGACCAAGCATCTTAGCTAAAATCCAAACATCATTTTACTCTATACCATGCAATAGAAAATAAAAAGCCTTCAACCACCCAAAAAATTCTCAAATCTCCTCACCATGGGCCCCACAAATTTCACCTCTGCCACCGCTACGGACATTGACGACGAGCAGCTCTCCCCCATAGAAGAAGTCTGACTAACCGTGCTTAATTCCGACGACCCGTCCCTGTTCGTATGGACCTTCCGAATGTGGTTCTTGGACTTACTTTCATGTGCCTTGCTGTCACTTCTAAACCAATTCTTCGCTTACAGAACCCAGTCTTTTATCATAACCGTTCAAGTTGCTACCCTTCCCATCGGCAGTTTCTTGGCGGCGACTTTGCCGGAGACTCGGTTCAGGATTCCAGGATGTGGGTCGAGGCTGTTTTCGCTTAATCCGGGGCCGTTCAATGTGAAAGAGCACGTGCTTATTTCCATCTTTGCTAATGCTGGAAGTGCTTTCGGAGCTGGAAGTGCTTTTGCTATCTGTATCGTAAATATCATCAAAGCGTTTTATCACAGGAAAATCTCGCTCTTGGCCAGCTAGCCGCTCATCATCACTACTCAGCCTCAGGTAATAATTATTTTATTATACTCGTATGAATGCTCGTAATTTTTTTTAAAAAATTTAGTACAAAAAGTTTTAGATTCCAATTTATTTATATACAGCTTTAAAGAATATTTTAATTCGTATATGCTTTTTTTATTTATTTTTTTCGTACACACGCGTATACTCATAAAAGATCTACTATTCAAATCCTACCTCATATTTTGATGGGGTTGTGTTTTTTGAAAGTGCTTTTTCTCGTTTTTGAAATTTTGTTGGGGTTGTTGCAGGTTTTGGGATGTGGGTGGGCAGGGTCGCCGAGAAAGTATGTGGTGGAGCAGACTCATATGTGATGGCCTAGTACTCTGGCTCAGGTTTCTCTTTTCCGGTGAGTGTCTCGAAGCAGGCCTAGACTCACTGAATCAGTCCATTCAATGGAGTTCATTATGCAAAGTATGAGTTCATCTTGCAAAGTAGTAACTGGCCAGTAGCTATCATTTCATGTTATCAATGTAAAATTTTCCAACCAAAAATTTCTATTTCTTTTCTTACTTTTCTTTTAATATATTTTCAAAATAATTTAATTGTCTAAAACTACAAAAGTTTAAAAAGCAATATAAAGGAAAAAAAAAATAAAAGGGAGAACTACTCATTAATCGAGTATTTAAACACTTAAAGCATTTTTTTTCTCTCATACAAGTGGGTAAAAGTTTTAAGTGTCGTGTATGATATAAAAGAATTTCATTTCTATTATTTGTGGACAATCCACCATATTATATCTAAACAGAACCTTAACAAATTTGTAAACAATAATAAATTGCAGAGTAATATTAAAAAATAGAAAAAAAAAACAAAACAATACTACGTTGGATGATGGATTCTTAGAATTAAGAGATAATGGATAGAAATGGAAAGCCCATTTGTTGACGTTGACTTAAGTAAAAAGCCATCACATGCCAAGCTTTTCGCAGTGATGATGACTTCAGTCTCCCTAATTATTTAATTAATGTGATTTTTTTTTGCAAGCACGACTAGCGGTGAGTAGTTCATTTTTTCTCGAGAAAAGTTGAGGATTTGCTGACACACAGCTGGACTTCTAGATCACATGATGCAAATTGCTCCGTTGGAATGTGTATGCAAATTCCGTCGTCCGCTCTTTTTTTGAAAAAACAACCAAAACAAAATGACGATGATTCCACTTTTTTATGGTCTTCGAAAGTTTTAATGATTTGGTTCCAATTAATTTTGTTCGTCTTGAAAGAAAGAGATTCCGCAAAAGAGCGGTTTCTCTTTTAGCTAATGCTAAATTAAAGAAGATTTTACTCTTATATATATATATATATATATATAGCGAGAGAGAGAGAGAGAGAGATGGAGATATTAAGCTTAATAACTTTCAAAGATGTTGATCTCTCACAAAACAAGAAGGGGACTAATTTAGAAATTCACAGGACAATAAACAGTATTCGAGCTAGCCTAAGGAGCCTAAACAGTTCCAGTATTCATTTTGTTCTAAGACGTTGTAATTCTGGTGCTCACGCGTTAGCACAGAAAGCTTTTGATTTTGATTCCCTTTCTGTTTGGCTGGGAACTGTTCCAGCTGCAGTGAGCATGTTACTTTCTGATTTCTTTTAATTGAAAGCCATACTTTCGTATCAAAAAAAAAAAAAACTTCCAAAGATGAAGTTATGCTAATTTCAAGATGATAATACCTGACCAAAAAAAAAAAGGAAAAAAAAGAAAGAAAGAAAGACCCTAATACACGCTCCGGAAGAAAGAAAGACCCTAATACACGCTTCAATCAATGATGAAACACAAATTGAGCTGTGAATCATGATTTAATTTTATACACACACATATTTAACCAAAATTTCTATAATATTAAAAGAAATTATTTAGGACACAGTTTGTGATAGCCCAAAAATTCATTTGATTGATTGCTTCTTGACGGCTACAGATGTTTACCTAGGTTGTTTGTTTATCTTATCTTGGAAAATATACAAACCATTTGACACGGCATTCGCACTAAAATTTGTCTAAACCTCAAATTTCCATTTACTCGCCAATCAAATATCCTAGTCTTGTCTGTGTGGTTCCCTTAATTACAAAATACAATAAAACCTCATTATTTAGTATTCAATAAACCAATAACCTCTATTATATACTACTTTTTTGCAATTCTAAATTAGACCAAAGTAGTAAATTAATAATTTTAATAAAGTGGTAAAATGATTTTTTCCCCCTAAAAACCTGTATTCAAAGTATATTATAAACTAATAATTTACTGAAATTACAACTATAATTGTTATGATATATTATTACGTACCATGTAACTTTATTGTTATTTATTTTTTTGAAATGTAAAAATAGTTGGATGTCATTTTTAGTTTTTCTTAATGCTTCTAGAAATTATGGGGTTGAATTATTAAATTGCAAGATTTTTAAATTTTTTGTCAATTTAATTTATATTTGGCGGATTGGTTCATTTTTAATTGATCATATTGATAAAATACAATAACATTTTAATTAACTAAATTGTATCTTCATTAAATTGTATATACACTCCGTAATTTAATAAATTATTAATTTATTGATAAATTAATATCTTTTTAAATTAACAGATTTTGCATGGTTCTGACATTATTAGTTCATAGACGCTTTAGACATCCATTAAAACAGTTTGTTTTTATTCTTATTATTCTTGGCCAAGAATAGTTCGTTTTCTAAATTTTTTTACACATGATCATGCCATCAACATCAGGACCATAGTGTATGAAAGAGATATTGAATTCTTTAATGAAGATAAGTTCTATACGTTCACATTATATACTCGCAACTCTCATTACTGTTAAGCCAAATGAAGACTAAACACATCTTGGCCAAAATTCAAACATCATTTTACTCTCTGCATGCAAATTGCAATAAAAGATAAAAAGCCTTCAACCAACCAATAAATCTCAGATCTCATCAACATGGCCCCCACAAATGTCACCTCCACCTCCGCTGCCGACATTGACGGGGACGAGCTCTCCCCCGTAGAAGAAGTCCGGCTAACCGTGCTTAATTCCGACGACCCGTCACTGCCCGTGTGGACCTTCCGGATGTGGTTCTTGGGCTTACTTTCATGTGCCTTGCTGTCGTTTCTAAACCAATTCTTCGCTTACAGAACCGAGCCTCTTATCATAACCCAAATCACCGTCCAAGTTGCCACCCTTCCCATCGGCCGTTTCTTGGCGGCGACGTTGCCAGAGACTCGGTTCAGGATTCCAGGATGTGGGTCGAGGCTGTTTTCGCTTAACCCGAGGCCGTTCAATGTGAAAGAGCACGTGCTTATTTCCATCTTTGCTAATGCTGGAAGTGCTTTTGGAGCTGGAAGTCCTTTTGCTGTCAGTATCGCAAATATCATCAAAGCGTTTTATCACAGGAAAATCTCGTTCTTGGCCAGCTAGCTGCTCATCATCACTACTCAGGTAATAAATTATTATTATTATTTTTACTCATATGGATGCTGGTTGGTTCGACTCTTAATTTTTTTTTTAAAATCTAATACAAAAAGTTTAAAATTCAAATTCCATTCATATATAGTTTTAAAGAATACTTGGATTCGTATATGCTGGTTGATTCAACTAATAAACTTTATACATACATACATACATACATATCTGCTATTCAAATCTTACCTCATATTTTGATAGGGATGTGTTGTCTGAAAGTGTTTGGTTCTTGTTTTTGAAATAGTGTTGCGGTTGTTGCAGGTTTTAGGATATGGGTGGGCAGGGTTGCTGAGAAAGTATGTGGTGGAGCCAGCTCATATGTGGTGGCCTAGTACGCTGGTTCAGGTTTTTCTTTTCCGGTGAGTGACTCTGAGCAGGCCTAGACTCACTGAGTCAGTCCATTCATCCGAGTTCACTATGCAAAGAAGTTACTGGCTAGTAGTTATCATGTCATGTCATCAATGTAAAAAATTTCAACCAAAAATTTCTAATTTCGGCTACATTTAAAATTTAAGAAAAATTTACAAGCTTTTTAAAAAAAAATTCAAGAAAATTAAACGTAATCTCGTTGTCATGTGGCACATGAATACGACGCTCTTGCCGCGCCATATATGTCGTCCCTTAGAGCATAGACTAGTCGTTATATGTAGCTAAAAAGTCTGACTTACCTTTTTTATTTTTTATTCCCCAGTATATTTTGTAATATCAATAAATTGTAATATTATTAAAAAGATAAAAAGAATATCATTTTCAATGTTTATTAATTATTATTGTACTCGTATAACGAGTCACTCAACCAGAATCTTAAATGGGTCCTCTATTTATTTATTTTCTCAATCCATTTTGACGTTCATTTCTTTGACCTCGCCCCCTGAAAATAGGTTCGCAATTTTATTTATTTTCTTACTTTTTTCTTTTTACATTTTCTTTTCTTTCCTTACCTTTTTTTTTTAATTTTCTGAAACCAAGACGTAATTAGAAGGACAACTTCATTAAAAAGAACAGATAAAAAATTATCTCTTGATTTATAAATGGGTTTCTTGGATTACATCATGATTTACGAGACTTTCACAAGCGCTGGCACCCATAATTATAGGACCTTTATGGAAATTAAAGGTGAAATTATTAACTATTGACAATGATTTTTCTCAGGTGGTTGGTGACCACAAGCTTTATGTTAATAATTGCAGTCATATTAGAAAAGAACAACAAATCTAAATTGATAATGAACTTTGAGTTGCTCATAAAGCGTGTGATTGAAACATACTCTTCATCAATTAAGCATATTTTCATGAAATGGGGTGGGCTCTCATATGAGTTATGACTGGTCTCAAAAATCTATAATTGACTAGGAAGATCAAGATAACGATAACATCTGTCCAATATATGATATAAATAATGTCTACTAAGTTCCCGTTTGATGTAATTCTAACAGGGCATTGCATGAAAAAGATGACCAGCGTATGTCACAGGCAAAGTTCTTTCTCATTGCACTAATCTGCAGTTTTTCATGGTACCTGGTTCCGGGATACCTCTTTCCAACACTTTCGAGCATTTCGTGGGTCTGCTGGGCCTTCTCCAAATCAGTCACCGCCCAGCAGCTTAGCTCCGGCATGCGAGGCCTCGGACTTGGAGCACTGACACTCGACTGGTCTGTGGTTGCTTCATTCTTGTTCAGCCCCCTTATCAGTCCCTTCTTTGCCATTGTCAATGTCTTTGCAGGCTATGTGTTGATAATCTATGTTGTGATTCCTATAGCTTTCTGGGGACTTGACTTGTATGACGCACATAAGTTCCCAATTTTCTCTTCACACCTGTTTACATCTCAAGGTCAAAAATACGATATATCTACTATTGTCAATGACAAGTTTGGGTTAGATCAAGACAAGTATCAGGAGCAAAGACGTATTCATTTGAGCATGTTTTTTGCTCTTACCTACGGCTTCGGCTTTGCCACAATTGCATCAACTATAACACATGTGGGTTTCTTCTATGGAAGGTAATGTTGTTACTTCATCATTTGCTCTTCGAATTTAAATGCTATTTTTTTTTCTTATTTTAAAGTAGTTTCTAGATAAGCATTCATGCGGATATTATCTTCAAGAGTGTACATTTTCCCTTTAGCACACTAAAAATGAACCGCTTTGCAGTGTCAAGTGGTGTTTTGATATGGTTTAAAGGAAATATACTTATCTTTATTCACCTTTACTCGAATACAAACATGAATTTCACCTCAAAACTTTCAAAAAGAATGAAGCTTACATATAAGATTTTATTCAACAGGGAGATATATGAGCGATTCCGTGCTTCTTACAAGGGAAAAGATGATATCCATACAAGACTGATGCGGAGATACGATGACATACCTCATTGGTGGTTTTACTTGATGCTCGTAGTAACACTTGTAGTTTCTCTTGTACTATGCACCTTTTTGAAAGATCAAGTTCAAATGCCATGGTGGGGACTCCTGTTTGCTGGTGCCATGGCCTTTGTCTTCACCCTTCCAATTAGCGTCATAACCACCACAACAAACCAGGTGTTTGATTTAAACCATGGCCCCTACATTAAGATCTGTAGTCACAGCAAATATTTTCTCTTAAACTATTTTGCCTTAGCCATGCAAGTTATGTTCCACTAACTTCTTTCCATGTATCCACATAATCTCAAGATACCTTATGGCATTTTTAATTTTCTATTATCTAGAAGTATATATGCAATCTTGTCACTGATTAGGTACAATATATTTACTAATACCCTGATGCACTGTATGCAGACACCAGGATTAAACATAATCACAGAATATGTCATGGGCATCATATATCCAGGAAGACCAATTGCCAATGTATGCTTCAAAGTTTACGGCTATATGAGCATGGCACAGGCTGTCTCCTTCCTTAACGATTTCAAGCTAGGACACTACATGAAGATCCCTCCAAGATCAATGTTCTTGGTTCAGGTACATTTATTCTAAAATGTACGTAAATTACTGTAGAAACAGCAGAAACGAAACTAAATTGAGTCATTGGCATAATTTTATTATGATATTACAGGTAAGCCAATATAACATCTGCATGAAGTTATTATGTCCTACGACCTCTAAAGTCTAAACTATTTTAGGTGGCATACACATAAATGACAAATATAGTTTTCCATCAAGTTCCAAAATATCCCCAATGACATAAAAGAAAAGGTCAATCATAATAATTATTAGATATTACTAAAGCGAAGCATAAAAAACTTACAAATTCATTCATTGATATTGCATTAGAAAGTAAACACAAATTATAAAGACTATGTCTTACAGAAGTAACATCCAAAGACGCATTTGGTTTTTGAATCATCGCACCCCAAATTTTGAGATGTAACTTTCATCAAGTTTTTCCATCTATTTTCTGCACTTTATTTCTTCTTTACGATTACTGATATACTTCATTTTCTGTCTTGTACACATAGTTCATAGGCACAATTCTTGCTGGAACCATCAACCTAGCAGTGGCATGGTGGTTGCTTAACTCCATTGCGAACATATGCCAAGATGAACTCCTTCCCCCTGACAGTCCCTGGACGTGCCCAGGTGACCGAGTCTTCTTTGATGCATCAGTGATATGCGGTCTAGTGGGACCTAAGCGTATCTTTGGAAGTCAAAGAAACTATCCGGCCATGAATTGGTTCTTCGTTGGTGGTGCATTAGGACCGGTGCTTGTTTGGCTATTGCATAAGGCATTCCCCAAGCAATCTTGGATTCCACTAATTAACCTTCCAGTTCTTCTAGGAGCAACAGGAATGATGCCACCCGCAACAGCAGTAAACTACAATGCTTGGATTATAGTTGGAACAATTTTCAATATCTTCATATTCCGATATCGAAAGCACTGGTGGCAGAGGTACAATTACATTCTATCAGCAGCAATGGATGCTGGGGTGGTTTTCATGGCAGTGATATTGTACTTCTCAGTGGGCATGGAAGATAAAGGTTTGTCTTGGTGGGGCACAGAAGGTGAACACTGTGACTTAGCAACTTGTCCAACAGCCAAAGGCATATTGGTTGATGGTTGTCCAGTGAACTAGTGCTTGTTTCCTTTTATCACATGAAAGTTGCACAGAACAAGATTAGCAAGTACAAGAATAGTATGATTAGGCAAGTGGGGCCATCAAGGAAATTGTAAGGATGATGACTTAAGACAAATTTCTCTTGTACATTTAAGTAAAAGGCAAAATAATCTGGAAACTGAGATTGCTTAGTATTTTACAAAATGGTGCATCATTCCTTTAGACCATCATGATGCATTCACTGAAAGCCACTGATTATATTCATCCATTCTTATAATAAAGGAACTAGAACTTGCAGAGCCACCTCCACCATACGCCTGAATATTTAAAGATGCAAAGGAAAACATGGTCAGAAGTTTCACCAAAATATTAACATGTAAGGGCATTGACATGTATAGTAGCATTAACTGGATTTTCAAACCTTAGCAATCTCAGAGGTATCAGTAGCACTATCAGTACTCCTCAAGCACATCTTAAGATTATTCCGCTGCATATATATAACAGCTCCTATGGGCCTGAAATCATCAACGCTTTAGTCTTTACTATGGTTCCGATATCACAACAAGAACATGTTAATAGCTAAATTAGGAAAATAGTGATGGAAAATGTAAAGCAGTGGCATGAAAAGATGAAGTTGGTAGGTTTAGGGCTATGGTGGATGGGCATCTGCAGAACGTCTCCAATAATCATTTGAGAGCGATAAATTGATAATCTGGAAAATTGTATCCAAGGAAAATTACCTTAGCCCAGCAGCAGCACTTCTGACACTAAGTTGCTTACCGATTTCATCACTTAAGTAAGAATTTCCATCAGCTCTAACTCCCTAGAAATGCAAAAATTGAGTGATAAAAAAGCACTTAGATAAGAATGTTAATGGAAACGGAAAAGAATAAGAAAGGAAAAGGCTTTGTATTAAGGTTTAATGTTTGACCAATTGTTAAAGACATGACATACATTCCATTTACGTGGATGTGAATGACAGAAAGAAAAAGAGGTCAATGAAAGCTTAAAATACTAAAAGTCCATTGGTCATGTGGAAGCAATTTATATCTATATCTATATCCATATGCATACACACACACACATTATGTTTACCAGGCACTCTCCATAGAATCCTCTGCCCAACTGCACTCTAAAAACCTTGTCCAGAAACTTATTGGCTGCACTTTGGTGAGAAGAAATATCGGAATTCCCCTTGGCAATTAGATCTACAGAATTTATCTCCACCAACTGCCATAGACACAAGTTAAAAGGACTTGAGTAATGAAAATTAAATAGAGACGATATAAATGTAGATGCAAGGGGGAGAAAATTCAAAGAGATAAGAGTATGGCATGGAGAATTTTAGTGGCTTTCACCTCAAAATTGAAAATCCCCAGGTTTGGATCTAACAACATTGAGAGATAAGAAACTAACATAAAAAAAAAAAATTGAATACAAACATAATTTTAGTCCAAGGAGCAAAACAAATGAAGTTTCTCAGGTTTCTTAGACAATAGATAGTGAAATTAAAAAATAAAAAATAAAATAGAAATCTATAATGGGAGTTACTAGGTTTAGAAATAAGGTTTATCATATGTTTTTATTTCATTTTATTTCTGCAATAACGAAGCAAAATTGGCATCCCAAACCAATTAAGATATGCAACATCATACAATCAACTTACAAATTAACTAGTCTAAAAAATAACCCCGAAGAAACAACAAAAATGAAAGTAGGGTTTGAATATTAAAGCACGGCACCTGTTTATAAATATATGGATTAGTAATGCAATTCAATTTTGAGCGCCATTCACGTAGTCCAATCCTGAAGGCATTTATGTCTGGTAAGCTCCATTGACGAAGATCCATATCTTCAATGTATTTAAGGACAATTTTCATACGATCTTCAGCTTCTGGGTTCAACAAACTGGCTACCTTTCCCTAATTTCAATTAAGAGAAGCAATTCCACGTCTTAACGTTCTAACTATCTATACACAAGCTGCAGTAAACTAAAGCTGCACAAAAGAGCACAATCTCACTTCTACTTACACCAGGAGAGTTCAAATCCACAAGCTTGGAAGAGAAATATTCATATGCAGAAGTGGAGCTACTCTTCTCGAGATCCACAAAAAATGTCACTTTATAAGGATGATCGCTAGTAATCTGACCAAGGACTGATTTTCGATGATCGAACCCAATCACCCTAAAAAAAATCAATAAAAAAGCCAAAAAATAAAAAGAATCAAGTAATTAGCATCTACATATATATATTTTAATTCTGAAAATGAAATTTGCTCTTACTCGCATGATGATCGCCGTGAAAGCGCGTCAGCAAATCCTTTTGGTCCAAGAAAGTCAAGAAGATAAACTCTCTCGAGCCCTTCAATACACAAATCCTCAACCCTACAACAAGAAAGTAAGTAAACTAACATCAGACGCGTGGCAAGAAATGATTGGGGGATGTTCATAAGTTATAACTAACAGCTAAGTATTGTTGACATTGGAGATTGATTACCTCAAGGGTTCAATGGAGGAGAAAGGCAAGAGGAGACAAGGGAGGTTGAGGTGAGAATGGAAAAGGTGAGCGAACAGAGCCGATAAGCTTCCCGAAAGTGACGGGTAATTGTACAGCGCCAAATTTTTTACTCTCTCTTCCCCAGCTTTGCTTATGGCTTCCAGCACTGCATCTGATCGAAACCCTCGACCTCTCAGTCTTAGAGTTTGGCCGAGTGCCCACTTAGTCCACCATTTTCGCATCATTATTATTTGACTTTGATTTGTTTTCCGAAACCAAACAGAGTCTTGCTCTCTCGCCCTCGCACAGCGCTACTGACTGTCTGACTGTATTTTAGGTCTTTTCCCATAAAGTTAATAGTGCGTCTAATTGGAATCAGAAATAGGAGAACGAAAATTAAATTTGTGGTGCCAGATATTTTTCTTTTAAAAAAAAATAAAGAAATGGAAACTTATTCGGATGGGAGTCAACGTCGATTTGTTAAATCTATTATTTTATTCTATTTAAATTTCATAAATTTATTTTTATCTTTAATTAAAATATTATTATTATTATTATTATTATTATTATTATTATTATTATTATTATTATTATTATTATTATTATTATTATTATTATTATTATTATTATTATGATCAAATAACAATAATTATAGTGATGATGATGACCACAACAAGAATAATAATAATGATGAAAATATAATAACAATAATAATAGTAATAATGATGATGATTGTTGTTGTTGATAATATTATTATTTTGATTTATTATTATAATTATTATTATCATTATGTCTATTAATAACAATAAATTTTAATATAATAATATGCACAAATATTACAATAAATAATCATAAAAAGGACAGTAATTAACTACTAGCATTTTAGTAATTTAAAATAATTTTTTTAATTCTAAAACAATAGCAAATTCTGATTTCAATTCCTACAACTTAAGTAAACAACTTTTATAATTTCTATTACAGCTCATTTTGATTTATGTCCATTCCAAATACCGATTGGTAAATACATCATAAGAATACTATTATCACTTAAATTTGTGGATGGTTTTAAAGAACAATAAAAATATTATTTTTGGAAGGAAAAAAAAATGTCTTTCCTTTTTGTATTTTAAACCATTGCCCCCCCCCCCAAAATCAAACTCAATATTTTGTTCCATATGTAACGATAAATAATATTAGGGTCAGTCTGGGATTGCATTTGCTAATTGAATAAATTGCTTCTACTGTGAGGCTGCAATAAGTAGCTGATTAAAAAAACTTGTTGTGTAATAAACTGTGTTGTTGTGCTTGTTGTGAGTTTGAAAAATAATGTACATGTGTTTAGTAAATTTTATTACAAATGTATTATTTTATTATATAATTATTAAAATAAATATAAGTTTAAATTATCTTTTATTTTTTGGAGCATATTTAATGATGTTTAGACACACTTTTTTCTTTTTGAAACACTTACAAATTACATAAGGTGAAAAAAGAACTCAGTAAATTTGTTACATAAAATATGATAAAAATTCATTCTAATACACACCTAAGATAAAATAAAAAAAAGTAATAACCATTACATTCACATTAAACTTGATGCAATAAACACCATAACTATAGAAAAAATATAAATAGATTGAATATAAAAAACCATGGTTATAAATTTAATTTAAAAAGCTATGTTAATTTTCATGTGAAATTGTTCAAAGTTAAAAAAATTTACATAATTATATGTAATTTTTTTTAGCTTATAATGGAAAATAAAAGAAAAATATAAAAAAATAAACTTACTAGATCAAAAATTTGATATCAGAGAGAATATACAGTAGCTGTAGTAGTAATATGATATCAAACGACTTAATATTATGATGTATGGGAAAATAAGACATAATTATTTTTTTTAAATATTAAGATTATAATAGGAACTTTATAAAAGTATCATATCTTATTTATTAAGTTGTTTATAAAAAATAATTCCCTACTTGCTTTTAAAAGTTGTGTCAAAATGGAGAAAATTATAAAATAAATAGTGTTTACAAAATTTAACAAATAATCCCAAATGAGTAGTTTATTGAATTTCAATCTCAATCCCAAATGAGACTTTAATCTTTTGAAAATTTAATTGAAATTTCTATGTAGAGTGATGCATTAATTTACATGCAATTATTTGGTGGATCATTGAAAATTGTAGAAATTTATTTCATTGAGTCATACAAGATAAAGTAACACTACATTTTGTAATTAGTACCTAAACATTTATGATAAAAGAGAATGTACTAACCACCGCGATTAAGAGTTATTGATGACAAATTTATTAAGACTAATATTTATCAGTTTATATTCCCCAATAACTAATTTTATATATATGTATTCTTGCTAGTTTTATTTTAATTATGACTACCCAATAACTAATTCTATATATATATATTCTTGCTAGTTTTATTTTTAATAAATTATAATATTTCTTGTTAAATATCTATAAATAGTTGATATTTAAATTCAAAAATTAATGTAAATACTATTTAATTTCATGTAAATTTAATTTAACATAATCCAATCTGATACAATACCAAACATAGGTCAACACTATTTATAATTCAATATAATCTAATTTAGTCCAATCCTAATAGTTAGTCCAATCCAATCATCCGTGCCAAACATAACTTTATAGTGATTGGTTCTCATACTCTCGTTTCCCCCATATCTTGTCACCTCCGACTAGGTGACACCCTAACATTACGAAGTGCGGATCGTAACTAGTTGACAAAGTGCAACTTGAAAGGACCAAATAATTGTGAAACCAATTTGTACGAATTCACAAAATAAAAATCTCTCTTGAAAATAGACTCACAAGAAGAGGGTGCGTGAAGATTAATAAATTACAAACTGTGCCACACCTAGTCAATATAGAATTTTGTCTCACTAAATATCTGTTTAATATGATTTATTTAATTGTTATAAGTGTTTATTTAACCTTATAAACTCTTATTAAAATTTTTTTTATTGATGTTTGATTATATTTATAATGAAATTTTAAAATTTTAAATAAATTATTTTTTTCTCTACTACTAAAATTTTAAATTTTAAACTTTTAAGAGTACAGATCAAATTTTTTTAATATTAAAATATCTCTAATTTTATTTTATTCTTTTCGTAACATAACTTTTAAAAAAGTTACTATTAAAATCATTTAAAATTTTTTTATTAATAATCAAACAACTAATTTTTTTAATAAAAACCCTACTCATAAAATATCCAAAAAAAAATCTAATTAAATAACTCAATTTTAAAAAGCCCTACTTTAAAACCCTCGTTCCCTCCACGCTCGTCCTTGCCTTACTGGAAATTGTAATCTCTGGCCAGAAAAAAAATCTCATCCTCTCACTAGAACACTGGTAAACTAATTCATTCTCTCACTGACAATCAACTTAATCACTCTCTGCAAATCCACAAAGTTTCTCATTTAAAATCTCTCTCTCTCCCTCTCAGTGCACTACAACGATCCCTCATTCGATCACTAACAATCTCTCTCCACCCTAACACTAGACGGGCAAGCTCGATTTTGACTTTCTAAATTTTGGTTTTTAAATTTCAGAAACCATTCATTTTTTCAAAATAAATAACAAAAAAAAAGTTTTACGAATTCACACCAAAACGCGCGGTCGAGAGCAGAGCAAGCAAACCCATCTGGCATATCGACGCCAACATTCATGCCACTAGTCAAGGTAAATCCCTGCCAATGTCTCGAACTCTCAACATTTACTTGGCCCGCCGCCGCCCATGTATCAAGTTTGTTTTTCATTTTTCTAATTTCTATCTTCTACTCTTGTTTGCATTTCATTTACTATTGTTTTCTTTTATTTTGCTAATTTCTGTTAAAAAAAATCCATCAATTTAGGTCTCGTTTCTAGGGCTTGACTTGTTTTCGATGAGAGTGGATCAATTTGGTTGCGAGGACTGCTTAGGCATTATGGATTTTCTTGTGTAGGTTATTACTGTGTATGCTGAAAATGGCGGATGTTGTGTGTTACGTATGTGTGAGCTTGTAATCTGACTTGTGTTTTAAACTTTACTTTTGATTTGATCAATTTGTATTCTGATTGAAAAATGAAAAAGAAAAAAATTTCTTGATGTAGATTTGCAACCAGTGATGAGATCTTATAGTTTTTAGGTTTTGTTCACCATACAAAAGACTAAATTGTGTTTTGATTCCTGTGATTATGATTTTCCTTATTGTTGAGTATTCTGGTGATAATGCAGGATTGAGGAAGGTATAATTTATGCTTCTGTGATGACTGAAGTGGGTTTGGCTCTACAGTTAGTCATTAGACTTTGTGACTCAAATTTTGAAAATCCTAAGTAGTCCTCGCAACCAAATTGATCAACTTTCATCGAAAACAAGTCAAGCCCTAGAAACTAGACCTAAATTGATGGATTTTTTTTAATAGAAATTAACAAAATAAAAGAAAACAATAGTAAATAAAATGCAAATAAGAGTAGAAGATAAAAATTAGAAAAATGAAAAACAAACCTGATACATAGGCGGCGGCGGGCCAAGTAAATGTTGAGAGTTCGAGACGTTGGCAGGGATTTACATTGACCAGTGGCATGAATGTTGGCGTCGATATGCCAGATGGGTTTGCTTGCTCTGCTCTCGACCGCGCGTTTTGGTGTGAATTCGTAAAACTTTTTTTTTTGTTATTTATTTTGAAAAAATGAATGGTTTCTGAAATTTAAAAACCAAATTTTAGAAAGCCAAAATCGAGCTTGCCCGTCTAATGTTAGGGTGGAGAGAGAGAGAGATTGTTAGTGATCGAATGAGGGATTGTTGTACTGCACTGAGAGGGAGAGAGAGAGATTTTAAATGAGAAACTTTGTGGATTTGCAGAGAGTGATTAAGTTGATTGTCAGCGAGAGAATGAATTAGTTTACCAGTGTTCTAGTGAGAGGATGAGATTGTTCTTCTGGCCAAAGATTACAATTTCCAGTAAGGCAAGGACGAGTGTGAAGGGAACGAGGGTTTTAAAGTAAGGCTTTTTAAAATTGAGTTATTTAATTAGAGTTTTTTTTTGGATATTTTATGAGTAGGATTTTTATTTAAAAAAATTAGTTGTTTGATTATTAATAAAAAATTTTATTAATAAAAATTTTTAAATGATTTTAATAGTAATTTTTTAAAAAGTTATGTTACGAAAAGAATAAAATAAAATTAGAGATATTTTAGATATTTTAATATTAAAAAAATTTGACATGTACTCTTAAAAGTTTAAAATTTAAAATTTTAGTAGTAGAAAAAAAAATAATTTATCTAAAATTTTAAAATTCCATTAGAAATATAATTAAACATCAATAAAAAAATTTTAATAAGAGTTTATAAGGTTAAATAAACACTTATAACAATTAAATAAATCATATTAAACAGATATTTAGTGAGACAAAATCATATATTGACTAGGTGTGGCACAATTTGTAGTTTACTAATCTTCATGCACCCTCTTCTTGTGAGTCCATTTTCAAGAGAGATTTTTATTTTGTGAATTCGTACAAATTAGTTTCACAATTATTTGGTCCTTTGAAGTTGTACTTTGTCAACTAGTTACGATCCGCACTTCGTAATGTTAGGGGTGTCACCTAGTCGGAGGTGACAAGATATGGGGGAAACGAGAGTATGAAGTTATGTTTGGCACGGATGATTGGATTGGACTAACTATTAGGATTTGACTAAATTAGAATAAATTAGATTATATTGAATTATAAATAGTGCTGACCTATGTTTGGTATAGTATCAGATTGGATTATATTAAATTAAATTTACATGAAATTAAATAGTATTTACATTAATTTTTGAATTTAAATATCAACTATTTATAAATATTTAACAAGAAATATTATAATTTATTAAAAAAAAAAAAAGCAAGAATATATATATATATATATATATATATATATATATATATATATATATATATATAATTAGTTATTGGGTAGTCATAATTATAATAAAGAAATATAAATAATTTAAATTATAGGTTATTTTGAATGAGACATATCATTTCATTGAATAAAATAAATAAAATTATTCAAATAATAAATTAATTAATAACTTTTAAGTAAATCATGAATAAAAAATAAATTACTTAATTAAAAACAATAAATAAATAAATAATTTTTAAGTTATAAATAAAATGGTGTAATAAATTATGGAAGATATTATAAATGGACAATTATTTTTTTGATATTATCTATCTACTCCTAACTAAACCCACATAAAAATTAGAATTAACAATCCCATGAATTTAGGATTAAAATTTAGTCCATTGATCCAATCTAAGTGAGCATGCCAAACATAGTATTAATATTTTATCCCAATAATTAATCCAATTCTACACTTAATCCTATCTTCCAAACATAACCTAATGGGTTTAGAGGTCTTTGCTATAGTGAATTCAATCCTTAAAAAAGAAACACATACTTTAAACAAACCTGGAAACAAAGTTTCAAAAAAAATTATTTCATTGCATAGACAGATACTAGAGAGACCGTCAATTTATTCGAGTACCATGGTGAAATAAAAAGTGAAATCGATTACTTTATATTTCATATAAAACACAGAACAGCAGAGCCTAGATGAAATTATAAGCTAAAAACCAATACCACAAGAGCAGCAAGCTCCAGAAATCCAAAGTTTAGCAAGAATCAGAATATAAAATCGAGAAAGTAACAGACTTTACAAAAAAATATCATATGCAAACAAATACCCACGATACAGATCAATTCAAAACATAAAAATACGAGAATTCCCAAAAATCGATTGGTTAGATTTAAGTTTAAAAATTGACGTACGCATTTGTAGGCAGAGATAGGGGGGGAGGCAACGTCACGGCGTCGTAATTGTCGAAGCAGAACGGAGTTGGCCATTGCAAAAGGTCGATGAATCGATCTGTTCAGCCGTGTGCGAGGAGGGGAAACAGAGATTTAGTTGGACGGGGTTTTATTGAGTTAGGGTTTATAAGGGTTTTTGGGTTTTTATTTTTATATGAGGCTGCTGATGCCTGACGGGTCTGCTCAATATAATTCTAGCGAGAGGTGGAACGTTCCAGAGCCGATTGCAATTGCCAGGCAAAATTATCTGTAGGTCCCTATTCTTTCAGAAAACTATAATTAATGCACTTATCATATTTTCAATTAATGGACTCATATGAAAAATTATGATGTGTAACTCCATCTATTACATACAAGAAGTCGCTCGATTCGGTTTGTACTTTTAAGATTTTTCATACATTGGATTAGATTGTTACATTCTATTGTATTTTAACAAAAATAATAATAATCAGTATAAAATTTTGCTTATAATTATCGTACTCAATATAAAATTTTACTTATAAATATTGTACTTTAACACAATTTTTTAAATAAAGCAATTTAAGTAATTAATAATCATTCTCTTTTGTATATAATTAATATTTTTAACTGCTCTTAAAACTGCTTAATGGAGTGATGTTTAAACAGTTATATTCAACCAACCATCTAAACTCGAATTTTAAAAAATTAAAAAATTTATTTAAACTTTATTCACTTCTTTACCTTTTTGAAAAAAAAAACATTTTCCACCTATAATTTGACTACCAACAATTTTTTTACTATTGATGAATATTTGTTACAAAATAACTTTTTTTTTTGGCTTTTTTCTTTTTCAATGAAATTAAATCAAATATGAAGGCTGCTGTGCAGTTTAACCAGTTGGTTGTACACCCATTATGGTGCACCATTCCGCCTCCAATTTATTGTGTGAGCATGAAACGCCGTCGTAGTTACCTTTTAATTAATTGTTCATGTGATGCCACGTTGTAGAAAGAGTCCGATCCTTCTAATTCTAGATGCGTGATGTGTTCCTTAATGCAATGGGCAAATCAACGTACTTCCTTTCTTGGGAAAGGGGTTATAGACTCCAGAGTTTGAACTGGGAAGTGCATTTTATTCCTTACATTTATGTAAGTGTACATATTGATGTGTTTCAATCTTGACCATCCATTAGCAATGAATTTTCTAAAGTTGAAAATATTCAATCCAATTTCTTTTCTTTATCATCTTTCATCTTCAATCAAGTTCTATTATTATATAACAATATATTTAAATCTAAATTCAGATATATAGAGCCCGTTTGGGAGTGTAGTGAGGTAGTTGAACTGTCAAAACCCAACTATTAAAGCGTTTGATAACACTTGTAGTTGAACTTTTGCAGCTTAGCATTTTTTTTCCATTTATAAGTTAAATTACTAAATTAGCCTTAGATATTATTCAATTACAATTTTATCCTCTTCATTTTTAAACTTCATTTCATATCGATTTTTATAGAGTTTACTAAATTAGCAGATTTTGTTACAGAGTTGATATAGTTGTTTTATATTTGTTGGATTTGGAGTATATGTTTTTGAGTGAACTCTTAGACTGCTTTGTTACAGAGTTGATTTTGTCCGAGCCACTACATATAGAACTAATCTAAGAGTTCTCCCAAAATGGTGATCATAAATACTAACAGATTTACTTCTCAAAAAAAAAAAATGCTAACAGATTTGTAATGGCTTATTTGAAAAAGACATTTTCGGTGCATCAAAAATCAAAAGTAAAAAGAAAGAGGAGGAAAGGCCAATAAGCTCAATGAAACTTTAGTTTGCCAAATAATATTTGTTAGGTGCTATGATCAATCTTCCCCTTTGACCATCTAAAGGATACTTGGGGCTTTTTACAAATTCCCAATTCATGCACAGGAGAGCTAACTTCCAAGAAAGATCAATGATAATGATAATTTAAAAGTACAATTCGATATGTTGGTGTCAATGCAGTGACAATTACTGATTTAAATTAAAAGTACCACATTCAAATGAAATTTGATCTAATAGTGAAATTCATAATTTCTGTACAACGTGTCAAAAGCTTTCCAAAAATCCATGTCAGATCTATAACAACGCAGATAGAAAAAGGAACAGATTCGGCCAAAAAATAAGTGCACATTGTTTACAGTCTTGCATCAGCAGAAAATGGCTCTCTCTATGATAAGTCAAGAAAATACCAACCCAAAACCAGAAGGTAAGTGAAGTTTGACGTTGAATGCAGAAAAAGGATAAACCGGGTGTGTATAAGGATTATGCACTGAGAAGGCCGTGTCACTAAGTAAGTAGGAAAAATTATGGGGACATGTACCAGTGATGATAGTGTTTAAATTCTGTTTTGCTAGCAAAGTCTAAGGTAACCTCCTCTTCCTTGAACTTGAACTCCAACGGATCTCTTGAGGAATGATTTTCTGTTGAGCGACCAGCTTCTTCTCATAGCCCTCCTCCGCTGCCAAGCAGCTATTCGGTTATAAGCTGCGGGGCAAAGGAAGCATAGCAGCACCAGTAATAGCATTGCCACACAGAGAAATACAACGTTTCGGAAACCATCTTTTGGTTCCTCCTGCAACGTCCATGGGACTCCTCCCACATTCATTCCAAAAACTGATACAAATGCATAAAAGATCGACTAGTGCTTAATGATGCTGACTTAGAGAATAGAAATGGCTCGAAACTTTATAATAGTAGAAGTTTAGACTGAAGAGATAAGTTACCTCCAGTGATGATGGATAAAGGAAGCAATGCTATTGAAAGGAACGAGAGATAATAGAGTTTTCTATTTATTTGTTCAGCCTGCCAGCTATCAAGACCAGCCTGAATTGCCATTACACGGTTTGTTATAAATCCCACATTCTCTTTTAATCTCCTTAGCCGGCCAGTTAACTCCTCTAAGGCATTAATATCATCACTAGAAAACCAATGTTTTGAAGAACACCTTTCTTTGACTCGAGGAAATACTTGTTCCCCATATGAAATCACCTGAGCTTAGGGGAAATAAATCTAAGAGTCTGTGAGTGCACATCGCTTTGGGAATATCATCATTAGGGGACAAATAAAAATGAATGGAAATAGTACCTGTAGGAGGCGCTGCAAGTTAATATGCATTTTGGGAAATCTTCTCTCCTCCAACATTTGTTTCTTTAAGGCAAAACCACCTGTAATGGAGCTCAATAGTTATAGAAATTTATCTAAGAGCAACTAATGCCAATTCAAACAGAGAACATAAACAAGTCCGAAAGAAACTCGAGTGATAATATATGCAGAATGCAGATACAACTTAGGAGGCACTGTGCTTATTTAACCAAAAAAAAAATTAGAAATCCAATTATTGTTTACATCATTACCAACCATAATATGGTATTCCTTCCATTTTTCTCTTTCATCTTTCCGTTTATAAAGAATAAATTACGGTAGCAAGTCATGAATAAAATGGTTGGCTTTGCTTATCAGATACATTAAGGTCATCGAAATTATCAAACATCAATTTTCAACAATAGGACTTTGAATTGATTCAGTATTTATCATTTTTTTTAATCTAAACCTTATTATGTTTACAGTGTTGGCATCGGAATATCATAACAAGATCTGTCAATAATAGTATGTGCAAAAATCTACTGTATGAATTGAGAGTAAAGAACCAAAAAGAATGAAAAAAAAAAGGCTTGGTTTAAATAATCACATTGGTGGCCACCTTATTATTGCCCTAGAAATTCCAACCACATTACAACTAAGAGGAAAGCATGAAATCTTTTCATAACCAGACATGCAAATAAGTTTCTCTAGGAAGATTATTAAGCACGAAAACTATATATCTCTCTGTGTGTGTGTACATTGCTAAATGAAATTACCTTTATCCAGTTCAAGCTCCACAGAATCCAGCTCAATCTCCAGTTTAGTCACAACATCTTGAAGGTGATCCACGTGTGTGTCAACGATGTGAACAATAAGATGGGAGAGAGATTTTGGAACGGGATTATCAGCTTCCTCAGAATGATTCATCGTCAACAAGAATTCAAGGACATGCTCCCTTATTACAATCCCACTCCCTTCCTTCGGCTCACCTCTATGGTTCTCCACACTAGGAATCTCCGAAAGAAGTGATTGACCCATGGGTGAGAAACCCAACCTTGGAACACGACCCAGAGACACAGTAATGACAGAATTATCAGTAATCCTAGCTGCTATTCTAAATGTGAAATTGCTTGAGGCTGGACCAGGTGAATTAACTCTAAATACAAGTGCTCCATCAACATACCCACAAAATGGCCCATTACTGACAAGGGATAAAATGTCTTGAAGCTTCAAAGGCGGGCAAAGGACGTCTATAAGGTATTGTGCAGATTGAGCGAGTTTTTGGCTTCCTTTTGGCAGTTCTACATGGTACCAAGAAAACTCATTGCCAATACCTTCGATAAGATCCCATTCCTTAATATAATATTTCCCATACCCATCAAATATGTAGGCTTTTTTTCTCACCATTCCAGGAAAATGGTGGCGGTACCCATGGGACTCCCGGAAAGAAGGTTCTCCCCGGTTTAATCTCTCCCTTTCCTCTATTTCTCCATCCCCATTTGAACCTTCATGAGCTAGCTCCATGATTTCAATCAACTAGCTCTTTTGATAAACCCAATTAGCAACCTACAATAAACATAACCAAATTGACCCAATCTCAAAACTCAAAACTACTTCACTCAAAAACCTATCAGATTCTAGTTGCGGAAAACCCTTCACTATCCAAACTAAAGATCTAAATTACTCGAACCCGGATCAAAATACCAAACTTATAAAGCAGAAAGATTTCACAACCCACCACTCGTAAAATCCTGAGAAACAATATATGCCCATCATTTCACAAGCTACACAAAGCTTATTTAATACTCAAACAGACACAATAACAATCAAAATAAATCAAAAAGAAAACTTGAATAGATGAATGCATTACCTTAATGAAAAAGCTTCAAAACCAGCTCAAAAAGGCCTAAAAAGCGAAACCCAGATCAGAATCAAAGCAATTCAATATACATATAATTATATATATATATATATATATATATATATATATATATATATATATATATATATATATCACCAAGAGACACAAGACAGAACCAAAGGTCAGGGGTTGCCTTGTTCAAAAGAAAATTTAGCTAACACCGCCTTGAAAATATCAAATGGTATCTAGTATTCGTTCTGAGTTGAACATTCATCAAATATGTAAACAAAACTTCGGAGAAAACAAAGAAAGTTTAACAAATAAAGAAAATGTGCTGTTATGGCTCAGCAGTTTCTTTGAATCTTCCTTCGCCACACCAACAATTTCTGGACATAAAATAAAATAAAATAAAATAATTTTTTTTATTGACTTTAACTACTACAATATAATAATCACATAAATTATAGCATTCAAATGAGAACAATTTGAGGTGAAAGAGTGAAATCAGGAATAAGTTTTTGGTACCAGTGAACTTTTTATTATTAGATTTTGTTGCATTCTAATGAAATCTAATCCAGATAAGAAGGTAAAAAAAGCTTACGTAAAACGAAGGGATTTTGAATGGTGATTGGTGAAACAAAAATGGGATACAAATAGAAATCTTTTCTATATTTGTCTTTTACTTTGGCTACGATGTTGCCAGCAATCTTGTGTTTAAACTTCAAAGTATGTTTGGATTCTGTTTTGATTGGGATAGCAGTTAAAATGTTAAAAAATGATAGGGTAGTCACTCATATTCTTTTGATAATAATAATAAAGATAAAATGTTGTTTAGTTTTTATATTATGAGGTTAGTACCTATTTTTTCTTTATGTTTTTTAAAATATCTCAAAACGTTTCTGTTGTTAAATATTAACACTCATGTTATTATTTTTTTATTTTTTTTAACTTGCTTTTACAATTTGCACTCATACAGTAATGTTTCTTTTTTGGATATTAATAAAAAATTAAATTATCAAATTAAACTCAAAAATAAAATAAAACAAAAAATTTATATATTAATTTTTGTAGAATCTCACGTATGTCTAAAAAAATTAATATTATAAAAATTTACATTATCAATTTTTTTTAGAAAAATTAATATTTTAACTGCTCGAGAGAATGTTTCACAAAAAGTAATATATATATATATATATATATATATATATATATATATATATTATTTTATTTTTTGGTGTTAAACTGATAATTTAATTTTTTTAATAATGTCTAAAAAAATTATTGTAATAGGGTAATATTGTAAAAATAAGTTAAAATGAACAAAAAATAATGATTATTGTAATAGGGTAATATTATAAAAATAAGTTAAAATGAACAAAAAAATAATGGCAAAAGTGTCAATAATTTAATATAAGGGATGGTTTGAGGTATTTTTAAAAGTATAGAGACTAAAGGGACACTAATTTCAAAATATAGAGACTGAACGAACTTTTACCCTAATAATAATAATAATAAAAAAGTAACTAGCATTTCTTCTTAAAAATAATAATTCAGTGACTTATATTTTTTTGAATAATAATAAAAGCAGTTTCTCTTAAAACATTTTGTCCCATCGTGGTACGTTACAATAAAGTCATGACCTAAGAATTTTTAATTTCATGTTTAATGTTAATTTAATTATGAAATGAAATATAATGACATAATCTTATGTTGTTGGTACCATATCGTATTGGAGAAAAATAATCCTACCACTTCAGTTGGGAAGGAATTTTACAATACACTAAAGTAATATAATTATCTAATGCACATATGACATATATAATTATACGTAATATAATCAGTTTTTTATGATGATTTTTCTAATATATATATTAAATTATTATTTATTTATTATATGACTAATATAATAAATATATATATATGTCTAATATATTGTAAAGTTTCTCGTATATTAAGATGGTAGTATTTATATTTTGATAATATGCAAAGTGGGTTCTGTGAGATCTATTATTTTTACTATTAAATTTTGGTGGGGAGCTGACCTACTTAAATTTCTCTCTTGTGACTTACTTGTAAATGCAGGACACGATCTAGGGGTCTGAATAACCCCACGCTTAGGTTAAGACTTAAGGCGAGTGCGCCGAATAATTTCTCTGGGGCTTCTTAAACCAAAGCCGCAGAGGCAAGAATTAGACTTTGTATAAATGGGTTTGTCTAATACTTCTACGAGAATCTCTTTTGACATCCCTCAAAATTTCTTTTGTTCAATTAAAATTATCTAAATAATTAAAGATAAATTAATTTATTTCTTATTTTGAATAAGGATTTAATTAAATGCTTAGATAAAATTTTCTTTGAATAAATTTTTACATTCAAGTTAGTTCATAAGTTATATTTATATCGTAAATTTAAATTGAAAATATATATTTTTCTAAGGAAATTATAAGAGTTTAGAGTTAGAGAGAAAGAAATATCTAACAAGAAAAAAATAATTTAAGATTTTAGGATTTATATGTATTTCATTCGTAGCAACTTAAAAGCAATATTTTTTTATGGTGAAATTTTATAGAAAAATTGTTAATTTTAAAATATTGCTTTGTATTTTATAAATTACACAGGGGGTATTTTGGAAATAAAATTTAGAGAGTATTAAAAGATCTACTCTATTTTTATTCAATTGCAAAAACAATTGAATTGAGGAAAAAAAAACTTACTTGTTTATCAATTTATAGAATAATGATTAGTACAAGAAATTCAAAAAATGGCAATGGTGTGGTTACAATGTTTAGACTTTAGACTATTGAGTATCAAATATTTTATTACATTTGGGAATGTGGAACATTTTGCCAAGTTTCCAACTGTGTTCTTTGCTTGCCAGGCTACCAGCAACATTGTATGTTCTAATCTTGTGTGGTGGATGACCAACATGAACTTCTCCACACAAGCTGCAAAGGCACATAAACAATTTTATAGAAGAAAGTTTCTGATAAACTTCCAATAAGATAAGAAATAACAAACCAGACTTTCACGGACTCTAAATCTTTATCACTTTTAATTCACCCACTGTATTTAAGATAAAGAGTTTAGTTGTCATCTTGGGATCCTAGTTTTGAACTTCATCAAATAAGGTTCACAAGAAAAGTATGATGGTTCCACATCAGCCAATGCCCCTTCTCCTTTTTTGCTTATAAATATATATGTGACCCCCTGATTTTTCTAAAATATTGTCATGTATTTCCAAAATGACCAACAGCCTCTTAGTCCACATTATGTTATATCTAGTTATAGAACTTCAACATCCGAGTACATACCAAATAATTGACTGTTTAAAAATTATGTTACTACTACCTATACAGTAGCAAAATTCTTATCCTTACTTCGCCCTTTGAGGACCTTCAAAACAACAGTTGAACCACCAAAGAATGATATGAATCTATACTTTTAAATTTTTGTTCCTTTTTTTTGCTAGTGCATGGCCATGATTCAAGTGACAGAGATCTCTACATAACAAGGTTTTAGAGAATAGAACTATTTGCTTTCACCTCTAGAACAATGATAAAGAAAACTCATCATTTACCTACATGTATATATGGCAATGCTTTTAGCAACCCTCGTAACACAAGCAAGCAATTTTGTTCGGCAAAAAAACATCATGAGCAATCGGTATTAATTCCTTAACCAAGAAACCATTTTCAAAGCAGCCGTAGAATCTTTTCTTTAGCCATCTCGCCTCTCTTTTCTTTCCGTCTAGCCATACGCTTAAGCTCATTAATATGTGTCACCCATGGCTTCCGCTCACATTTCTTACGCTTTCTTGGAAGCTCAGGAAATTGACCCACCAAAGTACATGCCGAGTGATGTTTTAACTTTATACCCAAAAGATTTGCAGTAGAATAGTATGTAATCATATCATGTAAGTTCAAAATGCTTCGAACTCGTCTAGGCAACATTGCTTCACATATGAACTGCTCTCGTGTTTGGACAAACCGTCTTTGTCGAACAATAAATGATATATTGCATTTGTATATAAATATAAGACCAAGTTAGTCATCAAGATGACAATGCAAGCAACTTCTAAAGAATATCAAAACAAATTAAATAATAAGAAAATTTGTTTCAAAATTTGAGTCACAAAGTCTAATGACTAACTGTAGAGCCAAACCCACTTCAGTCATCACAGAAGCATAAATTATACCTTCCTCAATCCTGCATTATCACCAGAATACTCAACAATAAGGAAAATCATAATCACAGAAATCAAAACACAATTTAGTCTTTTATATGGTGAACAAAACCTAAAAACTATAAGATCTCATCACTGGTTGCAAATCTACATCAAGAAATTTTTTTCTTTTTCATTTTTCAATCAGAATACAAATTGATCAAATCAAAAGTAAAGTTTAAAACACAAGTCAGATTACAAGCTCACACATACGTAACACACAACATCCGCCATTTTCAGCATACACAGTAATAACCTACACAAGAAAATCCATAATGCCTAAGCAGTCCTCGCAACCAAATTGATCCACTCTCATCGAAAACAAGTCAAGCCCTAGAAACGAGACCTAAATTGATGGATTTTTTTTAACAGAAATTAGCAAAATAAAAGAAAACAATAGTAAATGAAATGCAAACAAGAGTAAAAGATAGAAATTAGAAAAATGAAAAACAAACCTGATACATCGGCAGCGGCGGGCCAAGTAAATGTTGAGAGTTCGAGACGTTGGCAGGGATTTACCTTGACCAGTGGCATGAATGTTGGCGTCGATATGCCAGATGGGTTTGCTTGCTCTGCTCTCGACCGCGCGTTTTGGTGTGAATTCGTAAAACCTTTTTTTTTATTATTTATTTTGAAAAAATGAATGGTTTCTGAAATTTAAAAACCAAAATTTAGAAAGCCAAAATCGAGCTTGCCCGTCTAGTGTTAGGGTGGAGAGAGTGAGAGATTGTTAGTGATCGAATGAGGGATCGTTGTAGTGCACTGAGAGGGAGAGAGAGAGATTTTAAATGAGAAACTTTGTGGATTTGCAAAGAGTGATTAAGTTGATTGTCAGCGAGAGAATGAATTAGTTTACCAGTGTTCTAGTGAGAGGATGAGATTGTTCTTCTGGCCAGAGATTACAATTTCCAGTAAGGCAAGGACGAACGTGGAGGGAACGAGAGTTTTAAAGTAGGACTTTTTCAAATTGAGTTATTTAATTAGAGTTTTTTTTTGGATATTTTATGAGTAGGGTTTTTATTAAAAAAATTAATTGTTTGATTATTAATAAAAAATTTTATTAAAAAATTTTTAAATGATTTTAATAGTAATTTTTTTAAAGTTATATTACGAAAAGAATAAAATAAAATTAGAGATATTTTAGATATTTTAATATTAAAAAAATTTGACCTGTACTCTTAAAAGTTTAAAATTTAAAATTTTAGTAGTAGAGAAAAAAATAATTTATTTAAAATTTTAAAATTCCATTAGAAATATAATCAAACATCAATAAAAAAAATTTTAATAAGAGTTTATAAGGTTAAATAAACACTTATAACAATTAAATAAATCATATTAAACAGATATTTAGTGAGACAAAATCCTATATTGACTAGGTGTGGCACAGTTTGTAGTTTACTAATCTTCACGCACCCTCTTCTTGTGAGTCCATTTTCAAGAGAGATTTTTATTTTGTGAATTCGTACAAATTGGTTTCACAATTGTTTGGTCCTTTCAAGTTGCACTTTGTCAACTAGTTACGATCCGCACTTCGTAATGTTAGGGGTGTCACCTAGTCGAAGGTGACAAGATATGGGGGAAACGAGAGTATGAGAACCAATCACTATAAAGTTATGTTTGGCACGGATGATTGGATTGAACTAACTATTAGGATTGGACTAAATTAAAATAAATTAGATTATATTGAATTATAAATAGTGCTGATCTATGTTTGGTATAGTATCAGATTGGATTATGTTAAATTAAATTTACATGAAATTAAATAGTATTTACATTAATTTTTGAATTTAAATATCAACTATTTATAGATATTTAACAAGAAATATTATAATTTATTAAAAATAAAACTAGCAAGAATATATATATATAGAATTAGTTATTGGGTAGTCATAATTATAATAAAGAAATATAAATTATTTAAATTATAGGTTATTTTGAATGAGATATATCATTTCATTGAATAAAATAAAGAAAATTATTCAAATAATAAATTAATTAATAACTTTTAAGTAAATCATGAATAAAAAATAAATTACTTAATCAAAAACAATAAATAAATAAATAAATAAATAATTTTTAAGTTATAAATAAAATGGTGTAATAAATTATGGAAGATATTATAAATGGACAAATATTTTTTTGACATTATCTATCTACTCCTAACTAAAACCACATAAAAATTAGGATTAGCAATCCCATGAATTTAGGATTAAAATTTAGTCCATTAATCCAATCTAAGTGAGCATGCCAAACATAGCATTAATATTTTATCCTAATAATTAGTCCAATTCTACACTTAATCCTATCTTCTAAACATAACCTAATGGGTTTAGAGGTCTTTACTACAGTGAATATGATTTCGTTACGTTGGAATTATGACTTAACTATGATGTGTGAGTCGTCATAAATCGATTAAATATAAGATTAATTGATAGTATATTAAGTTGAAGATTTCTCACCACAATCTGACATCACTGTATCAAAACAAGCATACTCAAAAGACCAGTTTTTTTGTTCTTCTTTTTTTCTTTCTTTCCATTAAATTTTTGTATTTGGAATTTTTAATTTAATCTCTGAACAGTTGATAATAAAGGCAGAAGCAAGGCTATGAGGATCTATTTGATAAAATTTGAAAAACTATATCTTTTATGAAATTAAACGTAAAAATTTTAGCACCTAATGGTTTAAATGTAGAAATATTAAACCGCCTACGACGTGATTTTCCCGTCCTCCAAATCTCGACCGTCACTTGCGCTTTACCAATTTTCACCATCAGCTGACGGATGATCAATCACTGATGTTCATTCATAATGCCACCAGCAGCAGCAGCAGCCAAGCCACCGCCATCTTCACTCTTCCCTTACCTGATTCTCCTCTCCATCCTCCTCTTCTTTCTCTACTCCTCTCTCCTCTCACCACCCGCCACCAAAGCCCTCTCTTTCCATTCTACCCCTTGCAATCTTTTTTTGGGCAAATGGGTCCTCCAACACCCGTCCACCCACAAACCCTTGTATAACGAGACCTGCCCATTTCAGAGAAACGCTTGGAACTGTCTTAGGAACCAGAGACCCAACATGGGTCTCATCAATTCTTACAAATGGGTGCCCGAAACTTGTGATTTGCCCCGGATCGATCCGGTGAAGTTTCTGAGCCTTATGAGGCATAAGAATATTGGGTTTGTTGGTGACTCCCTGAATGAAAATTTTATTGTTTCGTTTTTGTGTGTGCTTCGTGCGGCTGATTCTGGTGCCAAGAAGTGGAAGAGGAAAGGTGCTTGGAGAGGAGGGTATTTTCCTAAGTATAATGTTACCGTTGCATATCATCGAGCTGTTTTGCTTGCTAATTATAGGTAAAGTTTTTTTTTTATTGAATTTGTTACTGTGAAAGGTTGTTTTTGCTCTGGATTAATTCAGTGGTTGACTGTGAAGTAGTATATACGAGAAAGTGAATCCGGTTTAAGTTAATGCTTAGCATTTTGAATAAAATTGAGGATGTTGAAATGAGAGGTTCGGGTAGCTTTCTGCCGGTCAAGGTATGGGAAAATGAGAGCTTTTCTAAAGGTTAACAGGATGTTTCGTTCACCACTGTGAGTGATTTAGATAACATTCCACTATTGCTTCTTTGTGGATGTGCAGTTTTTTCTGTGGTAATAGATTGATGTTCTTATTGCTGAGTGTTGGTCCGAAATAGATACAATAGGTGCATAGTTTTAGTCCAAGTCGATCACTTTTATGTTTAAACCGTTTTACATTGGGGCTTATCTAGGTTGAATCAAAATAGGTTTTGAAAATGGCATTCTTATTGCTGAGTGTTGTTCAGAAACAGATACAATAAGTGCATAGTTTTAGTCCAGGTGGATCATTTTTATGTTTAAACTGTTTTACATTGGGCCTTATCTAGATTGCATAGATCAAAATAGATTTTGAAAATGGCAACCTCTCATGGTTATGACTGATTAAATAAAGGTGGCAGCCAAAACAGTCTTCAGTTGGCGTTGAAGAGGGAGTGGAAGGAGTATATCGAGTAGATGTTGATATTCCTGCAGTTGATTGGGCAAATATCACCAAGTTCTATGATGTTCTTATATTCAACACTGGCCATTGGTAATTCTATTTTTTTCCCCCGATTGCTTATTTGTCCAAAATCTTAATGTAATTACTCACAATTTTTTATTGTTAATTACAAGTGGACCTTTATGTCTCAAATTCTGGTATTGATTGGTGCAGCGCTTTTTAGGTTCTCATCTAGTTAAAAAAAGATTACATTTCCTTGTCCAGGTGGGGCTTCGATAAATTCCCGAAAGACAGACCACTGGTATTTTACCGTGCAGGGAAACCGATAAATCCTCCGCTTGAGATGATGGATGGACTTAAAGTTGTTCTAGAAAATATGGTCTCACTCATAGAGCAAGAAGTTCCTAGCAAGACACTGAAGTTTTGGCGGTTGCAATCACCAAGGCATTTTTATGGTGGCAAGTGGAATCAAAACGGCAGTTGCTTGTTCGATAAACCACTTCAGGGAGAGCAGGTATGAGTCAATCCTGGTACTGCAGATATATTCCTATATTTTGATGGTCATATCACAGTTGGTCTATACCAAATTTAAATTCTAAAGTTTTGAAATTTGTTCTGAATTTCCACTGGTTGATGGTGTGATGATACAAGAGGATTTTCAAACTCAGAACATGACTTGAAGTGCATTAAAATATTTGCCAAATTTTAGAACCTTTCTTTTAGAGAATTAGATACTTATACCTGGACAGCTTGATTTGTGGTTTGATCCCAGCAACAATGGAGTAAACAAAGAAGCAAGGCAACTTAATCTTCTGATTCAAGAGGCATTGCAAGGCACAAGTATTCAAGTACTTGATCTGACTCATTTGAGTGAATTCAGAGCAGATGCCCATCCAGCTATTTGGTTGGGAAAGAAGGATGCCGTGGCAGTCTGGGGTCAGGACTGCATGCATTGGTGCCTACCGGGGGTTCCAGATACATGGGTTGACATATTGTCAGAACTGGTACGTAATAGCTTCGAAACACAGCAATGATCCAGTGAACAGTCACAATGAAAAAAGTTGGAAATTTGTGATTGAGGTTCATCTTTGAAGTAACTGGACTGATTTCACCAGAAATGCTGTGCTCCTCCTTGTCATTTACATGAAAACTAGGCAGGAGAGTTGATGACCAGAAAGCACAGGCTCGGTGGCTTCAGGTCTTCCAAGAAATCTCAAATGAAAATAGGAGTCCTATGTGAAAAATTGAAAGTACTCATTAGGTGACACCAAATACTTGCAAATTGTAACAGATGAGCGAAATGTTAGATTTTGGATCAAATTTTCTTTGTTGAAATTCTTTCATTTAAATTCTTTTGAAGGTCGTTGGAGGATACTGAAACACTGAATCATGTTTTTATTCCTAAATGATTGAACCTTGAAATGTATACAATTAATCTCGTCTTTATTCATCTTGTTGCAACCTACTTCTTCTCTTGCTTGTCATGTTCACGGCTATTATCATTTATTCATTTTGTAATGTATCAAGCCGAACGGTGATCACAATGACAAAAATGTTTGCTGAAAGGACCATTTACACCCAAAGGTCAGTTTAGGGTGCTTCATCTGAAGCCGCTATTTTTTGCGGATTCGGGAAACTGTAAAAAATTTGTGGCTGTCATTCTCTTTTTATTTGAAAATCTATATATGTTTCAAAAATATCATTATAAGAATGCATCATAAATAGCTGGACTAATATTCTATAACCGTCCGATCCGCTTTTTAGTTGCGTACTTGTGTGTAAACTATTTTTCTTTACAAAGTTCAAAACCCTCTAATATTTATGGGAAACACTTTTTTCTAATTACATGGAAGACATTATAACCCTGTCAAATTTCAAGCAGATGGCAATGAAAATTGAAAAAATAAAACTATGATCCAAAATTGAAAGGGTATGGACCCTGGACGCCTGCCACCTGGCAGAAAATGTTATGTTTTGTGCTGATTGTTTTGAGCGGTATTCCCCTTTTAACCCTAACAGGAAAGACTTATGAATTGCTTCGATTCGCTTCGCATATATTCATTCCTCATTCTTAACAATCCCAGCTCTGGAAAACCTGAAAATGGCATTCAGAATCCATTTATTCTCCCCCAAAACCCTACCACAATCCCAAAACTTCCAAACATATCCCAAAAGACCCAAAACCCAAATCCTCTGCGCCTCCAACAACAAGAAGAACAACAAGAAGCGCAGTGATGCAGAGCTGGCATCAGATTTGGCAACAGAAGTGGCAAAAATAAACACCCATTTGGCCCAAAAAGAAGAAGCTATGAAGAAGAGCAAAGAATTGTTATTCACTGAGTTTTGCCAGTACCTGGCTTTGGAACAAGATGAAGTGAAGAAGGAATGGAGGAAGATCGATGAGGATGAGAAGTGGGGTTTGGTTAAAAGGTTTGTTAATGAATGGAGTGACAATTTTCATCCATTGTCAGCTCGGTCTGTAAAGGAAATGCTTGAAGAGCATTTGCATGATGAGAGGGAGTCTTCAAGTTCTGGGTTTGTTTTGTTTCCTGGTTTAAAGAAAATTATCGGATTTTCACACGAGTAAATAGATTGATTGGGTTGATTTTTGGGATGTTTTAGAAATTGGAACTATGAATTTCAGGTAATTGCAAGTTTATAATTTGTTAAGGTGGTGAATAATTGTATTTTATTTTGTTTTTATTTTAACAATCCGGTTTCCCAGTAATCTATAAACACACATAAATATATCTTCTTTTTCCTTCAGAATTCTTTAAAACCGTGTTATCTAGTCGTCGTTGTAATTAGAATAATATCTTACAATAAATTTGATATTATTATTACGATTGTGAATTTGTTATTACTTAAAGTTTTACACTATTTTTTTTTTAAGTCACCATTTCTTAAGACTATTGTGTACAGTGGCGAACCTAGCTATTAGATTTATTTTTATTTTTTATAAGTATTAATAAAATTAAATTTATAAATTATAATTAACTTTAAAAAAAAAGTTGCAGCCCGGGTTAGCCCACTCTTACCTTCGGCCCTAATTGTGTACTCGATAACAATGTGCCATCTAAATTGTCAGATACATATAAATAGTTAGAAAATTAGTGGATTCATATAATTATTAATTTTTTAAAATTTTTAATTAAAAATATATTTGCTTATATATTAAAAATTGTATAGAATATCCTAATAATTTTATTTTATAAAAGATACAATAATTTTATATTTACTACAATAATTTTATATTTACTTCAAATTACATTATTTTCCCAAAAATATTCTAACAATTTTAAAATATATCTTTCCAATCTGCTCTGACGACACAAACTTAAATTGTGACAAATTTAATTTGTTCAGGATATTCAATACCTTTAATTCAAATTCTAAAAGGAATTGTTATTGTCCAATATCTTAAAGTATATAATTAGACTAGATGTGTATGTTGACAAAACCAAAAAAAAAAAAAATCTACGAGTCATTATCTGATTTTAGAATACTATTTTTTTCATCTCTAACCATTGCTTGTATCAATCCATTCACTTAAATAACATGTGAGCGTCAATTAATATGCAAGTACAAATAGCATGCCCGAATTCATTTGCATGCAAATTATGTTAGCATTCAAACGACATGTCACATCCCTTTCACAAAAATATTATTGTGCTTCCGATAAAGAGAACATCTTTGAAGAGACCTGATATTTGATTAATATCACCAGGGAGTATAAAAAGAATCACAAAATTTTGATTCGGCCCTAAGCTAGAATAATAACTATATTGCAAGAAATTACTATAACAGAAAAACCAGCTCGTTATATCTAATACAATTAGTCCTAAACTGAAACATGGATTATAAAGAATTTCTATATACATGTAATCCACAAATGCAAAATGCCCTTGTGATCGTTACCACCATAATTCAATTAAAAAAGAGAGATTATCTAAGGAATGTCAGAAATATAGCTGCCTGCACTGTGCAACCGAGGCATCAGCTGGACAATAAGGGCACTTGAATGTTCTTGTGCTACTTTTTGACAGCTTCATTATCGAATGTTTGCAGAGAACATGCAGACATGGCATCAGCATTGGTGGATTCTCCTCACTTGCTTGCTCTCTACTCACCGGACAAACAAATATCGAGTGGAACTGAAATTCCTTCCCCAGCTCCAGTGGCACCGGGAGCTGTTTCATTGCCTGCCACTCCTGCTTCTTGGCAGCCATTACATTTGCTAGCTTCAAGAGTGTGGGCAGTCCTTCCACTCCGGCTGCTATGGCAACAGTTAATGGACTCCGGTAGGACTGTCCCAAGAGACTGCAGAATTGCCGGGTCAGCTCCTCGGTCATGTTGTCCCAATGAGTAGGGATCAGTAACTCAGCATAAGGGGATTTTTCAAGTTTTCCAGCCCACAAGAGCGAACCCATAAGCTTCTGGATCTCATCCAAGTGGATGGAAGCAAAAGGTCCAAGGTGAGTTCTAGCATAAACGAGTGCATCAGCACGGCCTTTCTTTTGCAAGATCTCCACAAACTGTAGACGGTGCAGCTTCAGCTCCAGACTTGTAGAATTTTGCTTGAGAGCTTCACGGTTGGCAGAGATCCACTTAAGTGCAGGCTCGATGTTCTTAATACTCACGGCCTCAAGTATCTGATACATCTCCAAGAACTGAGATCTTAGGGCAGATGCCTCTGGTTCTTCAGCCTCATTTACCAGGCAATCTCCTAAATCAAACAAGCCTTGCCTGTAAAGGTGACTTGCAATGATCTGATTCAGTATATGGTGGTCAAAATCAACATTTCTATATGCCTTGGATATGTCAGGATTAAATACTTTCTCAAGCAGTTTCAAGTACTTGCTGAGGTTTGAGTTTAATTCCTTCTGTGGACCTTCTAATTGGCTTTGCGGACCAATTGCATTCAGCTTGACTTCTAGCTCTGCAAGGATGGATTTCAGATCAATAGGGAAGCTGGTGTCATCAAGCGACTGGATTTTTGTTAATGTCTGCTCAATTTCAAGTCCCACTTGATCAATTACTTCTTGGGATTTAGAGCAAGACAACTTTTGCTTCTTAGTGACGCGATCGAATGCATCCTTTACAGTACTTAGCTCCATTTCTTATATAAAATGAGAAGTTCCTGCAGAATGAAGAGGCATCATAATACGAGACATGCCATGCATTATTCAAAATACACAGAAACGCATGGCTATTATGTCAAGAATGTGAGAACCAAAGAGGATAAGAAAAGCACACTTCAAAATTACAATATGCATGGTATAATTATCTATAATAAATAAATAACAAAATCACATCTTCACTGGATATCTATCTTTTTTACAAGGCTGGGCTCATCTCAAGGTTTCTCGAGATCAGCGCTAAACTATTAAACACTTCTTCAAGTTATTGAGACCAAAACTATTGAATCTCACGGACAGTCTCATACAAACTCAACATTTGAATCTCTTTCACTAACAAACATGCAATAGATTTGGAGATGATCAGTCAAAAGAATCAAACTAGGGGGGAGATACAGTGTAATAAATGATCCTCCTATTCATTCTGACTGCAATGAAATATAACGAGAATAAAACATATCTCAACAATACCTATCATGCTTGCTACAAAAAAACAGCTATCGAAAAATAAATTCCTGCAAGGTAAATTGATGAACACGTTTTCCCTTGCTACTACTTACAACACCAAGTAATCTAAAAGTTGATGAGTCATCAGTCCTTTCAGAATTCTCTCTGCAGCCTAACCAAGTGTGATCAATAGGCCACGTCGTACACAGATGACAAGGCATCAAGTTTCAAACACATAATACAAGCATCTACTCCATTACAATCCTATGCAAAGAAAAATACAAAAAAGTCCACATTTCAACATAATGCATCCAATAAATTAACCATTAATGAATGGCTGTAGTTCCCTGAGCCCCCAGAATCTTAAAACCTACTAAACTGTCCTCTCTCGACCAAAAGAAACTGTAAGGTTCTCAACCATATATTTAGGCAATTTCTGTTCATCAAAATAGCTCCTCATACTTTTACTCCGAACCCTAGTACAACAAATAAATTCATCAAGAACCAACATTTCTGATAAGACCCTTTTTTTCCCCAGCATTCGATCAGCAGAAACTAAATCCCCTCCTGACCAAAGTTAGTTGGGGTTCAAACCAAGACCTCTCGTACCACCACAATAGAATGTAACGGTTGAACGAACTAGCACCCGCAATTAGCAAACCAATAAAACACAAATGATAACAAAAAGTCCATAAATTGAAAAATCAGTTTAATCCTAAACTAAATCATTGCTACAATGTATCAATAAAAACCCTGAAAAATCCTAAATCAACAAAAATTTAAACCCTGCAATACTGTAAGCACCAAGCAACGAACTATAACGAAATCAAAATTCATTAAAATAGCAAAAAGAAATATAATAAAAAGATAAAGAATTGCAACATCCATGCGATATTAGCTGTTTAATGCCAAAAATAAACACGAAACCTAAAACTGAAATTCTTTTTTTTTTTTAATTTCCTAAACTATAACACAGAATAAATAACAGGGAACATAAAATTATAAAATCACAAGATGTAATAAGGTAAGAGACTGAGAATTATAATAATTGAAATTCGCAAAAAATTCGTACCGATTTTAACAGATCGAAATTGGAGCGAGAGTGAGGGAAAAGAATGTTAAGCGGGCGAGAGCTCGCGGAGACGAAACTTGGCTTCGTACGGTGTGCTTTGCGAGACTTCTGTTCCAGAGCTTTGGACTTGTTCAAGTACCCGTGTGGCTCGACTGGGATGAGAATACAGATGACATGTCGTAAATATATAAAAAAAGTGTATGACTTAAAATTAAGTTGGAATATATGTGACAGCCCGTTCAACTTTTATTCAGGTATAAACACTGTATGAGTTATCGTACATAAATTTATCATATAGATGGCATATCCTACTATTTGCATAATTCGTACGACATGATTTTTCGCACACATATTACGTCAAACAACTTGAGGCGCAATTAAATATCAAAAGTGACACGTGTGTTTGTGTCGTATTGTGAAAATTTTGGCAAAATTAGATTTTAGGGTATTGAGATTATTTTGAAAGAATGAAGGTGCATCTGCTGCAATTCCCTCGCACAAATGGGCTTCAACGTTCTGAAAACTTCACCCGTCTCTTGTTCTTCCAGAAATTTCTCCTCAGTCCTCTCTAGTCTTAATCTTATCCACTCTCCGCCGACGACGACACTTTTAACAAACCGCTTGAATTCTTCGGCTTTTTCTTCTTTGCTTAAGCTTAAGCCTCTCACTGTCACCGGCACTGGCTGCATTTTATCATCTGAGTTCTTTAGGTCGCGGCGTTTTGAGCAGAATAAGCGTAGCTTTCGTGGTGGGGTTGTTCTAGCCATGGCTGCGGGGCCTGCGTCGGTCCATAAATCGGATGAGGAGTGGCGCGCTATTCTCTCACCGGAGCAGTTTCGGATTTTGCGCCAAAAGGGCACTGAGTATGTGATTTTTCTTTGGAAATCGGAAATATGAATTTTCTATTTGGAGATGGAAACGGAAATGAATGCTTAAATGATTAAAGATAGGCTGGTACTGGTGAAGGATTTAGATTTTACTCGAATGGCTTAGCTTTGTTGCATTGGTGTGGTGTGTGAACAAAAAACGCGAACAAGAAGCTTAAAAATTTAAGAAACAAGAGAAGCGTTGTGTGAGAAAGTATCTTTGACTGTTTGACATGTTAGATTCAGCTGAAATTGTGACCGTTTTGATTGTATTTATCAACGTGCTTTACTTTTCTGGAGTTATACAAATCTTCCTTTGCCAATCTCTTGCATTCAAAGTTAAGATATTAACATGTATCTGAGTAATTTGGAAGTAGAACAAAGACGTCCTTTCCTTATCTAGGAATATTTATTGGGTATTCCTATGTCAACAAGCTTTTAGCTTTGACTTTTGATATGTGATTGGAATTTAGAAACTCAAACCTTTAGTTGATTATGGGTTTTGCAAACTTGTGATGTTTGTTTAGGTTTTTATATTCCATTTCAGTCATGCCTATTCCGTAAATTTCCATAATAACTGGTTTGATTACTTGTAACATAAGGGGGTGATGTGGTGGAGGCATATGCTGTGAGAAGTGAGGCCGTGGAAGTATGAAAGTTGCATCCGTAGTCAGACTAGAAAAAACAGAATACTAAAATATGTAGTACAGCTGCGTGATCTAGTATAAATGGTTATTTTTCTATATTTACTGCAGGAACAGTCATTAATTTGCCAAAACATTACAGGATGGCAAAATGGAGTAATCAGTTAATTAAACAGCGTGCACATTAATGAACTGATTGTTGATGTTATTTCTGGGTGGCGTTTGATTGCAGAAGCAGACTTTGAAATCTAAATATTTCTTTTCGCTGTATTAGTAGATGGGGAGGAGTTGTGTTTGAAATCTAAATATTTCTTTTCTTTTTACCTCTTTTTTTTTTGGCTGTCACATACGAAGTCTGAGGACTAGAGAAATATTATTTTGCTAATGCATCAACCATCTGCTTCTGTTACAAAGTAACTCTGGTTTCGAAGATGGAATGCGAATGCTTATCCTTATCTGAGAATCTAATATTAAAAGCTGAAAAGTTGTTTATTACATTCTTTTAGATGGAGTATTGATGTTGTTTTGGGTCCTTGCCAGGTACCCAGGCACAGGAGAATATGACAAGCATTTTGAAGAGGGTATCTATAACTGTGCTGCTTGTGGGACTCCACTTTATAAGTCCACAACTAAATTTAACTCTGGTTGTGGCTGGCCAGCTTTTTATGAGGGTCTCCCTGGAGCCATAAATTGCAGTGTAAGCTGCCTCAACTCTTAACTCCTCTAATATCCATAGTAGTTCGTCTTTAACAACATTGTATCATTTTATCAGCCGGACCCAGATGGTATGAGGATTGAAATTACTTGCGCAGCATGTGGTGGCCATCTAGGCCATGTTTTCAAAGGTGAAGGGTTTCCGACACCCACAGATGAACGGCATTGTGTGAATAGTATATCCCTCAAGTTTGTTCCAGCTGATTCTGGCTCCTCCACGTGAAGTAAAATTACAATTGTTATTTCAAGAACATCGATTCTGTGTAAAATGTGGTAACCCAGTGATGTAACTCAAATAAAGTTGTGATGCCAGCTCATGGCACTGAGAACTTCTTTCTATACTTTCGGCAAATGTTCATTCTCTGTTTCATCTAATCGTGCGATATTGGCTCACAATTATATATTTACCATGCAGTGTATTAAGGTGCTTGTAGGCTTGTTTTAACTTACTGTCAATGTGTATACTACCTATTCCGGAACAAAACAGAAGAAATCTCGTTGATTCAGTGTGTTTATATTATTGGATGGCTGCGGTTCTTTGGGTTGCGGAATATCAAATGAACCATACGGTTGCAGCCTGCTAGCTTCTCAAATGAAGCAAGGTTGTTGCTTGCCTTGATCATCTGGGAGTGGGTGACAATTTTTGCTCAGCGGCATTTTGGAGATCTTGAAATCAATATTATAAATATGAATAATTAGGGCGGAACGAGTTTTGATGGGGACTTCAACTTTTCTCTCCAATATCGAGTCGACGTGTGTTTTACTATTCGGCCAATGCTTTACGGAACAAATTGTTGCCCATTTACTTAAGGGTAAAGCTTATCTTACATCAGCTGTACGTTACAGCTATAAATATTTGAATTCTCAAAAAAATTGATAATTATAAAAAAGTCAATAAATTTTAAAGTTTTATTTTAAAGCTCAAGCTACAACAAAATTACACTCAAAATTTTTTAAATTTTTCATTTATATTTATAATAAATTCAATACTAAGTTTTTATTCTATTAATTGAATCTCTAACTTATTTAATCTTATAGTTATAGAGTTTTTATTCATTATATTAATGATTTTTTACTTTAATATATCATCATCTTCAATGTTGAAGTCTTTTATTAATTGTTTAATTTTATTAAATTTTTTACTCATTTGATCTCCTAACTTTTTAATTTGTTTTATATTTTCTTTATTAAAAATATTAATTTCTAACATTTCGTTTGCTTTTTTTTTATCATTTATAAATAAATTTGGATTTACTAATTTATTTAATAAATATAGCGAAATTCAATTTAATTGATTATTTTCCCGCACGTCTGAATCATTGATCGAATTAGAGGATTAAAATCTTTCATAAGAAAATCCTCTTTGTATATAGTTAGAATGTGCTATTGTTTGCTTTTTCTATTTCTTTTATAAATAAATTTAGGTTTCCTAATTTATTTGTAAATATAGTAAAATTCAATTTAATTGATTATTTTTCCTCATGTCTAAATTATTGATCGGATCAAATGATTAAAATCTTTCATAATAAAATCCTCTTTGTATATATTTAGAATGTGGTAACTTATTAGTTTATATATTTTGTGAAATTATTAGAGGTTCTAATGATTTATTCATTGTAACATCTTCTCTAGTAATTTATTAGAGTCATAATATATTTATAACATATAATATCTCTTATAATTCAAGATGCTAAATTTAAATTATTATTATTATTATTATTATTATTATTATTATTATTATTATTATTATTATTATTATTATATATATATATATATAAAAGAAAAAAATTATAGTTTATTCTCACGAGAGATAAGAAATTATAAATGCAGATGCAAATATATATTTAGAATTTGTAAACCTTTATGAATATGATAATTATTTAGATCTTTATAAAAATATAGTAAAAACTTTTAAAAATTTTAAAAATAAATATAGAAGAGATGGTTAACAAAATCATTTAGTTATACAAAAATAATGAGGATTTATTTGAAAAAATATGCAAATTTGTGATTCAAAATAAATTTTTTTGTAAAAAGTTATTACACCCAAACCTTATTTTAGGTTAAAATTATTTTTATCTATTAAATTAAGAAATATTAAAATCTAACCACCTATATGCATTGGTTGTTTGTTATGTAAGGTAAGCTTTGCCTTACTTAAGAATTTGAAGTTGTTTCTGCAAACAAGTTCCTGTCATTTTAGAAGCAACTTATTTATTTAAATTTAACATAATCATGATACATAAAAAACGAATCATCTTGTCAAATAAATATATGAGTTTGAAACTTGCTGCAACTTTAATTTTGAGAGGAGCTTGAAATTCCGTGAGGGTATGTTTTTCCTTTTATTTAAGGTAGCTTGCTCACATTTCTTCAAATAAAATAAAATAGAAGTACACGAAATATTAAAATAAAAAAGTAATTTTTCTCGTTGGGAATTTCTATTTTTTTTAAAAAAAATTATGGGATTTCAGAATGTAACTCGTTTAATATAAATCGACGTGGATTTTTCCACTCGTCCTAACTATCAATCCCCTTTCGGATAAACTACAACTCGCTGTGAATCTCGCCACGTGTACATGAGGATTAAAATAATATCAAGTAGACGTTTTTTTTTTGAATGGAATATCAAGTAGACGTTAAAAGCCAATTATTGCCCAAACGTTTGCATTTCCACCACAGAACTAAAACTCTGCATAAAAGGCTTTTCCCTCTAAATTCTAAATTTCTCTCTGCATCTCAAATAGTTATGATATAAATTCACGGAGCTATAACGTGTGCTCACTTTTTATCCTCTTGCTTAATTTAGCTGTTCAATACAAGCAAGCACCATAATACTTGTTTTATTGAAAAGGAGAAAAAATAAATCTTAACATAGAATAAAAGTCAAATGCCCTTTTGATTTGTTGTTGTTCTTGATTTTAATTTCTTTAGTTGAGCTACTATGTTGGAAAGCTTAGCTTGTTATCATCACAGTCCTAAGGTAACCCTTCTTGTTCTGTTATTACTGCTAGTTGTTACCCTTTTGTTAGTGATTAGTATACATGTTCAATAATAAATAATAATGGTTTCTTGAACTTTGTTGATGTTTTTTTAATTTAAACTTATATATCCATTGGAAAACACAGTGTTGTATCTTAACTTCGTGAGCGAGACAGTAGTTGAGGTTGTTATTATTAATTCCAGTGTTAATGTGTGTTTGAGGTAGTAGTCTTCTTCTGTCACATTTTATGAAAATTTTGTCATCAACTAATCCTAGATTGTCTTGATAAATTGCAGGTATATGACATCTTTGGACAAACTAGCTCGATTAGAGCGTACACTCATGACTCTTATGGTGTGCCATATTTGTACAAGCAGAAAATTCATGTGCAATCCCATGTTGAAAATTTCAAGGTTTATCATCGTTCTTTTGCCTTCGTAAATAGTTTTGAGGGAAGGAAATTGTTAGCGCCCTCAATATCTGGTTGGAGATGTTTATCTTTCTCCAACAATAATAGACTGCAGACCCGCTGGGAAGGATTCCGGACATATGCTGCAGCTGAAGTTGCTGGTGCTGTTGATGTCATTAATGATTTAGGATTGGATACTTTGACATTTTTAGCTGTGACTGTCTTTGTTGTTCCTGTATTCAAGATTGCTAGAGCTAGCCCTGTAAGAATATCATTCACATTTCAATTATTTTCTCATTTCTGTATTTCCTCCCACCTTGGGATTCTTTTTTAAGATTGTGGTTGATATGTCAACATTGGTGTTCCTGAATGATAATGAGAATTCTTTGTGGTTCTCAGATACTTGGTTTCTTTTTTGCTGGAATTGTTCTCAATCAGCTTGGCATCATCAGAAACCTTACAGATGTTAAAGTTCTGTCTGAATGGGGAATTCTTTTCTTGGTAAGCACAATCACTAATTCTGTTGGTGCCACCTATGTTTTGTTCTTCTGCTGGGTTGTTTATCAATCTAATGAGCATAAATTTATTATTCAATCATTATTGGTAATGTCTCTCATAGTGTTACTGGTGTTCCTTTCAGCTGTTTGAGATGGGCTTGGAGCTTTCACTTGCACGCCTGAAGGCCCTTGCAAAATTTGCCTTTGGAATGGGATTGACCCAGGTTTGATTTTAACTATTAAACTGTGATCCAAAAGTTAATAGGCTTTAAAATCTTGTGGATAACACAGTGCACAAAATTTAAGCTGTTTGGCATGATCCTGCAGAAACAAGCTGGATAAATTTGTGACAATATCTTAAGAAGTGTTTGCATGTTATTAAATTGCACTTTCACAACTTGGAGGTTAATTTCCGTGGCTATGTTTGAAAAGCAAACTCAAATGTTTAGCTTTGCTGTCAGAGTTAAGATTATGTTGGTGAGAGGTGGAAGCCTCATAGCAGACTTTGAATTTATATCCTTTTCTGACCTTTCATTTTCCTTATTTGTGGAAGGTTGTGTTATCCACTCTTGCTTTCACAGCATTTGAACTTCCTCCTAATGGAGCTGTGGGAACAAGAATCTTGGAGTTTCTTTTCCACTCAAGGTCTGATTTGGTGAGAACACACTTCTATTCGTGTTAAAAGTGGTCACATGCATTTTTTTTATTTTCCTTATTCGGTCCTGTATTTGGACTGTGATTTCAGTCTAGTATCTCTTGCATATCCCCTGTTTTTTATATGAATTTTAATCGTCTTAATATTGTTAAACAGTGATGAGTGGGCCTTCTATTGTGCTTTCATATTTATCCACATATATCCATATTTTTTCTATTGAAAATTATTGATGAGCCATGCTTTTGTGGTAAGATTATAAATAACTCTGTTTTTTAAGGAGCAACAATGTCAGAGACTGCCTCGGGCCTTTCCTTGGAGCAATAATTTATGAAACTTAAGGAGCATGGAATATAAATAATGCATATTGGGTGAAGCAATGAATGCACTTTCTAATGGATTTATGTTAGTCAGCCGCTGGAAATTTTTTATATTAGCAAAGTGGTCACAGTAAATTTTTTATTTGTAATTTTCATCATTCTTTAATGTAACTTTCCAAGAATTCATTGATTTATGAATCTTGATCCTGATGAATGCTTCTCAAGTCAAAATTAGGAATTATTTACCATTTGAGTGTTTCCAACTGTAGCTTGATATTGAAATATTGTGATGATATTCTTCTTGTGTTTGTTTGTACGAATTGTAATAATTTTTCTCAGGTCAACATCAGAAGCATTGATGAAGCTGTAGTCATTGGTGCTGCTTTGTCTTTGTCATCTTCAGCTTTTGTTCTGCAGGTATCCAAATTGCTAATATCTATAAATGATTTTGTAGATCCTACAATAAGCTTTTCTCAAATTGCTATTTAGTGAATTATGAGATTTCCGGGAACTATATTGGATAGAGCATTGTGGAGCTTACCATGCATGATGTATGTATAGCTTCTTGCAGAGAAAGGCGAGCTCCCAACAAGATTTGGCTCAGCAACTTTGGGAATACTGCTGCTACAGGTTATATTTATTGCTTTTTGCTTCAGCAATTCTTTTGAAAATTTCTATTATTTCCTTTGAGGGACTGTCATCTGATATCAATAACCCTTTTGGACTTGTGCTGCTCGATATGTGCAGGACATAGCAGTCGTCCCTCTCTTAGTCATACTGCCAGTGTTAGAGAGCCAGGTAAGCGAGGGGTTTTTCTTTCCTAGGAAAAAGCTAAATCTCTATCAAAGATGGACTGGAACATCTCTTAAATGATGAAATGGCTTTTGAATAAAATGCCAATGATAATTTCTGATATCCTTAAATAACCGAAACTAATTGTTAACTTTGAATATCCATGATAATTTCTTATATATATTCTTTTCTTTCTCTATCTCTTACGCTCAGTTTATTAACTTTGTGAACTGAGACTATTAGCCGGCATCTTTTCTGTTTTCTTACTCTTTCCCCATTTTCTGTTCTTACTTTCTGCTTTTCCCTTCTAGCAGAGACATTTATTACTTTCTCCCCTGATATTTACATGCTTTCATTTTCTTAGTAATTACTTCATTCATTGTTTCTTTCTATTATTAAAATAGCAGCACTTTTATGGTTCCAGATCTGGTTTGCACTATGATTCCATTGAGTTAATATATATGTATGTATATATATATTAGTCTAAACCATTTATACCTCGCAATAATCTTTAAGGGAATTGTTCTCATTAACTTTGGTAGTATTTATTGAACTGGGAATAGCTTTTATCTAATGAAGGTGATGTAAATCAAGTGTAAAATAAGGGTTCTAGGTGCTTCTGGAAGAAACTTTGGTCACCAGGGGAGCTATTTTTCTCTCTCCTTTTTTTTCCCCTCATGCATTGGTTTTTCAACTTTTTCACAGAATTTAGCGGAAGAGAGTGTCTGGCCAATGCTTGTTAAAGAAAGTTTAAAGGCATTAGCTGGATTAGGTCTACTTTCTCTTGGAGGAAAATATCTTCTTCGGCGAGTTTTTGAGGTGGCAATTTGCTTTCTAGTGAAACTCTTTATTTTCAATTTTTCTGAAGCTATGCTGAACTTATGAAATTTAGGTTGTTGCAGAAGCAAGGAGCTCAGAAGCTTTTGTTGCACTTTGCCTTCTAACTGTTGCAGGGACATCACTTCTTACCCAGAAACTGGGCTTCAGTGACACGGTTTTAACTCTTCTCTATGTTGGAAAACATTTTTGGCTGATAGTTCCCAGTCCACATTATAACCGAATTTGATTTCATTGAGCAGCTTGGAGCATTTTTGGCGGGGGCGATATTAGCAGAAACAAATTTCCGGACTCAGATTGAAGCTGATATAAGACCATTTAGAGGCTTACTTCTAGGATTATTTTTTGTGACTACTGGGAGTTCTATTGATATTGAGGTACTGTAAAATTATGTGAAGTCATGTTTCCTTGGATCTATATTTCAATGAAGCATATGGCTTTGTTTTTTCAATTTGATACGCGTTAATACTTCTGAAATAGCATATTCACTAATAATTCTTGTCTGCATTTCTTCCATCATTCTTCTTTCCTATGCAGCTTCTTTTCCGAGAGTGGCCAAATGTACTTGCGCTCCTGGCAGGTTTAATCGCCATCAAGACACTGATCATATCAGCAATAGGTCCCCGTGTAGGCCTCACTCTGCAGGAAAGTGTGAGAATAGGATTGCTTCTATCTCAAGGAGGCGAGTTTGCCTTCGTAGTATTTTCTTTAGCTAACAGGTCAGTCATAAATTCCACCAGTGTGCTTCGATAAGGCAGTTTAACATACAAGATTTGCCTCTGGTCATAAAATCTCATTCCTTGTCGGAAACAGGCTGGGGGTGCTACCACTTGAGCTTAACAAGCTGCTTATAATTGTTGTTGTGTTGTCAATGGCTCTGACTCCATTGCTTAATGAAATTGGAAGATGGGCTGCTGATTTCATTGATGACAAGTTTGCCTCAGAGGATGTATGTTCTTACATTAAGATTTTAATTAGAAATGATGTTTGAATTAAGTTTTCGTGCCATGGGTGTTTATACAGTGTATCTCCATCCGGTTTCAACTTTCTGAATTTGATTATTTGCATTTTTGTGACTTTCAAGTAGAGTGCTAAATGAATGTTACAATAAATGTTGATGAAATTGTAAAAATTGTTTTCAATAACTCTGATTATATCTAGTTCATTGGATTCATTTCATAAATAGATGTTTTTGGAATCTTGGCACTTCTTTGTCAAAGTACATGTGCATCTGTCATACTTGACACACAAGCATATATACTCAATATGTTTTTTTTTTTAATTTATTTCTTCTGAATTAGTATTGTTGGTATGTATTTACATATGAATTTTTCTCAGAAAGTTGAAGAGATGGTGAGCTATGAGGGTAGGGAGCCTGTTGTTATTGTTGGATTTGGACAAATGGGCCAGGTATGTTAGTCAAAAAGTTACTTTGCAGTGAGAACTATCATTTTCTTTAAGCCGAAAATTTTGTTGTCTTGTGCTCTTATTTTGTGCATGCAGGTCCTTGCGAATTTGTTGTCTGCCCCACTGGCTTCTGGATCAGATGGCAATACTGTTGGATGGCCTTATGTGGCTTTTGATCTGAATCCTTCCGTAGTCAAGGTCAGGAAGACTTGTATGTTTCAACTATTGTATTTCAATTTTGGCATTTTTATTTATAGAATTCTAATTTTATGTAAAATGTCAAGATGATCAACAAGGGTCTGATGTCAGAAGAAGAGAGTATATGCCATCTTTTATCATACAAATATGTTCTTTAGTTATTTTTCACATCTTTACTTCCATCGTATGATTCAGTATCAATTAGTAGTTTATTCAAAGTGATGACACTAACATTTATTCACCATTGCATTTTCAGGAATCTAGAAAACTGGGGTTTCCCATTCTGTACGGGGATGCGTCACGTCCAGCAGTTTTGCTGTCTGCTGGCATCACTTCTCCAAAAGCTGTCATGATCATGTACACGGGTAAGAAGAGGACAATTGAGGCAGTTCAAAGGCTTCGGCTTGCTTTCCCAGCAGTAAGGCTTTCTTTCCTTTGTGTGTACGTGTGTGTTTGTGTGTTTTGCATGTGTCAGTGAGTCAATAATCTGGACAATCAATTACAGTATCATGTCTTTATGAGCAACGCTGCAAGTGATGAAAATTAACATGAAAAGGAAACTACACCATAGTTCATTTCTTCTTAAGTCATATGACATGGAATGATATGAAGTATGTCCTTCTCATAGTGGTTTTATGTAAAATACATTTTATCTTTTTATTTATTTTAAATTTGTGCATCTTTTATTTCCTGGTTGGTGTTAGTAATCTAAGGTTAATAATATTAATCTCATCAGATTCCCATTTATGCTCGAGCTCAAGACATGATGCATCTTTTGGATTTGAAGAAAGCAGGAGCTACAGATGCCATTCTGGAAAACGCAGAGGTATTAAAAGATAATAATAATTACTTTCTTCATATTTGTTTTATAGCCAGCTTTTCTCCCCTAATTTGGCTAGCTCACCCTGACCAGATATACCTTTCTATACATGCAGACAAGTTTACAGCTTGGCTCTAAGCTTTTGAAAGGGCTCGGTGTCATGTCCGATGATGTCACTTTTCTGAGTCAGCTTGTTCGAAACTCCATGGAGATACAGGCTCAAGAAGTGCTTAGCCAAAAAGATGATCAAGAATTTGATATTATGAAGCCATTGCAGGTACATGCTTGTCCATATTAAGATTTCCAACTATTTTGATTGATCATTCACCAGAGAAACTTGGAGACTTCTCCAATACATGCAAGAGATTTGTCTATATTAGTAATTTTCCATTCTGCGTGCATAGAACTAGAGTCTAGAACTTCCTAATTTGCAGCAGTTTCCTGCTGAAGCATTTGTTGTGTTTTCTGGTGACTTGATAGACAGTTAAATTTTACTGAATGAATTGCCGGTTTTGCTTTTAAGGTAAGAGTAGCAGACATAGTTGAGGCTGACAAAACAATCCCATCAACCTCAAATGACGATAAGTTATCTAGAGAGGACAACACAGATACTGCTGGTGAAGATGCGAAAGGCGTACTATACTGTGAACTAAATGGATCAAACAATTTTCTGGATCAAACTAAAGGTGCTGGGGAAATGAATACGGTAAATCCGTCAATGCCTTTGATAACAACCACCGAGGAATCTTGAGAAGAGAGGTGATCGAAGTTTTCATGTATTCTTAAACATTTTGCTCCCTGCAGCAAAACCATTCAAAAATTTGTCTGACTATAGCACATAGCATGGATAGAAGATAGCTTGAGTTTATGCAACCGCTGCATGCACTGGTCTCTTTTTTAACAACAGCATAGACATTCAAATAGTATAGATTCTTTTTGAACCACACACCAATAAACATTATTGTATTTCCTGTAAATAGTTGACTGATGTAACCGGGTTTCTGGCTTTTTGATCTTCATTTTAACTTTGCGTATTCACTTGTGAGGTTGTAGAAGCAAGAAGCTCTTTATTTGATTTAGAAGTTTTATTAGAATTGTGATGATGTCATAGCTGCTGCTGCAATATTTTTTTTTTTTGGTTAAAAGAAATTTTGTTAACATAGTCTCTGGGGGTGGAAGTGGGACTGTTCAGAGAAAGAAAATGACATTAAAGGAAAGAAAGGCAGTGTGAGATTTGAGAAGCCAAGCAGCGGCAGTGTGGTGTTCGCAAAATCCTATTGAATTATTGCTTCATAAAAACGACTCGGTCTGATAAAATAATCCTAAAACGTTACATCATTTTTTTTTGTTTGGTGTTGGGGGGGGGGGGGGGGGTTTAGGGGTTAAATATGGATAAGGATTTCATAAATGTCGTAGTTTAATGACGGTAGAGTGGGCATTTTACAAGTCAGAATCTTGATTACAATAGGAGTCCTATATGTTGAAAACTTCCGAGACCTCCTTGCGCAAGGAATCCGTATTGCGACAGGATTTCATAACATCTCCTTCTGTATATATAGGCTGGCCAGGTTAATAATTGTAGTGTTCCTTTGTTTGTGTACAGCAAATACAATGACGTCAAGCTCCAGCCTCGGATGGTCTTCATTTTGCAGCTATGGCAGCTTCTTCGGAAAATCTCAACCTTCAATTGCACAAAGAGTACTTGAAAGCAAAGCCAAAAGGCTGCAGCTTATGAATTCGAGTAGAGCAGTAAACATAACCGATCATAATCATATGCTTGTTGTTCGCAGGCCAAACGCTCATGACCTTAAGGCCTCCAGGGATTACTCTTCCCTATTACTTTCTGTTTCTGACGGTGTAACAAAGGAGCCGAAGCCATTGGATGAATTTCAGGGGAAGAGTTGCGAACATGGAAGGACACAGCTGCCGATGCCAAGAAACAAAGTTCCTGATCAGCACATTAAAATGCCGCCAAAGCTCGTTAAGTCTACCGTGGTTCCAAGATCTGATCAGGCTTCTTGTTCAACATCTTTGACTGCCAAAACCATAAAGCGGAAATCAGAAGAGAACATTGATGATTCTGTGCAACTGAAGAAGGCAAAAGCGACCCAAAACAGGCTGCCATCTTCTGATCACGTGCATAAAGCGGCAGCTTCTTTGTCAAAACAGGGGAAGCAACTTCAAGAACCCACTAAAGCTAAGGCAAAGGCGAATGTGAATCGTGTGGTGCCTCGCAAAGTACTCCAGCCTTCTTCTCAAAACAAGAACAAGGAGCTTAACGAGGCTGCCACTAAAGCTGCTTCCTTGTCAAAACTGAACAGGCCTCCTCCGACGAAGCAACACATGGGACCGAAGCAAAAGCCGGCTGACAAAGCAAAATCTTTTTCATCAACTCATGAAGTTGACACGTCATACATCTCCTCTTTGTGTCAAAATTTATTCAGGCGTAATCACCATAAGAACGAAATGCATGATGATGACGACGACGACGACGACTGCATGGTTTCCAGTTTCAGTGAGATCCTGAAAGAAGAGAGAAGAAGTGAACAACTTGCAAGGAAAGAGGATCAAATAGAGCTGTTACGGCTTCAACGCGAGGAGAGGGACGAGAAGCTTAGAGGACAAGCAAAGAAGCAGCGGAAGCAGCAGTAGAATTTGTTGAGACCTACCCATTCAAAATTTATTTTTCTGAATCCTGTTCATTTTCACCACGATGACTTTAGAAGTCACGTACGGCTCTGAAATCATATGTATATACAAATTTCATCAAATTACATTTATCCTATGAACAAACATGTTACTTATAAGTCTTTCTTATACATATTGATCTCGGTAAAAATACTTCATATTTTTTTTATTATTCTAAATCATCCAGTATCCGAAGATCACATTGAATCCCGATTAATCTAGATTCGATCCGGGGGACAAGAATGGGTCCCCCGACAAAGGCGACTTCTCTGTGGCAAAAATACTTCATATTTAATTAGGTTATCTAAATAATTAATCTACAAAAAAAATAATGAAATAAAACAAATTCAGAAGGTTATGATTCTAAATCAAAAAAGAAATAATAAAATGGTGAAATGGAGAAGGAAAAACAATTATTTATTCTTTTTTTTTTCATGCGTTGTGTGTATTGAAACTTGGAAACACTGAAAGATTAATATTTTTTGTGAAAAATTGAGAATAAAAATCCCATCAGTTTTGCGCGTGATAATATAGACTTGTAAGTAACATATGTCAAAACTAATGAGATTTTGTGAATATATATATATATATATTTGTTTTAATTTTATATAAGTCATATCAATCAAGTGATTACGGTTTATGGAGGAGTTAAGTGTTGCATTTTCAGAACAGTTGGCATCTAATTATTTTTTGACAAACCCTAAGGACTCAAGTGCTAAAAGCCCTACAAATAAAGACACTGTAATTTGTAAGTACACGCTTTCTTTTTTTCCAAGTAACTTACTTCACTCACTGGTCACTTTATAAGCGCCAAAACTCTACCTCTTTAATAATTCTTGCTCAGTTTTCTGTTCTCTCACCTTCATTCATCGATCATTCACTGTAGTTTTTCGGTGGGCATTTTTCATAGCTATTTTTACGTCTGGGTTTCAAGATTTTTTTTTTTTCAATTAGGTTTTTGTATTGGGTTGAGTTATGCAATGTGTTAGTATTAGAGTTTGCTGAAGTGTTGAAGTGTTTTCTTCACTTTCAGAAAGCACTAAAGCAGTTTTGGTATTTGGCTATCGTCTCAGTTGAGTTGTGTTTTGGTAATCAGAAAGGCATCTAAAATTCATTATTGATTCCGAAAGTGTTACCTTTTCTGAGGATCAAAATACCCAAGTGATTCTTCAAGAAAGCAGCTTTAATTTTTCCTTTTTGTCCTGTTTTATTTGAAACTCAAATCATGAAAGCACTTCAAATTCTTTTCTAATTTGAATATTGCTAGCTTTTTAAAATAATTAAGAGTACCCATTCGGTGATTCTTCAGGAAACACATTTTTGAGGTACTTTTTATAATAATCCCTGACAATGTCATTCAAAGATTTCATTAGTTCATGCGTTTCGTTAATTAGAGATTTATTCCTCAAGTTTTGTTCAATTTGCTGTTTATTGCTTGCACTTTACTTTTATGCATGTTGTTTTGTTCAATTATTTAAACATAACGGTTTCTTGATTTTCAGGTTTTAAGGAATTGGAAAAGTAGTGATTTTGAATTGAATTTGGTGGGAGATTAAACACTAGCAAATGGCGGCTATGAGTGCGACTGTCGTGGATGTAAAGCTTGAAAGAAAGGAGTCGCAATTCCTGGAATTTAGGAAGCAATTGAAAGAACATTTTCGAGAGGAATTGAGAAAGGAATCGGGTTCTCTTTGCAGAAGTTCCCGGGAAAAGAAGAAACTGCCTTATGACAAGTGAGTGATTAAGGTTTCTTGTCTAATTTCTATCCATTATCTGATGTTAGGTTCCCTAGTGCATAATTTTGAGTCTGTTATCAAATGTGATGTGACACTAGACGCGTAATGCTCTTGTACTTGCAGCTTTGGATCTTTCTTTGGCCAATCTCAGCCTTCTATTGCACAAAGATTACTACAAAGCAAAGGAACGTTAGAGGTTCAGCAATCAGCGGCACTAAGGCTTACGAAAACGACAGCAGCTTCAAAAGCCAAGCCTGTCGTGCTTATTCGGAGACCAAAACCTCATGAACTCAAGGTCTCCCGGGATTACTCTTCTATGCTTTCTGATGGTACAGAATATATCACTTCTGCATCTGGATTGCAAAGTGCTTTCTCAAGCTCTGTAACAAAGAAGCATTTAGATGGAACAACAGGGAGTTATGAACCGGAAAGGAAAAAGCTGATGCTAAACCAACTTCATTCTTCAAGAGATGAGGTTCCTCATCAGCAGAAAACTGCCCTGTCAAAGTCTGAAGCTTGCAATGCGGAAGTGATGCCAAAGCTGATTAAGTTTACTGCAAAATATCGCACTCCTGATGGGCAGAAAGCTTCGTCTTCAAGGTCTTTAATTGCCAGAAAGCAGAAATCAAAAGAGAAAATTGACTGTGTGGAATTTAAGAAGGCAAAAGTGATGCAAAACAAGCTGCAATCTTCTTTGAAAGCTCGGGCTCCTGATATGCGTAAAGCTTCAAACTCTATCTGTAACCAAGCGACAACCAGAGCAGGGTAAGGAACTTCATGCACCTAAAAAGGCAAATGCAATGACTAGAAAACTCCAGTCTTCTTCACAGCACAAGACTCTTTCAAAGCAACAGGTCCACCCCTCGTCATTTATTCAGAAACATGCTACATTTATGCTTCTATTTCTTTTCCGTTACATTTAATTATGCATATCCATGTTCTGATTATTTCTAGTCTGCAGATTAAACCGCCAACGCAAGAGCCTTGTTATGACGACGAAGTTGACATGTCATACATTTCCTCCTTGTGCCAAAATTTATTCAGGTATGATTTCATTCCCTTTGGTTTTGAACTCATTTTTCCACTTCCTGTCAACAAGTTGGTTCTGTCATCTATGGCTTCATTTCATTCAAATCATAGCTATATGATTTGAATGAAATGAATTGAATTATATTATTATCGTATTGGATCACACTCATGTAATGAATTGGATTATAATTTTCTCCAGGCGTAGCCACGCGGAGCAAGTACCCGACGATCATGATCCCAATGATGACTGCAGAGTTTCCAGTTTCAGTGACATCCTGAGAGAAGAGAGAAAAAGGTGAAGAGGGTCACTCAAAACAACCGTAAATGGTTACTATTATCTACAATATTTGGCACTTTCCATGCCTTAATTGATAATGTCAAAAATAATTTTGCTTCTTTCACAGTCTCTCTATGAATCATTTATGTGTGCATTTGGATTTCTAATTCAACGTTTGTATCTCTTGGCGGTGCAACACTTGCAAGGAAGGAGGATCAAATTGAGCAATTACCAGAAGAGAGAGAGGAGAAGCGTAGAAGACAAGGAAAGAAGCAGGAGCTAAACCAGAACTGAGACCATTTCAAAAATTTCCTGCATGTATATTGTTCCTGAAACTCTCACTCGTCTGCCTTTTTGAAAAGTGCATATACATTACCATCACCCCTGCCGATATAGTCAACTGATATTTTATATATATATATATAGAACACTGCATCATGTAAGTAACATTGTTGGTATCATTAATAGAAATGTTAATCACTTTTATTTTACAGTGATGATGTTACTTAAGAAGATGTGTGAAGCGACATTTGAAAAGTGTAATAAAAGAATTGTTATTATACACTTGTAATGAAATGTTTTTGTTATCGACGTAGCCAGACTTCTGTTCAGTTTGTCAAAAATACCCATATTGACTTCCAAGTTCAGCGATTAACAAGAGCCAACAATATTGCTTCTTTTAGGCAAGGCAAGAGCCAGAGATGGTGAAACGTGGTGATGATAGATTGATGATCACTCCAAGTACAAACAAAATGATAGCAATATTTTTAACAGCAGTAAAATATTACCTTAGAAAATATGATTAGGATAAATATCGGCACAAACAGCTCAAGGGGGCTTATTCAATTTAATTGAACGGAAACGTTATCCGAAATATGAAATCTAAACGTAATCTAATTATTGATATCCCCTTAAGAAAAAAAAGAAAAAGAAAAATTCTAATTATTATGATCACAAATCTCTTTTGGTAATTCACGTGTCGCAATCAGACGATGGAAGTAGTTGGAGATACGATTACAATTAGATGTATACGATTGATATCTAAGTACAAGACGTTGGTAAAATGTAGGACTACGGTTGCGTTACAGAATCTCAAACTTATTTTACGGGACTACGCATAAAATTCCAAAAGATGATTTTTCAAAAAGCGCTTTTGCCACCCGCAGAAAGTAACCTATAAAAAAGCTGAAGGCGTTGGGTGGTTTCTTCAACCATCAGTCTTCCTATCAACCACCGTTCGTTCAAGTATCATAACAATACGCGTATTAAGAAACTACAGTATTAAGTAAGATTTTTGTAATGGCGAAAAAGGAAGCGAAAGAAGAGGAAAAAGTTGCTTCGTCTTTAGAGGAATCAAGAACGAACCCATCTGTGGAGGACACAGAGATGGTGAGAAACTCAGTCACATTATCATCTCCAAAGCCATCATGGTTCACACCCGGAAGGTACATTTTTTTTTTCTTTTTTTCGCGCTAATGGTGGTTTTGAGTTTTTGCGTTTGGTGCCTGTTTGGCTGCTGAGAAAATGTGGGAAGAAAAAATGAGGGAATAAGAGAGAAAGAAAGGGGGAAGGTCGGTTTCTCGTGGTTTTTTGTTTCGGTGGCCTTTTTGGGGTTTCTGGGGTGAATTGGGTTTGTTTCAGTTAAATGAAGTTTAATTTAGTTGAGTTATAAACGAACAGCTGAAGTGGAATACTTTGCATTCAGTTGAATTGAATTAGAATTTATTTGAATTCCAATCTAATGATTAGCTGCATTGTGTTAGAAGCCGAGTTGTTTACAAACTTAAACAATTACCCTTTAAAGGGGGTGAAATATACAGTAGTAGCACAATGGCTGTTGCTTCCGTTTTGGGGTATAAGAAAAAGGGTTACATGTTGTGTCACCGTGGAGCCGATTGTGTTGTTGTTTCTAAGTCTTGCTAATTAATTGAAACATTGGCCTAGGACATGAAAGATTCGGTTCTTTCTTGGGGTTTTTAAGTTATAACTGACTTTGCAATTCTTCTCAGGCTTCTAGTTATTTTCTGTTTCATCAACTTGTTGAATTATGTGGATCGAGGAGCAATTGCAAGCAATGGTGTGAATGGAAGGCCCAAAAATTGCTCTGCAAATGGTACTTGCACTCCTGGTACCGGAATACAGTAAGATTTACTTGGTATTTTCATTTGAATTTGTAGAGTTAATCTGCATTTTATAGTGCATGACTGACTTATATGTCCTCCTTCAACTAGTCAGCTCAAGCTCAACTATCTGTACATGTGTGCTACATTTGCATGTCTCAGATCTTACTGGAATATGCAACTTCTTTAACCAATGTTTGGTTTACTGCAACTTACAGGGGGGATTTTGACTTAAACAACTTTCAGGATGGTGTTCTGTCATCTGCTTTTATGGTTGGACTTCTTGTGGCTTCTCCAATATTTGCTTCCTTAGCAAGAAGGTAATGACATTTATAAGTTGCATTGTTGTCAACCCATATTCCCAAGTGAGAGGCATTATTGTCATATGTTCTTGTATCTTGATGTGGGCTCTAGTGTAATCATGAAGCGAATCTTAGTCCTAGAGTGAATATAGTTTGCCAGGTTCATTTGAATTGGAATGATAACTTTTTGGGATTTTTTCTCAGCTTTTGAAGTATTTTCCAAATGTTGAATTCTGATTTACTATTACGGTTTTTTGTTTGAATCCTTATACGCTCATGAAACTTTGCAGTGTAAATCCATTTAGACTCATTGGAGTTGGATTAACAGTTTGGACACTTGCTGTAGTTGGCTGTGGTTTTTCATTTGGTTTCTGGATGATTGCAATCTGCCGGATGTAAGCTATTAACATATCCATTTTCCTTTCTTCTTTTTATTACCGAGGAGCAGTTTTAAAATATTCACTACGTCTTTTATTGATTGTCTTCAGGTTGGTTGGAGTAGGTGAGGCGTCATTTATAAGTCTCGCAGCACCATTTATTGATGATAATGCTCCAGTTGCCAAGGTTTTTTTTCCCCATGAAATTTACTAATGAAACAGTAGCTGTTTATGTTTAACTCAGGGGGTTAATTTTGAATAAAATTTAATTATGGATGAAGTCATGTAATCTTCATGAAGAGTTTCTATTTTAGTCTTTTTTTTTATAGGAACTTAACAACGTTGTATTATTTCATCCATAGTTTTCTGCTAGATGAAGGGCAGATTGCCATTCATCTAAATATGTACTGAGCATGAATGCTTCTCTAGCTCAATTGTTTACTCTCCATAGGGGAGAAAAAGCACTCTCTTGGGTTATTTCATCACATCTTTCTCTAAAATCAGTCACATAAGATTTTAGATTTTGGACTTTAGAACTAACATGCTGTAGACTTGGTCCTCTGATTACAATGCAAAATGTGTGCAGTTCCCAAGTTTCTAAAACTTTAGAATTATGATATTGTAGTTATCTACAAGTATACATTGTGAAAATTACTTGTTTACATGAAGATCCATCGCCAATCCTTAGTTTTCTCTACTTCCGCTCTTGGCATATGCTCTGGCCTGTTAGATTTTATATTGTTCCCTATACCTGCAACACATGACTTGGAGGAGACTGTAGGATTGATTGAAGTTTGTTCATGCTTTGCAAAGGAGTATTCTGTTGGAGTGAAAGAGAATCCAAACTTCTACTGAAGGGAGTCTTTTTCATATTATTTTACATTTTCAATTTCCTTTTGGTGTGGCAAGTTGAGTTACCCATCTTAGTTTCAAATTTGAAGAATATAAGCCCATCTTAGAAGTGATGCGTTTGGAAAGAGTGAACAAAAAAGTTTCTGTTTAGTGTATCTGTTGATTTCTAATTGCTCTGTCGATGCAATAAACTAATTCAAGATCTTTCGAAACTTAAGCCCTCTTCAAAATCTTAATGGCTTCTCATTCTGATATAATATCAATTCCTGCATTCATTTTTGACAATCAGAGTGGTCCTTTTCTATTTACTTTCTTCATCTGTATAACCTGTGTCTTATGCCCTGCATTTGCTTCAGAAAACCGTGTGGCTTGGAGTATTTTACATGTGTTTACCCTCTGGTTATGCGATCGGCTATGTTTATGGTGGCTTGGTAAGTTTTTTATTTTTCTTTTCTTTGTTCAAGTATGATTAACACAGTTCTTCTCAGACGTTCTAAATAACTTTAGATTTTCGTACAACTCTCCGGGTGATCATTTTTTAGCTTTTTGTATCGTTCATATTTTCTGTTGATCATCATTTGTTCTTGTTGTCCTTTCAGAATGCTTTTTCTTGTCTTTATAAGCATTGAAATACAATCATCTTCCCCATTTTTTTTCCTTAATAGGTTGGTCATTATAACTGGCGCTATGCATTCTGGGGTGAGGCAATACTGATGTTTCCATTTGCCGTCCTAGGTTTTGTAATGAAGCCTTTGCAGCTGAAAGGTGCATGTTTTTTACATGCAGATTTTTCTTGATCTGGCAGGCATCTTCCAGCTATTTCTAAATAATTTCTGGATACAGGTTTTGCTCCTGCAGAATCAAAAAAGGCATTGACAGATATAGAGACAGCTTTTCCAGAAGCTCAAGGTGACACAGTAGTGGAGAATGATAGTTAAATATAATTTGCAGATTAGCTTCTTTTTTCTCAACTAGAAGCCGTAGGTTTATGATAGGTTGATTAGTTTTTTGATGCCTTACAAATATCTCTTTGTAGAAAATTGGTGTACGGTAAAATAGTGTATATGTTAGTTTTCTGAGTTTATGATGATGCAGATAGGGGAGAACGGGATGACAAAAGCCTCAATAAAGATTCAAGACCCAGGTGAGGCTATAAACCTTGAATTGCGTGATATTTATAGTCTATGATTGCATTTCCAACTATGTGTTTGTATTGACTTGAGTTTCATGGCAGAAGTTCTACCATGACACGGTATTAAGTGTGGAACTGTCCTTAATCATTGGGTTTTGTAGACAGATAAAAATTCGAAACAACTAACCCAACATCTTCTTGTTGATCTAATTGTTAACTATAATAAGTTTTTGTGATCTGAATTATATAATCACTCCATGTAATTCTAGATTCGATAACATTTGATATATTTGTACTTAGAAAATATTGATTATATTTTGCTGCATGTTCCAGGTTTAAAGCTACATCGAATAGTGTGAATCAGTTTGTAAGATTCTTTAAAGACATGAAAGTGCTTTTGAGTGATAAGGTTTTCGTTGTCAATGTTCTAGGTACTTTTTTTTCAGTCTTCTTTTCATAAGATTCTTTAGGTGGCTTATTTTCTCATTCTTTATATGGATTCTCTCAGAAAAATCAGTTACTGATAGCGAGTTGCAGATAGAATTTTTTTGCTTACAAATTTCTTTTTGGGTTATCCAGGATGTACTAATCTCCATAGTTGTATTGCTCTACTATGTCACTGCATGTAAAATATTTTGAGAATATAGGTGGCTGTTTGCAGGTTATATAGCATACAATTTTGTCATAGGTGCATACTCGTATTGGGGGCCTAAAGCTGGTAAAAACATTTATAACATGGTAAGCTTTTTACCTTTCATGTGACATCAAAGCTTTCATATCATTTAAAATATGAATGTTCTGTTATGATCTCAAATGTTTGCATATATTGATAGAGTTTTTAATCGAACTAAAGCTCCATAACACCTGATCTTTTCCAGAACAATGCAGATATGATCTTTGGAGGAATTACTGTTGTGTGTGGCGTACTCGGTACACTAGCAGGAGGTTTTGTTCTGGATTTCATAGATTCGACAATCTGTAATGCTTTTAAGGTAAATGCTCAAGCGTTTAAAATTTTTCCTTCTTCATATACTTCTTTGTCAATTACATCATGCATTATATTTTTCCCGGTTGGGCAGTTGGTCATATGGGAATAACAAAAACTGGTTCTTTTTTGCAGCTTCTTTCCACGGCAACATTTTTGGGGGCAGCATTTTGTTTCGGTGCCTTTTGTTCAAAGAGCATGTACGCTTTTCTTGCTCTTTTCGCCGTTGGTGAACTATTAGTCTTTGCCACTCAGGTGTATTTTTTTCTCCCAAGCTGAAAAACACCTGTCTTTACCCATATGAGACTCTAGTTAATTTTGCTACTGCAGTTATTACATGCTTTTCATTCACTATGAAGAAAATACAATGCATTAATCTTACAAACAGTGAGATTATGTGTTCTACTAGTATATAAGTTTTATTTTCAAGGACTTCAAATGGCGATCTTGGATTGGAATTTCCCAAGCTCTGCCTTCCAAAAACTGAAACACGTAAAATTCATGTTATTGTAGCTCTATTGATACTCCTTCCAAATAAACGGTTGTCTCATTCGCAGGGTCCTGTAAATTTCATATGTCTCCATTGTGTTAAACCAAGTATCCGACCACTCTCTATGGCTATCTCGACTGTGAGCATTCATATCTTTGGAGACGTTCCTTCCTCACCACTTGTTGGGGTCCTTCAGGTTGGCATTCATAGTCCTTGTCTTTACAGTTAACTGAAATTGGTATAGATGATAGTAGAATGTTGTGTTCTGATAAGAGTTTAAGTTTCTGAAGCTGTAAGATTTTCTGTTCTTTGCATTGGTTCGTATACATGTTTCAAATGTCTCTATGCTGGATTAACTTTGCGGATGTTCATGGCAGGACCGAGTTAACAATTGGAGGGAGACTGCTCTTATTCTAACGGCTATTTTGTTTCCAGCGGCTGCAATTTGGTTTATTGGTAGGTGCTTGTTTGATATTTTCTTGCGTGGGACAATTCAACTCTTTCCCTGTTAGGTTGCAGAACTTTAATGATATGTGTTTTTTTTTTTTTTGACCTTCAAATCCAGTAGCTATGAAATCATTCTAACAGTTGTCTAACGTAACAGGAATATTTCTGCACAGTGTGGATAAATTTAGTGAAGATCATGAGGATAAAGTCAGCAGGATCGAAAGATCGAAGACAACTCCTTTGCTTGAAGATGAGAAAGCGGAAACAACACAAGCTTGTGCAGAACCATAAATTGTCTTCATAACTTTTTTTTTTTTGTTTCTTTTTTCCTTTTTGAGGCATTATTTCTTGAGTGTATAGGTTAGATGTTATTTTCTTCTTAGGTTCTAATTTTACTCCTGATGTAAGTAATGTTTTATGGAAAAGAAAGTGCGAGACTGTGTTCTTGGAGCAATTTGCAGATCAATGTTTTAAAGAATAACGGTAATGGAAATTCATAGAAATAGCCCAAGTTACTCAATTTACAAAAGCAACTCAGTGATCATTTTGGTCACTTTAGTAGAGAAAAAACGTCGAGCATTTTTTCACCACTAAATGTCAAAAAAATAAAAATAAAAAAGTGATGTGGGCACCTACTAAAGTACTAAGCAAGTTGGGTTGATTTTGTCACTGCATTTAAGTGCCATGTCATTTGACACTTCGATTAGAATAAATATTTTTTGTCTACCACAAACTCGATCAAAAAAAGCGTCAGGGAATTCAGTCCAACACGTGTCAGACACGTGACTCAAGCGAGTCTCCTCATTCCCACTGCTTCAAGTCTTAAACAACTGTAGTGGTAGTATTATGAAAACCAGGTTCTCTTGAGCTCACAGAGACTCCATTTGCCAAAGGCGGGATTCAATTCAAACGTGAGATAAGAAGTTTAAAGAATCATTACCATTGGGAAAAACCGTTATATGCTAAAAACCAAAGGCAATCGGGCCCATAGGTTCTTTTGCTTGTTTTGGAAAAGCTGTCTCTTTTCCCTTTATTTCAGATTATAAGCAGCAAACAGCAACGTTCTCACTCCTCACTATATCATTTTTATACGAAAAGCCTTCTTCTTTTTCTTTTTTTCCCCAAATCAGAACTAATCAATAAGCTCTTGTTTTTGTTTTGTTTCAATGGCACCAACAGCAGCAATGTTAACATTGTGTTACCATAACAGTTACAAGCCTTCTTCTTCTTCTTCTTCATCGCGAACTTTTCCTTCTTCTTCGAGGCCACATGCTATAGCAGCAGCAGCAGCATCTTCTCTGGTGGTTAAAGTTTCAGCAGCCAAATGGGTATCACAAGGCTATGCCATATTCAAAGGAAGAACTGAGGGCAAAGAATCATCTGCTGTTGTTGATCTTGATTCTTCTTCTTTTGCTTTGGAAAAGAGTTTTGAAGAAGCCCTTCAACTCAGTTGCTGGTGAAGTAGAAGCATCAAGCATCACTGTTTTGAGTTTCCCAATCATCATCAAATGTGTGTACACAAGAAATTTGATCCTTCCTTTCTGTACATAACCATTAATCTTTTTTTCAGATACATTTTCGTTAACCATTATCAAAGTCTTTTTTTTTCTTTTTCTTTTTTTAAATCAAACACGCTATTTGTTTTGTGCAAATATAAGGTAACAAATGCTGCTTTTGTTGGCAATCACTTCGAACTTGCATGTTTTACTATGTAAGACAGAATTATCCGAGCTACACCCCAAGTATTTTATTCCACAACGTGCCTGAAATTAAAGGATTCAAAATAATGTTCAAATCCGCAATAAATGGTTCTTCAATTTTGTTCGTCACATGCAGTACATAATGCAAGCAGCTACATGACAATAGACAATCCAAAACTCAACGATGGGAGAGAAGTAGCCCAGCTGCACCAACTCCGATGAGTAGCAGTTACAGAAGCACCAACTCCGATGAGTTGCAGTTATACAAGCGATAGCTCGCCAGCCTCAATCGACCTCTTTACAAGTTTAGCCCATGATTCGTTTGTCTCGGTGATCACCCTTAGAGCATAATCCTGTTTATCACGCATGTGGGTTCAAGATCAGAAGGTCCTCCATAATATACTAATGATGATGGGAATAAAATGTTAACCCGAATACATGAGTACCTTGTTTGCAGCCTTGTTGCCGAGACCAAACTTGTTGGCAGGCTTTCCGTCAGGGATCTTGTAGTCTCTAAACCAGTCTCTGATCCCTGTGAGAGTTCCCTGAAACGAGTTACCGGAATGACTTAAGATTGTTTGTAACTGCTATTATAATCACCTTAAGATTGTTTGTAACTGCTATTATAATCACGCTTGTACATACGAACAAAATTTCAACAGTTTGGCCATCAATCCATCATTCACTACTCCAACAAGAACCAACATTCCAGTTCAGCCCACCCAATTTTGCATTCTTTCTATAGCTGATGTACTTCATATTTGCAGCTATCATTATCATTTTCATAATCACTTTCTTTTGCGACTCTTTTAGAATATTACTTACTGGAAAATGCTTCTCGACATCATCAACATCGTTTACAAGGGCAGCCTTTGGGTCATCCAATGAAATTGCCACTATTTTCCAGTCAAGTTCACCTTCATCAATCATGGCTAAGGCACCCAAGGGCTTGACCTTAAGAATTTCACCAATCTTTCTCCTTGTTTCACCAATCTCAACAACATCAACTGAAAAATAAAGGAAGCGAGAAGGGTTATGAATAGGAATCTCAACTTAATGTAGAACAAGTAAAGGCAGAAGTGTGAAATTGAAGGCCAAAGGTTGAAACAGAAATGCAGTGAACTACCTGGGTCATTATCCCCAAATGCCCCTTCAACTTCAGAGTTTGCAAAAGATGGATCTTCCCATGTTTGTGGAAACAATCCGTAATTCCAATTTATGTTGTATCTAAGGGTCAAACACATAAGATTTGAAAAAAATCAACTATTTAATACTCAAATAAACGTTTTTACATGATCCAGTAAATGGACTGTTGGTTACAAGGAGAGAGAAGATACAACTGAACTTAAAACAGCACTTTTCATTTCAAAAAGCCTGTGGGGTAGATTGTTTCACATTGATTAAAGCCACGAATAGGAGCTCCACACAGACTTCAGATAAGGCTTCGTGCTGTACAAAGTATTAATTATGTTGATAGAAACCACTTGTGTGTTCAAAAGATTTTAAGAATGTGGAAAATTAATTGAACATCGCACGAGGAAACATACTGGGTGTATGAAACAAAGAAGTCCAATGACTTGGCTACCCAGGAGGTACAAATTAGCCTAATACACAAGGTCACTTGGAAGCTAAATGAGTTTAAAGAGTTTTGAGACTGTGACAGAAAACTGTATACCCTATTTTTCAGTTCAAAATATGCCCACAACGGAGAAAAAATGGAGATGGATTTATGCTGCCAATTCAAACAGTGAAATCAGGATTTCATTAAGATGAGTTGAAACATTTGAACATTTTAACTGTAAAGATATGTTCTGATCAGGTGTAGCAAGCTAGCAATCTTAGAAGTAACACAAAAGCAGCTTTCATTCAAGGAAAATAGAAATTCAATCACATTGACCAATGAGAACAAACTACATCCCACAAGAAATGAAATTAGAGAATCTTACGGGTAGTATCGAAGCTTCCCCTTCTTTATATCCTGTTTAATAGGGGTGTATAGCTCATCAGTAGCAACCTCCATCTTTGCACTTGATTCTTTGGGTATTTCAACAACAAAGTTGAAAACACCGTCACCCAATTGCAGTGGTATGTCATGCCAGGGAGAAACCTGCATGGCAAGGACATGTATGTTTTAGTAGGCACACAAAATGTAACTATTTGCTACAAATGTTAAAGAAATTCAATTCATAAGCTCATACATAACACTAAATTGAAAATGAACAATCATCTGTTGTGAATCCAGAAAAGTTAAAAAATAATTCATAATAGCCGTCAAAAGACAAATGCGTGCCTATCCAACTATCCAATGTTCTACCCTTATTCCCTCATAGACTTAGTTCCTGGAAACTTCCTATTTCTCAACATTCACCATTTTATTCACAAGATGTTTCAGATCCCAGTAGTTTTCCAGAATAGAATAAATTAATCACAGATTTCTTTCAATCATAATTGAGATATTTCATTATATGCCTGACCTCAATCAGCCGCCAAATTCGACCAAAACTAGTCATGAAGCTCAGATTTTCAACCACATTTACAGTGTGTTCTATTTGCTCATTTTCAGAAATAAGAAGAAGTAAGATTAATCCAATTTCAATGAACTCAATCCACGACAGCTGCAAATTGGCAGATGAATAAGACCAAATTTCTGATAATCAAGTCGTTCAATCATTAAAAAATGCAATTATCAAACCCAAAAACCCAATTATACTCGTCTTCCTACTTTCCATCCAAATTTTAATCGCCCAAACAGAACCCAGAAGCAAAATTATATGTAAACTAACAATGACAATCAATTGGAATTTTCGAAGACAAATTTGCCCCAAATTAACATATATCCAAATGCAAAAAATTATCTCGTAAGAAATTAAAACTTAGCATCAACCTGTCAATAGATTCCCCTTTCTTTCACTCCCAACATTTTCCCAGCAGCCAAACATGGCATAAGAGAAACATTTCAAGCCACAACTACTCATTCCAACGATAGCCTAACTCTAAAACCTGTTGAATTCCAAGTTTTCCCATTGAATAGTTTTCTTTTCCCACATTTTCCTGCAACCCAAACACAAAAAATAGAAACTTTTTTGCTAAATAAAAAAAAAAGAACCTTTTTGCCAGAATTGTCAACGAAAAAGACTCTGTAATCTAGAGTTTCAGGCTGGCCCTCCTCTTTGATTTGAACCTGAGGATTATAAATAGCCCTACATGAAAACAGCCTCTTTGACGGAAAGGCAACTCTTTTGGTACCAAAGCAAAGATTTGTGATGTGGGATTTGTGTTTCAGAGCAAAGGGTGTTTTGGACAGCAAGCAAGAAGTGGTTTGGCTTATCGCTTTTGCGGCTGCCATAGCTGCTGACTGGTGACTGTGAGTGGGAGTGAGTTAGTGAGAAAGTGGAGTGAGTTTTGTAGAATTGACTAGAAGAGTTTTAAGGCCACGGGACTACAGGAGCACAACTGCACAAGTATGAGCCGTAACAGGTTGGTCTGTTTTTGTCTTTTTTGATAATAACATATAGCACCCTGAGTTTTAGGATTTCTCAAATTAAGATATACCTATGTAATTTCCTTAAGATAGGACTATTTAAAACCCACCAATTTCTTCGTTATACCTATTTTAAAAATTAAATTTACTATAAAAAATTTAAAATTTAAAAATATCAAAATTATCCTTCACTAATTTTTTTGTCTCAAGATTAACATATTCTCTCTACTCTCACATTTTGTAAACTAAACACTCAATTTTATATATAAAATTTTTTTTCTTGATATTCGTTAACCTTTGTATTTAGTAAAAATTAATTTCTTAATATTTATTAACTTTTATAACTGATAAAAATTTGTTGATATCTGACCTTAAATAATGTGTTTTATTTTTCTTAGTTTGTGCTATCAATTATTTGCAGCTAAAAGAATATATTTGATTGAATTGATGAGAATTTGTGAAATTGAGATGAGAAAGAGAAAAAAAATTAATTAAGTAATTTTATTGGAAATTATTTAGATGATAAAATTCTTAATTAAAGAAGAGTGCTGAGAAGAAATTAGTGAGATCAAATATCTTCATTCTTTCCTTAATTCTTACTTTTATTTGATTGACTGAATTACCCTAATAATTTCGAATTTTGACCATAATAATGTAAAAACTTATAGTTGAATAATAGAGGGATACTTAAAGTTATTTCACATACAAATAGGAAATAAGTCATCTTATTTTAAGGAATCTAAATAATGACTATTCGACTATATTTTATATAATTAAAGTATGTCATCTTGATGTTAAGGGAATAGATTCAAGTCTTATCCTATCATTGCAAAAATTCCTACGCCCCTCTTACATTATAGTTCATGTCAAAATAAAAATATTTTTATTTTCCAGTGAACTATTAATTGTAAATATCTAGGAAAAAATGAAAAAAAATGAAGGACGACCTATTTCAATTAATTCGAAAAATGATATCTCTAAAGAAATTGTAGAACATTAGGGAGCCGTATGTTATTAATCTATTGGGAAGATGGAAACTCCGGGGGTGTTGGGGTTGTGGGGCAGTGCCAAAGGGCCAAATCCCCGTGATTCACTGCAAGTTGATTGATTTTGAAATTCATGAATCTTGACTGTTGTTTAATGTTTATATTCGAAATTCATAATGTGAATCATACTTACATATTGTTGATGCGAGATTTTGTGTTTGCTCGGTTACGCCTCTTATAACTTCGTCCTAGCAGATCCTTGTGAACACATAAACTGGTCCGAGCACGCTGGGAGTTTTTCCAACATAAACCCTCTGACGCTCAAGTTAAAAATTTAAGCTTACTTTCTTTAAAACTCTGTCATTAATCCTATAGCTCTCCAGTGATTTCCTAGGCACTCTAATCCCTATCACTTTCCTTTGATTCTTACTTAAAAATGCTCTCTCTATAATTTCTTTTACATCTCTTTTTTAGTGTAATGGTATGTAACTCTTTTACCTTCTTTGATCGGCCCTTTTATAGCTTTCCTCAGCACTCGGCTTCTTTCTTCCACGTTCTCCCCTCAAATCTCGTTCCATGTCAAGGATGCTTGAACGTCGTGGTTGCGGTTAAGTGCGCCTCGTGCCTGGACTTGCGGAAAGTGGTGATCGTGGCTGAGCGGTCTCGTGTCTGAATTTTCAAAGAGTGGCGTGTGTTTCGATAACTGCTTTAAGTTGTGTCTATCGAGCTCGACCTCAGCAGGGAGCATCTTTAGTACCGAGCAAAGAATTCCCGCTCATCTAATAGTTCCCGCAAAAGACCTCCTCGGCGTCGAGCAGAAGATTTCTACTCCTGGTTAGCATAATGCTCTACGTACATGAGCAGATTTGATCCTCGCTTTGGTCTGGTCGTTATACATTCCCCAAACACATATGGGTCTATATTAATCGGAATGGGGATGATTCCAGTCTTATTTGGAAAATATCTTTATATTTGGTGATAGATTAAAGAAATAAAAATTCATTTTATACGTTGTTGGCTTATGTGTAAAGTTACGTTGATGTTGACTTATTCTGACGTGTAGTTACTTCGCCGTCAATAAAAGTTGGCTAGCTTAAAAAAAAAAGTATAGAATTAATTTTGAGTATAAAATTGCCGTTTACAAACTAATTAATAGAAGCTTTTTATTAACAATAGAGATTTCGATTCGAGGAATATATTGCCGAAATCGCTCGGTAAATGCATTGCTGACGTAAAGCAAATTACAATGAAGGGAAGTTATCCCTTATTGCTTCAAGAATATGGAAAGCGTCAATAATTACTATAATTTTTTTGTAATATTTTAGATTTATCTTAAGTTCTAGTTTTATATTAACCGATCACTTTACTGTTAGTCAATATTAGAAAGTTTAAGACAGAAGATTAGTTTAACCCTAAATTAATTTAAAAAGAGAAAAATATATTTAGGAGGTTTCGAGGGTAAAATGAGTTTTTTTGATATATTCTTTAGTGGTGGTTAATAAAATTAATAAAAAAATGATTGGTTGATATAAAATTAAAATTTGAGATGATTTTGAGATATTAATAAAAAAAAATTGTGATAATTACTTCCACTTTGATACGATCTAGAGATGGTTGAGGGAGAATATTTATGTAATGAAACTTGGATCATTTTGCATCTACTGTATATATATTTACTTGTTTATTCATTCATGAGCTTATGAATCTATGCACATATTTCTAAGGAAGTAGTTCTTCCTTTTAATAAGTCCTTTTATCCGAACAAATATTATGGACTGATCAAATAGGAGCTCTAACATAAACATGCACAATTTAGTTAAACATGATTTTGTAGAGATTGCCTGGTCATATATCTGTATAAGCAATTCTTTGGTATCTAATCAAACAGGCACAGAGGTACTCTTAGCATAAACGTGAGTTACAATCAATGTCCATTTTTCTTTTTCTTTTACACACATGCAATACAGCCTCATCAATAGCATGCCAACATTAATCGACTTCTTTACAATGTTTAGCCCGGCACTCGTTTGTCTCGGCGAAACACCTTCGAAGTATAATCATGTTGGTGATGCACAAGTTTTATTCCACAATCATAAGGTTACATATATATATGCATAATATTATTTAATAAGGATCAATATTCATGAGCAAGAGCATAACAAAATTTCAACACAATTATAAAATTAATTATTGTCTTTTATGCAGCCTTGTTGGCTCTTGAGACCCACCAAACTTGTTGGCAGGCTTTCCAATCGCTGATTGCTGCCAGATGTTAAAAAATCATCTCATAATCTTCAGATCCTTTATAATGGCTGGAAGCGCCATTCCTCATCTATCGTCCAGCGGAAATGACGCCACGTCTCCCCCCCAGTAATGATGAGTTGCGTCATAGCTAGAAGGTGAATCTATGGATCCCCAGTCCAACAATGGCTTATAAATCTTCTCATGATCAATACTAAGCTAACAAGGTTGGTGCGAAATTAAAGCTGAAGCCAGAGCCGAAGCAATCCCTCGTGCCCGAGGCCATAGGACAATAGGACATATTCTAAGTTTGGACGATCTCGTATATTATATATCGTCATTTTTTGAAGAGAGGCGAGAATCGAGATTGTGCATCCAGTTGGGTCGGGCCTTCAATTTAATACGCCTCACTATCACAAGCTCAGTCAGTTTTTTTACGAGGCAGGCCTGCTGCTCTATGTAAACAAGATTTGGACAATTACTTATGGCGTGATTGATGAAGGTGGTCGGTAATATCATATGCAAGTCATCTGGTAAAACTTTTAACATTCGGACAATCCAAAATCGTTATAATTTCAAGAGATTTGTTGTTTTTCAACCCCTTGGCTACTGACTTTAACGCTTGTAACCCAGACTCAGTGTTTTCGCCAACGGCAAAATAAGATGGCGTTTCGACACACGTTACCGATTCCAAGAGGCATTTCCTCCAATAGATAATCTCCATGGTCCCCGAGGGATGCTGACTGAATATAAGCAGACCGTTATCGTTAACCCTCTTTTTCAATTCATTAGCTGGAATAGTACCCATTATGGCTGCGACACCTTGATTACGGGTTGTGACAATAACCTTACTTCTTGATGCAACCGCGACAAATAGAACTCTCAGATTAGTCCAATCTACGTATTTCTCGTTCCACACGTCATCCAAATCAAAGTTGAAATTTCTTTCCAGACAATCCACTCTTCAGTTTGACCTGAAGCCAACTTAGATTATCATCAGAGGCTGAGGCAGTCTCCGGAGAAATGGTATTGAGAATTGCTTTGGTGACCCCCAAAACACAAGCCTAAGCTTTCAATTCAAAATGGGATTACACCGTTTTGTCATTGTAGACGGGCAAAGCCCGAGTTGTCTTCCCCGATCCTCCCATCCCTATAATAGGAATAACAGAGAATCCACCATCAATTGCACTCAGCATCATCTTTCAATAGCAATTCAACCGTGCCTTCTTCTCTTCTTCTCTGCCATATACTTCAGCCTCATCCACCAATGACGCCGTCTCTTGTCGTTTGCTTCCTCTTTTCAACCTTCCTCCTGAATCTTCTTTCAAGTCCAATTGGTCTTTCTGTGTTGCAATATCTTGCAACCTGAAAGTGATCTCCTTGATTTCAAATGCAATCAAATTTAATAGACTCGGGATTGAATTTGGTGCAGTAAGTTGGAATGAGCTTATTACACGACTTGTTACTTGTACTGGGATGTTGTTGATAAGGTTGATTCGACATGTTCCTCCGAAAAGCCTCAGCTGCAAACTCATCTAATTTGTCTTCCACATCATAGGCCACGTTTTGAAGTTACCCCTCTCATCTGCATCATCAAACACTGCTTTGACCTTCTTCAACATTCTCTCTCACTTCTTTATATCAGCTTGGATATGCTCTTGGCGTGCAAATAGCTGAAGAACATTCGCAGCCAACATTCTTGAAGAACATCTCAATGGAGACAGAGAGAATGACCCCTCCAACAGTTGACATTTTTTCCCCCTTTTTTGGGAAGCGAACAAAAGGGGTTATTGAGAATGAAGTGATGAAAATTAAGAACAACCTGTTTAGGTTGTTTTGTGAAGACTAAGGCAAAAGGAGAATGACTACACTATTGCAGAAGAATATTGCAGAGCTTACCCAGCCAGCAAAATCAGAATAAGAACAAAATTCATACATTATTAAGCAAAGCAAACTCGGAAATTTATTCGAAGCTTAATTAAAAGCTATATTTAAGATTTTGTCCAATGTTGCAGGCTAAGACATATGAGTGTTTGGGGTGAGAATCAATCAAAGAATGACAAAAAAGTAAAGTGAAAAGAAGATGCTAATTGATTAGATTTCTCACAAGCATGCAATTGGCATTATTCCTTTAGATTAAAGCACGTCTCATCCCAATTGCTATCAATTGTAAAGAATAGTACTATAAGAATTAACTTGTAAATTTTGGAGACGAAACAACTTGATTAGATTTCCTCTGAACACAATTTCTTCAATTGATAACAGTGTCTTTTCCTCTGAACACAATTTCTTCAATTGATAACAGTGTCTAATAGAACTTGCATTATAGAAGTGTAAGTAAATTTGTCAAGTGTATTTACTGACTCGAGGAAAGTTTCAAAAATGCAAGCACCGTGAACATTTTTAAATATGTGCCTGCCTGTAAATTTACCTCTAGCGAGCTATGTAAAAACTTAAAAGAATAATTAATAAAAGAAAATAGGTTAATTAAGCTAAACACATTCTCAATTTATACAAGATATCAACTGTTTCGTTACATTTAATGCATATTTAGTTGGAAGAAATATGAGGAGAGAAAAGGAATAGAAAGCAGAGAAAAAAAAAAAAAAAGAAGAGTTAATCTCAATTTTATTATTTAATTTGACATAAATTATTTTCTTTTTCTCTTTTCTCGGCTTCCTTCCCCTCCCCTCCTCTCCTTTCTTTTCATTGCTTCGTACTAAAGATGTGAAAATTAACGCCGACTTCTTAATCTCCATGTTTGACTCCTTCCTCTGCCAGATAATGAACCAATCCTTTTTTCCCAAAAAAAAAAAAGAATAATATTACATATTATTAACAATTCTTAGGGTAATTCAAAAAAAAAAAAACAATTCTTAGGGACTGTTTGGCCTATTTTGTTCAACGGTTTGTAATTATAAAAATAACTACAAAATTTGAGGACTTAATTGAAAATATTTGCATTATTTTTCTTAAAAAAATGGAAAATAAAAATTATCAGCACAATTTTTTTTCTTTTGCAGTTGGCTGTAAACCCTAAACCTCGAAAGCGGAGAAATAATTCTTCTCGATTTCACGATCATTTTCGATGGCTTCGTCAGAGATCGAAGTGGTTTCATCGACAGAAGCGAAACCGAATGAGAACCAAAACGACAACCAAGCTGCCGTAACGGATGTGTTCTCCGCCTCTGCTTACGGAGACTTCGAGAAACTGAGAAAATTTGTAGAAGAAGACGGCGCTTCCGTCTCTGGACCCGATGGAAACGGCTATTTCGCTCTCCAATGGGCTGCGCTTAACAACTTCGCCGATATCGCGCAGTTCATTATTGACGTAATGCATTTTTTCTCAATTGCTTTGATTTTGCAGCTACTCTGCGTGTGGCATTTTAGTTATATTTCAAATGCTGCTATTTTCTTTTTATGTTTGAGTAATATGAACACCTTTTATCAACAGATCACATAGGAACTCTAATAGGAACATGTGATACAAGTTGCGGTACAACTTGTGGCTACTGGACTAATGCATTATGAATGGTTGAGATTGGATTTAATATGTGTTATTTCTAAGGTGTATTTGTTACACGTGTTGGATAAAATCTTAGTTGTTGAAAATTCACTTATCCAATGACTTGAAAGTTGTTTTTAGAAATGAGACACTGTTGATTTGCATCTTTAAATGTGGTAAGGATTGAAAAGAAAAGGTCGGAATAGGAAATAGATTAAATAAAATATTCTTTTTATGCTTTTGACTAATTTTTGCTCGTGGTTCATTGATGAGGTATCTTTAGCATTTTTGTGTTTTTTTTTTCTTTTTGGGCTTGAATAGTAAAGTTTATGTTGATACGGGGTTTTACATTTTCTTGAATTGGTTTTTCTTGTTTTATATGGAATATTTATAAATGTCGTTTGATCGAATTGAAATTTTTGTTTTTATGCTGTTCTGGCTGTTGTTGAAGCATGGGGGTGATGTCAATGCAACTGACAACAATAGGCAGACAGCCTTGCACTGGGCGGCTGTTAGGGGTTCAATTGCTGTGGCAGATGTGCTTGTACAGAATGGAGCTCGAGTCGAGGCAGCTGATGTACATGGTTATCGGGTAAAATTCTCAAGCTTTTGTGGGTAATTTATTTTTTCTTATACTGAATTCAAGTTGAGAATCAGGCAATCTGTGTGTAGTAATGATACTATTTAGAAAAAAAATATTGATATAGAGTATATTTCCGATAAGATGTACTTGTATGATTTTAATGCAGGCAGTTCATGTTGCCGCTCAATATGGACAGACAGCTTTCTTAAATCACATTGTTGCAAAGTATCATGCAGATTATGATGCATCGGATAATGAAGGGAGGAGCCCTCTTCACTGGTATGTTGATAATCACGGACTTTACAGGTTTTTTTTTTTTCAAGTTCTGTTACAATTAACCGGTAGAAGATCCTTTACTTTAGGATGATTTCTTAGAAGTTCAAGTTGACAGTAAAATTTCTGATTGTCATTAAAATGTAGTGAACATTGCTCAAGTGCCTAACATGTATAATTGCCTATGTAGAATAGTGCACTTGTTACATAAGAAAATTAATTAATGATGCCGTTAAATTTGTTTGAAGTATCTAGTATACGGCTGCTTTTGTGCTTGAGGTTCTATAAAGTTTTGCATGTTGAATATGTTTTTGAATGTTTGATGTGTTTAACCTTTAAATCTTGGCAAGTGACTGCTAAAGTGAACCAGCTGTTCATGGTTGTAATTGTTTTAAGTCAATTTTTCCTTTTGCTGAAATCTTCATTTTTGTTCTTCTCCTTTTTGATTGTGCTTGAAATTCTTATCCTTTTCTCTACACTCTTACACATTTGACAAGTACAGTAATACCTGATTTCAGTTTCTGTTTCAAACCGTTTGATTCTAGGGCATCTTTGGATGCTTGAGGTTAATAAATGTTTAACATGTCAGTACTAGCCGAAGATGTTCATGTTGAGTTTCAGTACTTACACCATTTTGCTTGCCGTAGGCATCTTTGATCAGAAAATAGTAAATGCCTGTTAAACATTGTTCTCCTCATGGTGCTATAAACCAGGGCTGCATACAAGGGATTTGCAGATACAATTAGACTACTACTTTTCAGAGATGCAAGCCAAGGGAGACAAGATAAAGATGGTAAGTGGGCTTTGAGTATCCTCTGGATCTTTTATTTGACGTGCTTTCGCAACTTATAAATCTTTAAATTTGATGAAAAAAATCCATGACTGCAGCTGGGTGTGGCAATAGTTTTATCCGACAAAACAAATTAGATTCATGAAGACAATCTTATTACTACAAAAGAATAACATTGATGCACGTCCAAAGAGCTAGCTCCTTTATTATCTATTCATCTTTTCACAACTGTACCAAGCTTATTGGCTGTGATAATCGTTTTGGTAGCGAAACTGAAGTGAGTTTCTAAATGTTTTCAGGGTGTACCCCTTTGCACTGGGCTGCATTAAGAGGAAATGTGGAAGCATGCACTGTCTTAGTACATGCTGGCACAAAACAAGAATTGATGGCGAAAGATAAAGCTGGGCTTACTCCAACTCAGCTCGCATATGATAAAGGTCATCGGCAAGTCGCCCTTTACCTTGTACGTGATTCTGTGTTGATGTTTGCCTTAGGTAGTTTACTTTGTTCAAGTGATTTGAAATTAAGTCTTATTTGTTGAATCTGTAGGGTTTTAAGCTTATGGAACTTGTGATTTTTTGAGGAGATATTTATTTCTTGAATATGTTTAGAAGTGAGGCTAGTTTTCTTTTGTGTCTAGGGAACTTGTGATTTTTTTCTGTTCTTTGTCTTTTGAAGTGACATGAAATCACTATTATTGTCAATTTTTATGGTGTTCTTCGTTTTTCTTGTCAATGACTTCCAAAGTTAGATTTGGAGTGGTTAGATACTTCTTAAGAGAAATAATCATGCAGAAATTGGAAGAATTTCCTCTAATTTGAATTTTGAAAATTGCTCATGGAATCTACGTTATGTCATACAAATACAAATTAGGGGTACACCTAGAAGCATGGTTTATTGGACTTTCAGATTTGATTTTCTGGCACTTTATATGTTTTGTTGATCAATTGCTGAGTATGTTTGTTCCTTACTCCCAAATTGGGTATTGGAAAAATGTTTGGTTATTTTCTTTTCATATCATCTATATCTTCATCATCATTGGAGCTTAGCAACCAGTGACACTATACATATTTTGTCGGGTTTTTGTTTCAGTCTAATTCACAGCGCATGCATCGAAACCACTGGGGTGACAAAATTTGTGGTCGGAAGACAAGTGATATTGGTTATGCGCCGATTTTGTTTTCTATCATTATCCTTTGCATCGTCCTCTTCATCAACTCAGTTGTGGCTGGTAGGAAATCTATAGTGTTTGAATATTTCATGGTTTCAATTGGTTTATTGGAAATTTGAGAATTTAATCCTGATTGTGTCCTTATCTGTCATGCTAGCTCCCAGGTTGACCAAAGTAACTGCTGTTCTTGGACTTTGGTCATGGACTGTTGTTTCTTTAGCTGTTGGTTCACTTATAATGTTCTATAGGTGTTCAAGGTAATTTCTTGCGCTGTTATTAACGTTAAGGTTATAAAGAAATATTCTTTGTTTTTGGTATTGACTTATATAGTATGTGAAATGAGGAAATATTATGTGTGCCTTTGTCTGGGATGATACTGTCATCTGAGTATACAATTGAAACAATTGGAATTATCAAGCACTTCTATTCCAACTTGTGTTTCTTTGGTGGTTTGGGGATCATTAATCTCTTTGACTGAAAGTGACTTGCAGTCAACGTAATCAGCAGGTTTTGACTATTTTCCTGTGTTTTCCTGACTATGTATAAGCAACCTAAAGTTTGAAAAAGGCAACGTGAGTTGATATTTGTGCCCTTTTGATCAATGATACTGAAATAGATGTTTCTTTTCTACTACTGTTATATTGGCATTTGCTTATCTCGAACTTGATGTCATTTGATATATTATCCCTCCCTGTTTATTTTGATAAATGGTAATAGTTTGCTTCTCGATTATTTCTTATTTCTTAATGTTCAAGTTAAGTTTATGATGAAATCTTTTAATTGCCTGCAGTAAAGATCCAGGTTATATTAAAAGATCACAAGATATTGATAATCATACAGATTCAGAGGTATGAAATTTTTCTCTTCGAATTGGATTATGCCATATATTGTTCAACCTCTAATATTAGCAGCAGAAGTTCAGCACTTGTTATTTTAATTTAGGAGTCTTAATTCCATATTTGGGGAAAGAGAGATGGTGGTTTTATGGAAATTTGGTGTGTCAAAAATTTTTTGGCTTGTCAAAAATTTTTGGCTTTTTGTTGGAGAGCAATAGACGTATTTTTGAAGATGCTCAAGTTGAAGATTGTGAACTTTTATGGGACAGGGCTAACTTTTGGAATTGCGTCTGGCTTCAGATATTTGGTGAATGGAGACCTGAATGTTTTTCATTCTTGAAGGGAAAGTGGTTGTTTGATGATCATGGTGTTTTGTGGAATCTTTTACTGAGATTTGTATTTGATTTCATATAGTTTCTTCATAGAGGACTGCAATTGATCTGTTGTGATTATTAATTGAACATATCTCTTATTGAAAAAGAGAGCTTCAAAACCATATAATGGTTGAGTGCTTTCTACACTACTGGGTGAGGGACTGAAATTCAATCGTACGAAAGTTATTTATTAGCACATCGATCTAATAATCTGAGAGATATTAAAGTCAAATTTCAAAATGTGAATCTGTTATTGTTATCCACTAAGAGCCTGTTTTATCCATTACCATAAAGTAGTTTTCCACAAATTGCTTTTATAGTGCGGGTGATTGTTCGGGGTGGAAGGGCTGCTTATTTAGTTTTGGACGGGTACATTGACGTTTGGTGGCCATTAGAGTTACTTAATTCGTTAATGATGTATTGTCATTTGCAGGATCCCTTGTTGACTATTGATCTAAACAACTCCCCCATATGGACAGGAAATTGGTCTCAACTCTGCCCTACTTGCAAGGTCTGCTTGATGACATTTCTCTTTGTAAAGAAGATACTAAATATATTAGTGGTGCATGTTTATTTTTTTTTATTCTCAGATTATTATTATTATTATTGTTTTAATTTTCAGATAATTAGACCTGTTCGCTCTAAGCACTGCCCTGCTTGTAAATGCTGTGTGGAACAGTTTGATCATCACTGCCCATGGATATCTAATTGTGTTGGGAAGGTAAGCGGTTGGCTTGAACTATGCTAGGATGGAATTGAGATTATGGCATTCCTGAAATGACTGAAAAGCTTGATCAATCAGTTATTACTGACCAAAAGTTCAAGCACACAACAAAACAGGTCACTTTTGGGGTCTGTCTTCACATTTCTTCATTCCATCCAAGTTGACCAAATTTATGTTTATTAATTCTGAATCTATGCTTATATAGAACTTGAAACACACCTCTTAATGCAATGTGCCGCACTTTGAAACCAATTACTGTAAAGCAGTTGTGATGCCAAGAATGATGTTATCCAAGTTATATTATGTCAGTGTATTACCCATTATAGTCTTTGATCTTGCAAGAATGATGTTAAAATGCGAGATTTCCTAACATAGAGTCTTCAATATTAGACCTGATTTCGAGATCTCTGACATTCTTTGGTTTTGTATTACATCCATACTCTTTATATTTGTTTCTTTACCAGTTGTTACAAGAATGCTTAGTACTTTTCTTCATTTTATTTGATGTAATCTCCACTTGGATAATTGACCTCAAGATGTTATGCACAACTTTGCTTAAAGCTTTAACATTTTTCATTTCTTTTTGCCTCACCTGCATATGTTTTATCTTTAAACTTATTTTTCATGATGCTTCTTGCAGAGGAACAAACGGGATTTCTTTATTTTTCTATGCTTTGGAACTTTGACTTCGTACCTTGCTAGCGGCATTGCAATTCATAGTATGTAGATTTATCCATGTTCCCACTATTTAAATTTTCAAGGACATGTATAGGTGCTTTGTACCTAATATTCTATGTTTTACAAGATAAGGGCAATATTTCATTTATGCCAGGAGTTTGGACAGCACCGCACTTGCCTGCTGATGGAACATGGATTCGCTATGTGCTGGTGCAATATCCTGGTCTTGTTTTGTTTCTAGTTTTAGACACTATTATTTTGATTGCTGGAACAACCTTGACCTCAATACAGGCTTACCAGGTAATTGACTGGAGACTACTAGACCTTTGATATTTTGTGGTAATAGTTTTCGAGGGTATATGCTGTTAAGGTGGGTAGATCCCCATGAGGTTATTAGTTCCTTCTTCTTCTGTTAATGTTCTTGTTTCCAGTCCTATTCAACCAATACCTTTGTGTTATCACTCATATGTTAGTTGATGATCATATACCATACAATATCATTCGAATTTTCTTATGTACATTTGAAATCACTCTTGCGCTTGTCAAATTTGTTGCACCTATTGTGATAGAAGATCGTTGATGTCCACAATTGATTTGCTTGAGCTTATGATGAATGTACTTTTCCTTTTGATATTGCAGATAGCACGGAATATCACAACTAATGAGTTGGCGAATTCTATTCGGTATGATTATCTTCGTGGTCCAGATGGCCGGTTTCGTAACCCATATAACCATGGGTGTCGAAAGAATTGTGCAGATTTCTTCATTCATGGTTACACAAATGATGATGAGCTTGCTTGGCCACCATTACAGCTGGCTGCAAGATAGGACTATTGACTTTTACACACTGGTTATTACTACTAAGCTCGGCTGGTTGCTCTTCTTGGTTGTAGATAATACTCAGGTAACCCTTCGCACTGCTGGGAATCCTTGTCATCTTTGACCCTAGCCATTCTTGTTGATGATATATATAAACCTTTCCACATTGAAACTGTATCATGTGCTTATTGGATTGCTGTTTCTGAAAAATGCAATATACATCAATATACATCAATAGAAAATATTGAATTTATTTTTCATGCAAGGAAATGTGTTCTGTAATACCAAAGTACAATTTGATTTATAGGTAGTCGATATTCTGAAGATCAAGGAACAATTCATTGCATCCAAACATCTTAAGCTTCAAGGCTAGTCTATTTGCCTTAACATAGGAAATGAACCACTAGGTTTTAACAAATTCGAGGGCAATATGTGTAAAATACGAAAAGCTTCAACAAATTCATCTAAATACAAAGGCTAATATGCTTACAGTACCAGAAGTTGATTCACCCTTATTAAGATGCACTCCCCTGTTAACAAATATAAATACAAGAGTTTGATGAGATCTGAACTGCCTTCCCACTAAACAAATAAAGGTCCGCCAGGTCATCATAGACTGTTTGAAACTTGATGAGTAAGCACAAGATGCAGATAGTTCAACAGCAAAATGTCAGCTTCAGTGAATCCCACTAGGCCATGTTTGATTCTTTACAGGTTTGAGAATTGCTTCAACCTCCGTTAGAGCTTCCTGATCCTTTCCAAAAAGTGCCAGTTCTGATGCAGCAGTGACATTCTCCTGAACCTGGTTATAAAAAAGCAATGTTTAACTAACAGGCCAAAAAATAAATTCAATATTTTTTATTTTGATTGAAGTCTGAAGACATTTCGGAGAAAGCTTGAGAGCAAGAGGAAATGGATCCATAAGACTCAGCATGATTAGGAGAGATAATTACTGGAAAAGAATTTTATGTTGGGTGGTACAGAAATGAATCAATTAAGCAAACCTGTTTAACAGAGTTCATGCCAACCAGCACCGATGAAATATCCTTATTTGACAAGCTGTATTGCATGGCTATCTTTGAAATGTTCTTGCCCTTCTCTTTACAACGGGCAGCGGCAGCTTTGCATGCAGACTGTCAAAATGAAAAAAAGTCTTAACAATATAAATGACTGATCAGATTTCAAGTAAGATGCGATCCATTTGAGGGAGAAAGAATACCTTGAGTTCAGGTGAAGCTGGGTGCCATTCTGGAGGACCATTATCTGTAAGAAGCCCCATTGCAAGAGGGGAAGCACTAATGACGCCTACACCCTTGCTCTTCAAGTAAGGCAGTAAATCCTCCAATGTTGAATCATTAATACTGTAATGGCAGTACGAAAGAATTACATCAACTGCACCAGGTGGCACCCGATCAAGCACGTAGGTAAAAATTTCCATGGGAAGTCCGGTAATACCAATGAAACGGATTTTCCCTGCTTCCTTCTGCTTCTGAAGGGCAGGAATGGTCTCATTCACAATCTGTTATCAGAAACAAATAAAAGCAGCCCAAACGTCATGATTACATTTATTTAAAATACAAGAGTGAAAACAATGTATAAAAAGTAAATAAAAATCGTAAATATAAGCCAGGATTCATAATACTGACCTGATCAAGAGACCCAAATTCAATGTCATGGCACTGCAGTATGTCGACGTAATCAAGCTGCAACCTCGCCAAGCTCTCATCAATGCTCCGAGTCACTCTCTCAGCACTAAAATCAAAACCGTCAACATACCGCCCGCATTTTGTTGACACAATATACTCATTCCTCGGAACGCCCACAGCTTTCAGTGCCTTACCAAGCATCTTCTCAGACAATGTGCCCCCATAGTATCTTCAAAATTTGAGAAAAGAATCGAAAATTAGAATTGAAATTGAAAAATCAAGCACAACATTCATGTACAATTTTCTGCCCAAATGAATCGATTAATGTCATTTCCATCCCAAATGAATATCCCCCATTTCACGACCAAATATATTTCTCATAAAATCTAAATGAAGCAATACATTTTTTAAATCATTTTCTTCCCCTTAATTACATAAAAACATCATAAAGATTTCACTTTTAACACATACAGACTTCCCATTTTCATATCCAACAATAACTAAGCTAATTCCATGTCATTTTTGTTATTAATTTTTTTTTCCTTCCTGGATCAACCAATAATGACCGAACTACAAATAAAAAATAAAAAAAAATATTTCAATGCTACTATTTATCAAAAAAAAATTAATAAAATGGGATAACAGAAACAACACGTACGGAGAAGTGTCAAAGAAGTTGATGCCGAGACGAAATGCTTCGCGGACTGAGGCAACGGCGTCGTTTTCAGAGACGACCCCAAAAACGTTGCCGAGCGGCGAGGCGCCGAAGCCGACGCAACTGAGGCGGAGGCCCGTGTTGCCCAATGGTCGGAGCTCTAATTTGCGAAGTGGGAATGCCATTTGAATTGAGTTTAGGGCTTCTGAGAGGCGTTTGGGAAGTGGGAAAAATTTTGTGAGAACATAATTTCTTTATTTACTCACTTTTTTTTTTCCCGGGAAAAGTTTTTAACTGTTAAAAGAATATTCGAGTGGAAGTAGTTTTTAACTGTTCATGTGTGATTGGAAGGAAATTTCTTGTGGGACCCTTTCAGTGGATAGTGGGTATTATTATTATATCCAATTATTCGGTGGATAAAAGATATAATAGATTTACATTGTTAATTATACCAAGTAAATGCAATTATTGTTAAATGACTGGCGAATTTATCTTTATTTTTTAGTTTACATTTAATTTAAAATGATAGATTTTGCAAGGATAAAATAAAATTTTCAAATAATTAAAAAATAAGGAAGAAAAAGATAAGGTCGAGAACAGATCAATTCATTATTCTTTTTCCTATTTATAGTTAGTCATTATCTTCTTCTTTTTTTTTTTTTTTTGTTTGGAAGAGATAGTCATTATCATCTTAATAAAATAAGAATCCAGTTAAAGAATAAAAAAAACATACTAATCCATAAATATGGTTCTTGTGCCTCAGAATCAAGTCCACTGACAAAATCCGACCCGCATCATTTTTTCTCGTTTTCTTTATATTTAAAATATTTGGAGTATGCATGTAAATAACCCATGCTTATGTCTAGGGGAGATCAAATCTTTTCTAGTATGGATAAGGAAAAAAAAAATAAAAATTTACCATTTGATTATTAGATGATTCTCGCATCAGAAATTTACAAACGTTCGCAATTAAACATGACTTTTATGTATGTGTGTGTGTGTGTGTGTGTGTTAATAGGCTCTAATGAAGTACAAAGCAGGCATTATTAAAGAGAGTATATAGATTCCAAGAAATTTCCATCATTTTGGCCTACTTGGTGAATGCAATTTTAAGATGACATTTTGAGGGGCCGGGTTAAGTGTTAGTCCGTCTGTTAGAGTTTCTCTATCAGCCTGAGGGAATCTCTCAATGCATAGACATGATTACTTTGAATATTAGCACAAACTTTGTTCGCGATAAGAATAATTTGTCTCCTAGACCAAGAAGCACGAACAAAAATTCAAAGTCTGATCGGTGCTAAAGCCACCAATAATCACCAACCATATTATATTTTACAAATTTCAGCATCATTCTTATTCCTAGAGAATCTAGTGTGTTACACCCAAGATTATCCTGCAAGTGATTATATGAATAAGAACCAGGAACCTTCTCAACCATTTCACGGACTATCATCAATAATATAGGGGACACAGCTAATATAAATTGTCAATTGCATCCAGCATTTTCAGTCCTGGAATCAACATGCAGTTCAACACGGACTCTCATCTTTTTGTACACCAATCCATTCCAAGTGAAAAAAATAAATCAAGCTCTGTTTCAACACAACTGGAATATACTATGTCTTTTGGCGAAGCACAACCCATTGCTCTACAGAACCTTACCTGAAATTTACAACTATTGATCTCCCAGGCTAATCTTGGGTCGTGATCTCAATTTAGAATTAGAGTGACCATATCTATCTTACATATAAGCTCATTTATCACCCTTTCCTAAGCAATGTACGACAGCTCAACTGTTTTAACATACAAAAAAATTAATTATTTGTTAGTAATGGAAAAACTAATTAATGCCGAAAATAAATAGCGTTACACCAGACACCTGTGTATTGTAGATATATATACTTTTGTTTAGAGTACTCCTTTATATGCTTTCTCCTTTTTTTGAAATTTTTTTTTCTACCCAGCGACTGCTTGGTTGAATCACCCGTTCGTGTCACAAAGGGTATAAAAAAAATAGAGATGAAGTTAAAAGATCAACAAATGATCAAAAGGGGCGAAGTTTGAACCCGAGTTCCCTGAAGCGCACGTCGGCAGCCTGTGAACATGAAAAGTCAAAGAAAAGTTCCATAGGAAAAGCATTGTTTGTTTTCCTAAATTAATAATTTTTTGGGGCCGTTTACACATTCTTGCTTTTTAGTTCACATGTACCAAAAACTATTTATCACAACTGGTATGTGCATTGGCTTATCAGCAAATTATTGGCTTCAATTTGTGAACATCATACGGGTTCGGTTCGGTTCGGTTCCCAAAAAAAAGAAGAACGCCTCCCCTTTAATAGTCGCTGGGTTTTTTATTTGGTCACTGACAAATCTTGATTTGAAATTTCAACGCTTAGTTGGTGATAAAAGTCCACAAAACAACAAAATGGAGGAGTGTTTATGGCATTAATTTGTCAGCAAAGACAGACCCACTTAACATAAAATATTCTCATTCTGTTGCATTGCCTCACAAGTTTACTCATCCATCATAGGCACCGAATTTCAAGAGCCATTTTCACATCAAAACTATAAAGTTGATGAGTCAGTCTCCAGTTATTGTGGAGAAGGTTTTGAACAGGAAAACCCTTTTGGTTATTAACTGCAGGAGGAGAAATTTCACACTGCTATAAAGTCTTGAGCTTCTACGTGTAAATTATTCTCGTGCTTATTTGCTTTTGCTTGATTTTGACGATTTCATAAACACAAAACAGGTCTTAATATTTGGGTATCGTTGGTGTTGGTTTCTTGTTTTGCAGGCCATTCCATCAGAGGGAATTTAAGCTTCTTCAATGGAGATTTCATCAATCAAAGGGCTACCAGAACTGGTAAGCCTAATTTCTTCTGATCATTGAAACAATTTCGATGGCTCCGTTTGGTATCTTGGTGCTGTGACGAAGGCTCTATCTGTCAAATGATGTATGTATTTGACAGCTGGGGAAGATAAGCAACTATGCTAACAAATATGTTCATGCAAATGTTTACAAAAAAAAATAGAGCCTTAATCATATTAGATTAAATATGTTGACATTCACAGTCATTCAAAGGTCTAGAAATTTGACTAAAATAGCAAATTTTGTTTAAATTTTTTCTGCATAATAAATTTGCAGGGAATGGAGGATCTCAGCTTCATGAATCAATGGCACATGATGAATTCTATTGATGAGTTCAACTTACTACCTCTAGCAGCGGCATTTGGCGAGAATTTGCAGCATTCTTACACCCTCCCATCTTTCAACAATAACACCGGCATCGATAGACCCCAGAAGCAGCTCAAAACAAGCACTTGGAATTCATCAGAAACTGGGTTTAATCCCAATAATGTTTCTAGTATCAACATGAACCAAATGGGCATTTTGAAGCCTAAACAAGAGACGGGGGCAGGGTACCCATCTGATATTTTGCCTTCTCAAGTTTCCTTTGGAAATAACCAAAACTACGTGTTCAAAGCCAGTCAAGGAGCTAAAAGAATTAGCCCTGGAGCTGGAAACAGACTCTCCAATACACAAGATCACATTATAGCAGAGAGGAAGCGGCGCGAGAAGCTCAGTCAGCGGTTTATAGCTCTATCTGCTATAGTTCCTGGCCTAAAGAAGGTACAGATATATATATATATATATATATATACACACCTCCGAGATTATGCTGTAGTTATATTATGAGCCAAATTTTGATTATTTTTTGTTGACAGACGGATAAGGCTTCGGTTCTTGGAGATGCAATCAAGTACCTGAAGCAACTTCAAGAGAGAGTTAAGATACTTGAGGAGCAAACAAACAAGAAGACAATTGAATCAGTTGTGTTTGTGAACAAAACACAGCTCTTTGATGAAGGTGACAACCCCAATGGTGCATTCAACGAGGCACTGCCAGAAATTGAAGCAAGGTTTTGTGACAAAAGTGTCCTCATTAGGGTTCACTGTGAGAAGAGAAAAGGTGTCTTTGAGAAAATAGTGGCTGAAATTGAGAAGCTTCATCTTACACTCATCAATAGCAGTGTCATGACGTTTGGGAGCTGTGTTCTTGATGTCACCATCATTGCTCAGGTAATACTCTTTTGCAACCACCCATATTTTGTTAAAATTTTTATCTTTCTACGAAGAAATAACAGAAAAAGAAAATTTTCTTAATGCTCACAAAGAGTTTTGTGATCAATGCATCTGCGTTAATAACATTATATCGATTAACAATTCTCTGTACAAAGAGTTGCTAGTCTGAGCTTTTAAAAAAAATACAATCGTCCTTAAAAATCTTCAAGCCTAATAATGTTCTTTTCATTTTCAATAGATGGATGCGGAGTTCAACATGACTGTGAAGGATCTTGTAAAGAATCTGCACTCAGCTTTCCAGTTGTTCGCGTGAAGGAATCACTTTCAGTTTCATTTCAGCTGCTGCAACTACAAAATAAAGAATCCTGATACATATGGAATCAGCTCAAATTCAGCTTTTTCAAACTCTTATTGCATACAGAGCGTGCAATTCTCCACCAAGTTAGACCATTACGTGAAGCTTTGTTTGCTGTGAGGTTCATTTTGCAAGAGGGTTTTTTAAGTTCATTTTTGCATGGTTAAAAAATATTTTTACCATGTTCTGTACTCACCCTCTTGTTTTAGAACAATGATCTCACAGCTTTACTAGGCCTTTTATTTTTTCCATTTTTCCCTTTTTCAAAGGAGAAGTTGAAAACTCGACGAAACCTAAACTATGCCCTTTTCATACCTAAAAAGTTGAAAAGGAATTAGAAAAGAGAAAAAATTAAAGGTTTTTTTTTTCTGGGTGGGATGGAAAGCAGGCCTTGTCTGTAGTTTGTTTGGTCAATGTTTTAGAGGCATCTTGAAATTATTTTCTTGGGCCTCTTTTGATTTGTAATGTCATTTGGTCTGTGACGGTTTGGTTCATATTAATGAATTAATAATATTGTTCTACGCAGTATTGATATTATCTTATGATATATTGTGATTCAAATCTCCAAGATTCTTCGGAAGATGATAATTTATTTACAATTGGAACTTTTGACTACCACGATTAGGCAACTAATTAGCCCCACAAAAGATTGTAATCTTTTTTTAAAAAAAAAAAAGTGATTAATTAGTAACATTCCACATTTAGCATAATAACAATTGACCTATGCCTGGGGCCAACAATAATCAATCAATATGCTAGATGGTTTAGGGATGGAATTCATAGAAGATGGTTTAGGGATAGAATTCATAGAATTATTTGATTAAAAAGAATTAAGATTCAATATTTTTTTAATATTTTTATTGATAATAAAATGTTTCTATCTACATCGAATCTCATATTATAGCCAAAATCTTATAAATTAAACCCCAATCCACATTTTCCTGAAGACAACTAATAATGCAAATTAGGCTGGAGTTAGTAATTTAAAAAATAGCGTTTAAAAAAAAATGGAGATGCCTTAAAAAAAGAAAAACAAATCAGCATTGATAAGTTTGTTTCCAAATGAATACAAAATAATTTTATTATAAGTTTGATGTAACAGTTGAGATTATTAATTTATGTGGAAAAAAAAAAGTTGTTAAAATATTGCAAATTGAGAAGGTGTACTCTCATTGGAAGAAGTTGTAAGTTGACCAAAAGAATGGCAATTTCTCTCTCATCGGCCCACGGCTTTCGCATTAAGATAAGGTCACCTACTCATTTTAGTTTTTCTCTAATCTAAATTCTAAATATAATGCTTCTTGCAATAAATAAATAAATCTAAATATTATGCTGATTACACCTAAAACTAATTTAAAAAAAAAATCTTCTGTCATTTGAGGTATGATTGCTTGAATCTACAAATATAAAGATTTATTAGGAAAGAGGAGAAAAAAAGAGTTAAAGATAAAATATATAAAAATAATAAAGAAAATGATGTAATAATTTTTACACTAATTGTCCATACAAAAAGACGGAGTTTATTAACAAAAAGAATGGATGTCCATCTTTGAAATAATGGATGTTAAGCCAATGGGGTCTAAGGTAGCATTTGTTTGTTTGTTTGTTTTATTATTTGTTTTTTTTTTTTAAGGAATCTAAATAGGTGAATTAGACATCTTATTTATATTTATTAGAAAAAAGTTAAATATGATTATTTGACACTTGTATAGTTGTATCCTTAGGAGCGAAATGTATAAAGTGATTCTGTTTTTAATTTAGAAAACAAGTATATTTAATATAAATATTTTTTAGATTAATATTTACTTCTCATTTCGAAAAAAAAAAGGTACAAAAGTTTTTTTCTCTTTTTCTATTGGTGCAAATGCTTAGAAATCAAACATAAGTTTCAAAAAACAAACAATCAATTTTTTTTTAAAAAAATGTCTTGACATTTATAAAATTACAAACTTTAGATATTTAACAAATAAGTTTTACTTTTCCAAGAAAAATTATGAATGATCATATCAAGTCAAGATAATAAATATATGAATGACAAGAATCCAACATACTAGAGAACACGCAACAGAGAACAGCTAAAATATTTTCTTAGTGCCTCTTTGGTACAACTTATTTAAAAGTTATAAGTGCGTATTTAATCTCATCATAATTTTTGTTATTATTTGTTTGTTTTTTTAATAAAACTTTTGAAGTTTATATAAGCTATTTTGTCAGTACTAGAAAAGCGTAAATTTTGAGCTTTTGGGAGTAAATGTTGAAAAGTCATTTTTAAATGTTAAAATATCTAAAATATCCTCTATTTATTTAACAATCTTATTTTATTCTTTTTATAACATATTTTTAAAATTTTGTCTATTAAAATAATTTCATAAATTTTTAATAAAAGTCATCATTTACAACCAAACAACTAAAATTTTTTTAAGAAAAAACTACTTAAATAAGTTCTACTAATAAAAACTTTACTTAAAAAATTGTACTAAACGAACCTTAATGGGATTTGAAGGGAAGAGTTGCTCCCTCATTCTTTTCATTTTCAAACTTACGGCCGCCTTAATCGTATTTAATGGGGAAAGTTGTTCCCTCAACTCTTTTTAATTTTCAAACTTACGGCCAACCTCTCACTCTCATACAAATGGTGCCAAAACCGGAGCTTGCTTAGTAAGCTTTGTATGTCAAAAGAGAAAGAATTGGGGTGTCTACAAAGTTTGGACAGGTAACGAAATGAATAGAGAGCCAAATTAAAAAGCTCACGGTTAGGATTTACAAAGTCTATGGTCCTGTGTGTGGTAGGAAGCATTGAGCAAGCAAGAATCTTAATCATCCCGATAATACTAACAACCACAGAAAGGAGACAAGAAAAAGATTGAATCATGGAACCGATGTTGGCACCGACTATTATTTCTTGGAGGGTCTCTAGAAGCCTTGGAATTTATTAAGTTTGATCTTCCAACCGTGACCCGACAACTAATAACAGACAGAGAGAGGTCGGGGAAAAATTACGAGTTAGAATATTAATAAGCATTCTTGTCGTATATAAGGTTGTGGTACTTGTTTGTTTTGGTTGAGCCTAACCTCGGCAGTAATTCTTTGCTGATTGTCTTTGACTTTTCGCGGGTAAATAATTGAATATCATCGTTAAGTCCTTAATATAATTTCCTTAGAAAATTATCACAAGAGGTCCCTCAGTCAAATATCATACAATTCCTCGGTGGGTGAACTTCACGCAAGGCGCCAAGGCCTTGCGGTTGTGCTGCCACCTCTTATATTTTAGGAAAATTCTCCTCAAGCCTAGAGTATAGGGTGTGACCCCCCAAAGCCAAAATGGACCTGAAGATGGTGGAAGCGGGAATTTTTTTTTTTTTTAAGTCACGATGTTGAGTTGACTGATGACATTTTCATCGTAAACCCACTCCACTTCGAAAAAATTATTATAATAAATTCACATTACTTTTGAAAAATCCAAACAAAGAATAAATTTTGAAAATTAATCAAGTAAATCCATCTTCATTATTATTACTAATATTATTCTTGTTGGTGATTATATCCTTTTTATTATATTTGACCATGAAGGTTACTTTAACGTTAATTTAATATGATTATCTTACCCTCATGAGGTAAAAGTATCAAAATGTACAAAAATTTTCTTTTACTTCAATAATTATCGTATACAAAGTACTACTTTATTATTAATATTCAACAAAAATGAGAAAATATATGTATGACATGTGGAGTATTAAAAATTTTAAATTTTATTTTAAACATATTAGATTATTAAACATAAAACTAAATACCTTAACCATAAGCTACAATAATACATGTTTCTCAAGGTAATTTGGTTATTTTATACGATAAAGCTAAAATGGTAAAATTAAATTTTTCTTAAAACAACAGCAAAGATTGTTAAAAGTCCTAAGTTGAGAAAGGAAAAATATATTATAAGAATAATTTAATCAATTGATTGTTCAAACTTACTATTATTTTGTAATTTTGTAAAATAAAGAGAACTTATTGTAGTTATACTATGTAGGCGGCGTAGCTGTGAAAATATCCCACCCAGTCAAATATCCTTCATCCTTGAAGTCCCGGTGACAAATATCACCCGAAGCCATTGTAATAAATGTCATCCAAACCCCCTAAAATTGATTTATTCAACGTAAAGTAAACTGATCAAAGATGAAATTATTTCAAAACTAATTTTTCTTAGAATAACGATACTATATTCCATACTAAAAATGAAAATAATAAGAAATATTCTGTATCTTCAAAATTTCTGTTTCTTAAAAAGAAAAAAGAAATTGCAATTATCATAGACGTGAGTTTCTTGGTGAATCAGTACATCAATTATTTAATACACACAAACAGCATAATTCTAGACAGCCGCTACATAATTCTGGAGACATACATGTGGCATTAATTGTTGAAAAAAATCGATTGAATGAGAATGATATACATGAATGGTTTAGGATCAAGGACTGCAGCCGAAGCTCAACTCTCCGGACTCCGCCCAGCAGGTTTAGATCTGAATATCATCCAATGACAGTTCGTCTACGGTTAGCATCTTCATTTTCTGCAACGCAAGACAAATTATCAGGCAAGGCATTTGATACAAATGGGGGACGCATTTTTCAGCAATTTCAGTTTCTATAAAAATACCGTGATAAATTGAGGCGGATCATCCAGACTTGTGGAGCCTAGAATGATTTCTCTGTTCAGCTTTCTTGTGAGCTTGTGACACACCCTTAACTGAGGATTAAAAACATTTGGTAATGTTGAATAAGTTATAATGGCAATCATTATAATGTCAATTAGATATTAAACGAAAAACTTTTCATACCTCTGATCTGGTAGCTCCGCCAACAATAAATACAAAAATACGTTGGCCCATCTTCTTGAAATCACTAGATGCATGCCTTAGTACTGAATCACTGCTGTAAGGCAACAGAAGATAAATACCAACACTTTCCAGGGACATGGAAAACCAAAATAGTATAAGAATGACCAGCCATGAGAATAATGGGATGACCGAATATTCAAGCATGCAAGTGTCTCACAACAAAGGTCTTCATTAAGTAATGGGTTAGGTTTCACCAAACAGGCAGCAGAATTAAGAGAAAGAGGTCTACAGTACATGAAATTATAAATACGGCAGATTATGAAACCTATGGGTCTATGTAGAGAAGAGCAACGACAGCACCTTGAATAACCATCATCAGAGTTTCGAGGGCGAGCCCATGTCGGTGTCCGTCTGGATCTCATTGAATGAGCAACAGGTGGTTGACTAACTGCAGCAGACTGGTTTTTTGCATGGACGGTTGGACTCGGCTCATTCATACATGGATAATCATCCTTTGGTAGTTCCTTTTTACCAAGTTTTTCTATGAGTTCCTGAAAATGTGAAATCAATTGCATTAACAATCCACTGTGAATACAGGGGGCAGATACACATCTTTCTAACGTTTATTGCAAAGCCAATTAGAAATGGAAGATGGAAAACCCAGGAAACCAATTTAGATGTAAAGATAGATATTGCAAATTTTATTTTGTTTACCATGACACTAAAGGATCTTTGGAGAAAGTAAATACCACAAAATCACTGCAAAGATACATGGAACAACACATAGGGGTAAACCTAACTTTAGATGTACCTCTATCATCGGGTAAAAGCGTGATAACTGCCATGTTTGTTCTTCACCAGTGCGGTCTTTCCTAACTGCTCGCTTCTTCTGATGGTTAGATAGGAAGAGGAGGGAAAGAAAAGTAGAGCTTGTTGGTTAGAAACATACATGCAAAGTTAGAAGCAATATTTCAACTGACATGCAAATGTTTACCTTATTAATATCAAACTTCAGAGAAAAAGCTCCAGTCGAACTTTTTTTGATATCCGATGCTCCCCCAAGCAGTCTCATATTATTTACAGCAGTTATATCATCAGACTGTAACCTTGCCAACTGAAAGATATTCACGCAAATTATAACCCAAGGAGAAAGGTATTTAAGAAAATACCTTAAAAACTATGCTTGGTAAGAGAATTATCAAAAAATTACCATTTGACGTAAATAAGGCATAAAAGGAGGGGGGAAAAAAAAGAGGGGCCCCCAAAGGTTTAGATGCCAACCTTCATTATATTTTGACCCTTTTCACCCTCAAACTTCTCAGGATAAATGGCTGCAAGAATCATCAATAAACGCAACTTATTTTCACGAGTAACATCCTGCATAGAAGTGATACTTTTTTTTCATAAGATATACAGATAAATTTGTAATATATCAACTTATATGTACAACAAGTTCACACCTCATTTGTAGTCAAAAATTTAACTACATCCTTCAGTCCTGCATCACCAAAAACAAGGTCCTGCTCCAGCTGGCCAAGTTCTCTAAGTCTCAGCTCCCTGATTATTCTGTTGATTTTTCCTGCAATCTGCACAACCAGACCCACTTGCATGACAACTTGGCTGACAGAAATTTCAATCAGTCAACTGCTATTATATCCAAAATCTTTAGAAGAAAAATAATATTCTCCAGTTGAGAGGAATTTAAGCTAAAATGCACATGAATTTCTCTTCATTTTGACACAATAGTACGATCATATTATCAATAGAAGTTACCAAAGCTACAAGCAAATTGTGAATTAAAATAGCAGATAAATAAGGAGATCTCATTGGAGTTGAAACAAAAAGGCAAATGATGGTAATGTGGCTAATATTCTCACGTGATTCAAGAATTTAATGAGACTCAGAAAATAGCAGTCTCCGTTGCATTACAAATTAAGCAAAGTCTGAAACTTTTAAGTCAATCTAACTGTTTAATTCATTTGTGACCAAAGCATAAATAATGTTCTGAAAACTCAATAAACAGCAGAGGGTAGCACGGAATAATGATAAGAAGAAATGAGATGTGTTAAACTAAAAAGATGCTTCAGCACTACCAGAGTACTAACCAGTGACCTCTTAATTAGAATGGAATCTCTTCAGTTGGAAGTTTAAGGCCAACAATCTCTTATCGAAGAAAAACAAAACTATTGTTGAAAGAGGATACTCAAATGAATGAATGTTAACAAAAGAGCATTGTTATCCGCATTGATTGCATGCCTACCAATTGCTACAACGAACAAAATATATCTGTCGAATTAATTTGCAGTAACATCAGTTGGCAAATGGACAAAGATCCACATAGCATTTTACCAATAATTTCGTGGAAAAAGCATAACATGGCACAACACATTTCTTCACCAGGTTGCATGCAGGAGAGACAAATCGTGCCCCCAATGGGAGCGCAGGGGTTGCATCACCAAACCAAATACTAAATTACCAGACGGCGAAGAAGAAACCAACCTCTACATGGAGGGAAAGCTTGTCAATTTGGTCGCTGTATTGTGGCAATGCTTGAACCATCTTTTGCAGATCCTTTGTAGAAAGTTCACCTCCATCTCTAACAAGAGATTTGCGTAAGAATTAAAAAGTGAAAGAGTTCACATTTGAAAGTTAATAAAGCTTTATTCTCCAATGATATACCCAGTGACAGATTTTCACCAACCTTGCACTATGTTGAATTTGTGCGGCTTTATTCTTTGATATGAAGCTGGTCATTTTCTCATGCAACCGTTCACTTGCCTGAGGATCAAGAGCATTCACATAATTCATATAAAGAACAATAAAAAGGAAAAGGATAAAGATCAAAGAGATAAAATCACCAAACATACATCTGCAATATGTGCATGCCGAAGTTCAAGCCAGAGAGGATCATGTTCCTCCAAAAGAACTTCTTTTTTCTCCGGTGGACCACCTGTCTTGCTTGGAACCTGATGCAGTATTTATCCTTATTTTTGGTAACCAAAAGGCATCCACAAACAGATGCGAGAAAACACATAAAACTTCAAAAATTAGAACTTACCTCATGCACGTATTTATTTCCTTCCATATTCAGTAAGTCACGGCAAATTGCATCATATGTCCACTCATGAATGATAGGAGCAACCTAAAAATGCACAATTAACATAGAATTAAAACAGACAGCATGCATATTAAGCATTTTGAAAGTTGATATCCGATACATGCATCAAGAAACCTGATCAACAGAACGGTCAAGGATAAGCAAATCGCATGTTTCTGTCTGAGGGAAATTTTCAATGCTTTGTTTATATTTCATAAGACAGTTCCAGACTCCAGCAGCGAGCTTTGTTGGAATTAAATCACCAAAAGTTGTCATTGTCATTGTATCAAGTGATTTGGCAGCGCGGTAGCGCACTAATGGAAATTCCTGTAACATGCCTCTTGTTAACAAAAAAATTATACACATTCCCCAAAAAATAACAATACTTGAGAATCAACATGAGTAAATCATTATGAATACCCTTAATGAAGCAAAAACTGTAGCAATGCGGGAAGCCATCACATTCAAACACTCATCACCTCTGCGAGAAATTTCCTCATCTCCAAAGAGTTCCTCCAAGGCCCTTTCATCATCAGTGACAAAGCCCTGTTTTCAGAAAATCACAGTTGACGAAAGAATGATAACATTATAAAATAAGCTTCAATGAAAATGAGTAACCCGATAATGACCGAGAGAAAAAGAAAAAGGTCCACAAAATAATGCATTGAATTTTCAGGAACAAAAAGAGAGTCCCACAAACTTCATTAACCAGCCATCAATAGTTTTGAAATATACTTCAGAATTCTGATGAGCAAACAGATAAATATTACTTATGAGATGAAGAAAAAATAATCAAGGATGCTGACAGTAAAAACTAGATAAAATGCAGCAGTTCAGAAACAAAAAATCACGTCATCTGAGATATACTATGTTATGTGTACAAATTCAACCAACTGAGATAGTGTCAAATACCTGGCTGTCTATTGCAAAATACTCCAAATTCATCTGCATATTCTCAACAAAATGATAAAAAAAATCAGCGTGTATTTTTATGTTCCAAAACAACAATGGAAGAAGAGAAAAGGAAGAAAACTTATTGGAAAATGAGGTTGCTTCAACACAATAATCAATTCAAATAATTTTGCAGCACAACAAAAATAACCTCTCTTAGTGCACCTATGCGAGGTATAACAGTTGAATCCTTCTTGATGTGAGTCACCAGTTCCCTTGATATAGGCGAACTGAAGAAAACAAATGCCCTTTCCAAAAACAAAAACAAGTTATTGAAAACAGCAAGAAAGTTTGTGAGTTTCAAAGAGGAAACCACATATCAAACACCTAGGATAATAAGTAAACTTTTTCACATACTTCTTATATAAAGGCGATATTCCAGACATATCTGACAAGAACATGATAACACTGCCAAAAAGCAAAACAAAGAGATCAATAAACAAACCTTAAAATAAAAAATATATAAAAACCAAGCCTGTGCTATAGCAGTATATATCTAATCAGTTTAACAGGTTCTTCACAAATACAAGAAAATCACATATCTACAATTTCTAAGTTAACTCTTTCATCAATTATTCCAAATATAGGCATAAGTTATGACATAATTCAGATGAAGACAGGACATGCAAAAATAATAAAAAAAAAATGTCAGTTTCGCAGAAACAGATATTTAAACTAGAAAGAGTTTCCTTTCAATTTCCCTAGCATGAAAACTTCAATAATCTACAGTTCGCCATCCCTCCTTCATGGCAATTACTTCGGAAAAAAGTATAAAATATGTGTTTCACCACCATCAATGGCAAAGTATTGCAAATAGAGAGGCATACAAGTGCAAGAAAGAAATATAAAAGAACAAAGAAATAGTGACAGACTGTAAAAAAAAAAAAAAAATGTAATTATGCTAAGCTGAGAATAGAATGCAAATTACTTCTCTTTGATTGGTTGAATGAAGTATATAGCCTCCATGGAGGGCAATGGCTGCCTTCGTCTGTGTATGTCTTCTACCACTGCAGGAAACAATGAATGTAAGATACATCTACTGGGATCAAATCTAATAACTAAATATATTAATCTAACATCTGTTTCCATCCAATAGCTTACTAATGTCTCATCACCTAATTCATCATCCTAACAGCTAAATTTCCTAATCTCTAATTCTGGAACAAAATGTAACAAAAAAGAAATGCAACTATCTACCAACTTCAGCAAGTAATGGAGTGGAACTACGGATTCATTCACTTAGTCTATCACCTTGCCTTGCTTGACCCTTCAGTATTACCTTCTGAGTTCTGACCTTGAGTGGGATTCACGGTACATCTATGACACAAGTTTTTTACTCCAATCCTAACAAATATCCAAATGACAAAAGATTAAGTTTTCAAAGAAAGTTTGCTGATTCTTACATGAAACTCCTTCCTGTGTGATGTCAGCCATCTTCCACGAATGAGACATTATCTTAACAGTAAGTTTATCCATGATGAGTACCTAGACATTCAAGATTCCACAAAAATCAGAAATGAAATTCAGAAACACAAATGACATTTCAATACAAGCTGATAATATATACAAATAGTATACCTTCCATGTAGATTTCGAGCTCCCTGTTTTTGTTGAGCCAAGCATTTCATGCAACAATCCTGAGCTCCAATTTTACAGTTACAAAACAAATTAGACAAATAGTCCAGAAATCTATAAACACTAAAATTGAAATCATACTGGAACGGTGCCGTTCTAGTTGCAATTCGTGTATGATATAACGATCAGTGTTCAGTGATGAAGAAGTCTCCTTCTATAACTAAATCGCTGCGTTTATTAAAGCTGAGCATAATTATAGAATTATAGATAGTGATTGCGAAACTTACTTTCGCGGCTGATTTGCTTGAAGTTTTTGTAGTCGCCGCCGTAGGAAGAGGAGTCCGAATCGGAGTACGACATGTCGTTTTTACAGTTAATCGATGGATCCAAAAAAGAGGACGAGTTGGACAGAGAGATGGCGTGCTGATCAAAGCAGACAGACAGAAGGAGTTTAGACTTATAGAAAAACAAAATGATTTTGATTTCTTTAACTTAAATGGAAGTTAATTTGGTGGCTAATGGGATATGACACGCTGACCGTTGGAACGTTGAAACGGCAATTCCTCGTTTCGTTTTGTGAGACTTGGTAAAGAAATGGACCAGAACAGGCAGGGGTCTCTGAGCAAAAAGAAAAGTCTATGTTATGTCATCGTTAATCGTTGCTTACCTAATGAAATCGTCAAATATTTATTATTTAGTTAATGTAACTATATGCATGATATATACATTTATATAAGAAAATTAATATTTTAAAATAAACTGAAAGTTACGTTTATGAAATATGCTTTATAGATTAGAAAAAAAGTTTAAATTTTTTCGCAAAGTAAAACTCTAAAAAAAAATCACACTAGGGGTTGACACGAGTTAGTTTAGTTTTAAATTAAACTGAACCAATCGATTTTTAGTTAATATATAAATCTTACCAATTTGAAATAGTTTGATTATGATGTTTTAGTTAATTCCATTGTATTTTGTGATTTTTTTGATATTTGGTTTCTTTTAGACCGATTAATATTAATTAACTTTTAGAAACGAAGCGAATCACCAGTTTGATTCGTTATTTTAGTGGACCCATATTTTTTTGTCCACCTTTAATTGATATTTACATCTCTTTCCCTTATCTATATAGTGAAGGGTTCGAGTCTCCTCAATATTGTGAGATTAAAATTAAAAGAGAGAGAGAGAGAACTAATTTGATGAGTAATGTTGTGCATGTTAGTGGCAAATAACACCATCACACGAAGCAATCTTATTGATTTACCACCAACATAGGTGCTTCATAAGTTGGATGAGGTTTTCATGGAATAACGTCTGTATCTGTTGTTTCTTCTTAGGTGTTTACATCTGCAATATGTCAAATTCAAATTCTGGGTAGTTATTGATAACTAGTTTTAAACTTACAGAAGATTATGAGCACTAATATAGTACAAAGACGCAAATATTGTATTAGAGCTTGAAATTATTTATTGTTCCCAGCTGGCCAGCTACTTATTAATAACAAATTGAAGTATGCATTTAACAATATAAAGAGATTTCTATATAGGCACTTGATAATCTTTTCCCCATATGGAGATTTCCTGCAAGGATTTGCCGTTTCTAGGAAAGAAAAACATGCATACGCTATGCTTTTTGGGAGTATTAGTAATTATCATTATTTGTTAGGTTTGAGTCAATCAATATTAATCTTTTCTCCTAATTAAATAATTAGGTAGAGGTACATCTTCTATGTAGATTGTGCATAGAATATATATTCCTTTGCGGTTAAAAATCTAGACTATGTCATATTAACTAAAATTTAGATGATCCCAATAAATATCTAATGTAATTATTAATAGACTTATATAATTACAATTTAAAGAAAAAAAAAGAAGAAATTGATAAACATAAATAGTGATGGCCAAAAATAAGGGTTCATTCATTGGGTTCATTTAATCCTTAATGGAACATTTAAAATTTGTTTTATATTTAAGTTTAAATTTGACTTAGGACCCGTTTGGGATTATTTTTAGAAGACCTAAAAGTAATTTTGAAAATCTAAAAATTAGTTTTGGGGTTTGGTAAAAAAAGTCAAAATTACTTTTGTCAAAATCAGCTCCTCTTACAGCTAATTTTTAAAAATAGGGAATGAGTAACTTTTATATTCTGATTTTGAAAATCAATTTTATCATTTAATACAATTCCATAAATATCCTTAAAATTATTACTTAAACCCAAAATTATTCTTATTCAAATTGAAACAAAATAAATATTTTAATAAATTTAGATTATAATTCATAAATATAAATTTATTAATATCAATTTATTGGTCGAATTATTATTAAATTTTTTTCACTATATTATTAATTTAATTATCAATTATTTTAAGATAAAAAAAGTAAAATCAATATATTATAAATTTTATTTTTAGTAAAAATTATTATAATACACAATTAAAAATATTATATGTACATGTTTTTATATATATAAGTAACTTTTATCTTGTATTATGGATATTTTAGTTATTTATTTTCTCTCAATAATTTAATAGTAAAATTTATCAAACGTCTATAATTGTTTTTAAAACTCACAATACTTCTTGAAACAAAATTTATCAAACACTTAAATGATTCTCTTCACAGCTGATTATTATTTACAGTACAACTAAAAACAATTATTTTAAAAGTTATAACATTCTCAAATTGGCCCTTACTCTAGTACTATGGCATGGTGGAGGTACAAACATTTAATATAAATTAGTATATATAAATTTATGTAATATAAAGAGAGTATAATTGTCATTTTCCTTATGTTCATAATATTTTAATACAGTTAATCCTTATATTGCCCGCCGTTACAACACACTGAAGTCTGGTTCGAACCCGGGTCACGCCATAATTTTTTTCCCCCAACCATTTTTGAACAATACGCTGTCGTTTTTAAAATAGCCAAAGCCAACTTATCCATCCCCTCGCAAATAATTAAATAAAGCTACGCGGCAAACTGGGCTCCGCCCGAAATTCCATCCTAAATTACCGCCGTTACTTCCACGTGACCACAACGAACCTTCCCTCAACTGCCAACATCACCCAACCAATCGAATTTCCCGTTCACATCGCTTCCTCTCTTTTGATTGGTCCCAATCTGCCACGTCACCCCTCCGAGAATCTCCACCAGTCATCCAGAAGCAGTAGGGAAGCTCCTTCCCATTTTTATAACAAACGATCGCCTTGGTTGTCATAAAATAACCGGTCCCGAAAGACATCCGATTTTCGTCTCTCCCGTACAAGTTTTATTCTCCGATACGCTCCGGTTCTTCGTCCAAAAAAAATGATTTTTAGATCATCAGTTGGTTTCTTGATCTCGTTTTTGGTGTTATTTACGGTATTTTCCTCGTCAAACGCCTTGGTTTCAACTTCTAGTCACCCGAACCCGAAAGCCATCTCGGTAAGCAATTAACTAACGGATTAGTATCTTTATCTCATTAAAAATCAGAAATTTAGAGCGTGCTACTGAAATTTTAGAAATTGAATTAGGTTTTTGATAAATTTTGTAAATTGAAAGTTGCTTTCGAGATGAATTTTGTTTAATTTCTTATTAGTTTTGAGAATAGATTAAAAAAAAGTTAATGAAAATAACGAGATTCTCTCCTTTGTTCTTTTTTATAAAGGAATCAAAGTTGCGATTTTTTTAATAATTCTGTTTTGTAAAATTAGGATTTGAAGGACGCAATTGTGAAAGGACTAGGTTTTCAAGCGGAGGATTTTAAGGTATCTGGGTTTGATCTACGGGATGCCTTGGTGGGCCATTCAGTGGCATACGAATTTGATCTAGAAGTTGATAAGATGGTGATGCCTTTTAAGCTTTTAGATGATGTGAATAGGTGGGAGTATGTGGATTTGCCGATATTTAGAGTTGAAGAGCCTGGAGGTCAAAATTGGTTGGTGGAGAAAAGGAAGTTGGATGATGGATTGCCTGTTTTGGCTCCGTTTCAGCTGGCTGGTCCCATGGAGCTCTGGATTCAGGATGCTAAGGACATGCGTATCTCCTTGCCGGTAATTGCTTGTTCAATATTGATTTTTTTTTTTTTTTTTTTGGTTTTTTTTTTTTGGGGGTTCAGACCTTGCTGGATGATATTGAATCAGTCTGTGTTGTGTTTATGAGTATATCACAATTTGATAGGTTAGTGGCATTGACAATCACCATCAGTTTGTTTTAGCATTGAAATTATGCAATTTTTAGGTCACCTTCTATATTCTTGAAAACCATATGTTGTATTTGAATAACTCCGAAGAGCTGGAGCTGAAAGAATGGCTCTTGTAGAAAACTAGTTTTGGATCTAAATCTAGCGGTGATGCTTGTATAAGTTATCAAGCATGTAAATATGATGACCAAAGTGTTGAGTCGAGGATTTTGATGTGTTCTTTTTATTATGTTACAGTTATGCCGGGGTGCAATTGTTGGGAAGGTTGTTGTCTGGAATGTGTGAGATTGAGTTGATTTATGTTAATGAGAATTTAGTATTAATCCTTCAAGCTAACTGTCCATGTGCTTATAATTTTCTACGTGTGGCTCATCAGAGTTTAACTTTGGAACTAATGGTGATCTTTTGGTTGCCTTAATGTTTGCAGCATGACGTGGATGCGGGTGTCTTGAAGAAGGTCATTTTAGCAGATGGTGCAGTTGTCACTGTCAAGGGTGCCAGATCAGTTAGCCTGCGCCACCCCATTGATCTTCCTCTTCCCTTGAATCAATCCGATAATGGGTTTGCTTCTGGTCTGCTAACATTGGCTGAACAACTTCGCCATGCTTCCCGTGCTCAAGGTGCCCCACTCCTCTCCCTTCGCATTGTTGGGCCTACCTCTCTTGCAGCCCCACCTGCGTCCTCACCATCACCCAGTAACAAGCTGAAGCTTAAGCGTCTAGCACCTGGCCTTGTGGAATTATCCTCACGAGCAAAAACTGGAGCCACGGATGCCCTTTCAACCATAGATCTTCAAGAAGGAGCCACTACCCTCCTGACTCCAAAACACTTCACCACAATGTGGCCTGTTGCTTCTGTCAATGGCTCGAACCGCAACTTGCTTGGTTTTGAAACATTGCTATCTTCAATTCTAGGTCCCAAGGCTAAACAGAAAGGTTCCTTCAAGTTGTTGAAGGCTGATGTGTCTGCACAGACTTTTCTGAAGATTGGTTTTGGGGTTGAGAAGAAATTGAAAGAGGGAGACAAATTTGACTTGGAGGGTTTTCCTGAATGGAGGACTAAGCCTGAAACCGTGAAACTGCACTTTGAGGTGCTGGCGAAGGTTGATGGTGAGAAGGTCATACCAGAGAGAGTAGTGCAGGTCAACCCATTTGATGTGGAGGATACAGTTGCGCCAAACGTGCTTCTTGGGAACAAGACCATGACTCAAACCCCTATCATATACCCTCCTCAGAGTCCCTTTGACCTGTAAAATTTATGGGGGTCACATGGGGGCTTCTTTATTTTTGACCAAGTTACTGGAAGTAAATGTAAAGATAAAATCCGATTTTAGATATTCTGAAAATACCATGAGTTAGAAGAAATGCAATCTGTAAAAAACTATTTAATGAAAACAAAAACATTTTGTTCATTTACCATTTAGTGTTGTGATCTTTAAATAACATGCGGATACCTCTCTGTGATAGCGTAAAATGCTTTCGGTGATGTTTTCTGGTTTAGAGTTGTTTGTTATCAAAATAATGCTCATTGCTCATGGAACGGATTATTGATTTTGTTTCTTAAATCGCAAGCCCCTTAGTCTCTCTGTAACGCAGCGTCAAAGTGTAATTTGTTGGGTAGTGTATCTCTCACAAACATGTTAAAGTTTAGCTCCTCTGAAACGAAATGAGCTCATTCAAACTGCTTTACATACCCCCAATTCGTCGCTTGTTGGAAAAATACATTTTCTGACTGGTTCTGGGTACAAGATTAAGACTTGCTAATTACAGGAGACGGTGACTCTCAAGAGCGATAAGAAACTGAACTGAAGAAGTTTTTCTTGGCATTGCTTCATTTCTTAGTGAAGGAGATTCCCTTTTGAATGCTTCCAGCTAACTCTTTCTTCGCTTTCTCCAAGCCAATCCTGGAAACAAAGATGCAACAAACAGAACAAACCACAGTTTCATAATTCGTACGCCCTTGTAGCAAACTAGAAAAATTGTCATTTCTGATGTTGTTGTGACCCAGTACCTCTCATATTCATTCAAAGGTCCAAGTTGAAAGATTTCTTCAGCTCCTTGGCGACCAAGCCGTACCTTGGATGCGAAGAAAGGGAGTTCCGTCACCTGTTATGAACAGGGCATTCCATCGTTAGAAGCTTCAAGAATTTGGATTATAAGCGACAGGATCTATTTGCTTCTAAAAAATTGCAGGAAAGAAAGTGCCAACTTTCGAAGTGTCCTCTATCCCAATTATATAGAAATACAAAGCATGAATGTGGTTATAAGTAGACATTTAAGAATGTTGTGCTGGTAAGAAATGTTGATTAGTAGCAACTCTATCCCAAAACGCGAAAAGTTTCGAGTAAGAGTCGGTTTTTCTGACTAGTTAAGTGGAAGCATTCCCCTTTGGATTCGCCCAGCCCACCAACACATAAATAGGAAATTTTATTTATTATTTAATAGAAGACGAATTTGAGGTTGGGATTGGGATTGGACGTTCCGTTGCCAACCGGTTCAATTTTTGGTTCAGAGAAAATAATCGAATGAGTTAGAAGTGTAGAGAAAATTGAATAAACTGAACCAAACCGAAATAAATCAAATGGAACCATTTGAAACAATGTTTCAAACCTTTTTCCATGAAAAATGATAAAGTATTTTAGTTAATTGGACATGGAACTTAAAAGTTAATGAAAAGGGAAAATAAGTGTGCAAGACAAAGGTTTGAGCGAGGAACCTGAGAAGCTACGAATGCACATTCCACAACACCAGCATCTCCCCTCAGCCCACGGAGGCATGCATCCGCAAATTTAACTGCTGCATAAGCCTATACATAATAGATGCTTTATGATTAATTATTGAAAACGAAGACCATATATTCATGAACAAATTAAAAGAGTTGTATAATTGGCTAACCATTGAGAGTGTTGCAGAGCCAGCCCCAGCTTTTGCCTGCAAATGACATGAGCTTTCTTAACTCAGACTTTGACTTAACCAATGAATTGCTACAAAATGGTATCGAACATGTTTGATGAAAACAGCATGCATCTAATGCCCTAACAATGAGAATTTGATATCCCATCTCTGCATGTAATGTGAGAAAAATACATCAGAGTGGGGTGGCATTACCTCAACAACTTCTGTTCCACCATTTTGTATGCGGTTCGTCAGGTATTCAGTTTCTTCTTGAGTGAAGCTACAAGGAGGCTTAACCTGAGAAGAATTTCAAGTGCAATGATCGTTGAAATGCAGTTCATATTCCATAATAAAACGGTAATGCTATGGATCCTTAACTATCAAATTAGGTTAATTAACATTGGTTGTTAATATTTAATATGATATGATAGTTACAGATAAGCTGTCACATCAGTTAAGGCTCAAATGTTGAAAAACTTAATTTTATTGAATATCGTAATATAAAATTATTTAACATTCACTTAAAAGTTCAAGAAGACCTGCGACAAAAGAGGCAAAATTGTTACTCCAGCATGACCTCCAACAACAGGAACATCAACATCCCTAGGATCAAGTCCCAAAACTTCCGCCTGTAACATGATATGAAAACATCATAAGAATGGTTGACTTCATTCATCACAATAGAAATATAAGCTCACTTCAGTCGATGAATAAGGTCCGTACCACGAACGTGTTGGCTCTTACAACATCGAGCATCGTAACTCCCAAGAGTTTCTTTGGATCATAAGTACCAGCTCTCTTGAAAACCTCTGCGGCAATAGGAACTGTAGAGTTCACTGGATTGCTGATCAAATTGACAATCGCATTAGGGCAACACTTTGCAATGCCTTCACAGAGTGTCCTGACAATTCCAGCATTGATATTGAAAAGGTCATCCCTGGTCATTCCAGGCTTCCTCGGAACTCCGGCAGGGATAATGACAAGGTCCATCCCTGTGAGTGCATTATCAAGCTGTGGCTGGCCTAGGAAACCCCGTACCTAAAAACACACGAGAAAAATGATCACCTTCTTGAATTGAGAACCCAACATGAACGTAATGCAATGTGTCATGTTGTTACCACAGCGCCGGTGTCCATATGGCTAATATCAGCAGTGACGCCAGGGGTATTGACAACATCATAGAGGTGGAGGACTGAGACCAGGGGGTTTGTTTTCATTAGCATCGCAAGGGGTTGACCGATGCCTCCTGCAGCACCCAAGATGACTACTTTGAATCCAGGTGCCCCTCCTTTTGCCCTGCACTTGGCTTGCCATAAGCAAGAATTCTCCTCCATCTACCAGCACACAATCCACAGAGCACATCCAACAACTTCAGTAGTAATTAACTTGATCTATAAAGTCCACCAAAATTTATACACAATACAAATATTAACAATGGACTCCATTCTCAATTTATTCAATTCCTGATATATTTGAACTGAACCCAGACAAAGCAATTTTGGCTCTAAAAAAATTGGAGTTAATTAGGCTTCTTATGAATTATTAATAATCTTACGGGTAGAGTGTTACTTCTACTTTCACATTGAAAAACACAGCAGTTAAAAGATGATTAGCAATAGTTTTTATTTGGCAGCTAATATTTGTTGCCTATACCCACTCATTTTATATTTGACAGCAAGCGATTTCATTCTATATTAAAAATGCCACAACATCTCAATATGCTAAAACTAACATCCAGAGGTATTTATGAAATCACTCATTAAATTTTTCTTTGATGGCTTGAGCTTCCAATACAGCAACTATGATATTTAAGCCACGATGCCAAAATCCCAACACAAACCTAGTCTTGGTATATATGTGTACAAAAACAACAGCCATGACCCAGAAAACAACTAAACCATATGCTAAGAATGAATCACCATATCATATGATAAAAGATTCATAAATAAAACACACAATTGAAGAACAATGATACATGTAAATACCTGGAGATTTGGAGGGTAAAGATGAGCAGAGATTCTAGCAATGCGCTGATTAGCCTCTGAGCTAAACTCCATTTTCGTTGTTGAAGTATGGTGGTGTGAATGTGATCAATAACGACACATGCAAAGAATGAATGGATTTAATTGGAATATAAAAATGAAGCGATAAATAGGATTAATAAAATATAAGGAGATGAAAGCTAGAAGTTGACATAATTGCATGAAATTTTGTTTTATTTTTTTTCAAATTTTTATAGTTTTCATTTTTTGTGTGGAAATAAACTAGTTATCTTGGGTCCTTATCCTATCTAAAATTCCTGTTAAGCTTGTAGGATTGTATGTGGCTCTCAATTTTGCTGCACAAAAAAATTCGAAAACTGCTTCCACAAATCACAATCTTGGTTTTGTTCTTTACTCTTCAGGTCATCCGTAAGCCCGAGATGTCTGTTGCTTGTTACAGAGACGTGCATGGGACAAAATCGAAGATGGAATTAATGCATGACTTAATGTTTTTTAGCCCTTACATATTGAGTAAATTACTCAATTAATTAATCTTTGTATTTTTACTTAAAAGGTCTATATTATATATACATATTTCCATTAAAATTTATTTAATTATCATCTGTTCTTTAGATGTCGCATGTCAGATTTATTCACATTTTAAATTATATAAGATAAAAATATTATTGTTTGGGGTATAGAAATATTGTTGCTGGATGTTGCTCGAGGAGAAATCTGACTGGTGGCATGTGCGGGGACGACCATAATCCAGCGAGGAGACCAGAACTAGGTCGTTTAATCCTGAGGTCTCAATAAATTCTCAGATCGTTGAGCTCTACTTGGAATTTCGGCCATAACACCCGAACAGACCATAACGTACAAGTATGTTTGAACGTTATAACTGCAGTTCAATAACTACACAAAAACGGATACATTAACTCTTAATTTAAGTGGTACATTCAATCCAATAATGGCTGCGCTTTGAAGGAGAAGCGATAATCTCAGGCGACTATAAGAATCCTCAAGAATCATAGAAGAAGGGGTTTTTTGGCTGATAAGAGGTCTGATTCAAAACCTTAAAAAAGGAAAAAAAAAATTAAGATCACGAGTAATTTATCATTAGTTCCTTATAAAAAAAACTTAATTGTTGACTTAAGCGTCAAAGGGTTTTTGCCGAAAAAAATCCGACACCCCCTAATAATTTTCTATTATTGCAAATGAAATGAAGCATCGTAACAATTTCAGTTCTATAAGAGCAGCAAATAGCACTTTCCCATCAAAACAAATTAAAGTGTTAGACGAAGTAACCTGATCGCCATCATAAGTTCAACCAAATTTCGGCATCAACAATTATTTTACTCTTGAAAAGTCAAATCAAATGATTATAATAGTAGCGACAGAGCTAATTTGAATAACTTTTGAAATATAATAGTTAAACAGATAATTATAACAAATTGCAGGGACTAGAGGAGCAGTGTGGTTGTAACGCTAACGCCCATGCAGATGATGATCCAATGAAATCTTTTTACTTGCACGTTTATTGGGCTTAAATGGGCGTTATTAACTTTGCAAGTTTTTATTGGACCTTACTCTTGGGCTACTTAAAATTGGGTGCAACAATAATGATGGATCCAACTAAGGTAACAGAGGCACTTCGATTCTTCTTTCACAATGAGCAAAGGAAATATTACTAAAAACGAACTAATCAAATTGCGCAAAGAGTCCAGAAACTTCAAAGTAAGAAAAGTTAAACGGCAAAAAGAAAGCTGAATGGGCTCTAATTTTCTTAAATAGTTATATATAACAGGATTTTCATCAATCGTACATTTCATATGTAATTAAGTTTAGATTCTAATTTATTTTAAAATGTTCATGTTATGGGTTTCTATATCAATTAACAATTTGAGACAGACATTATTCAAAGACAATGTGCCCTAATCCTTCTGATAGAGACAGGTTAAACAATATAATTATAGCCAGTTGAAATTTTGTAACCTAGAAGAAGATCCGAGTAAATAGAAACTTCCTTTTAATTTTTCAATTCATGGTGGTTGTTTGCATTCAAGTCATGGTAGTTGGGCCTGGGCCCAGAAGCAGGCTCAACTTTTGACTCTTGAGTATTTGCATTCGTAAGGGTGCACTGAATGTTGAAAGGTCCAAGCTACCGTGACCTCTTTTTATCTTTGACTCATACTCGTTACTCATTAGTCATCTTTGTTCTGCTGAGAAAATAAACAACAATAGTAGCAATTTTTTGTCAGTATTCTACACTAACCATTCTCATTTGCTAATTATTTGTCTATACAAGTACTTTTCGCTTTTCTTCTTCTTTCTCCTTTATTCAAAAAGTATTTTCTTAAAAAAGTGCTTCTTAATTTATCTAGAGAAAATGACTCATTACCCCTCATATTTTGTTGTGGAGCTCTTGCTTTTTAAGTAAGTAGAACCCAGATAACTTAGTAGCTTTGAGATCATGAAAAATCTATTAATTTATCAAATATTAATATACTAATAAATTAGTAATTATTAATTTATAAAGATAGCATCACTTTCATAATAAGAATTTTTATGAAATATAAACGTAGTTTAATTAGAGAATGTTGTAATTCTATTAAGTTGTATGATACGATTATGATTTAATCTTGATTAAGTGAATCGGTCACTTGATGATCCCTGAATCATGATTATACGGTAGTTTTTTAAAGAAAACTTTTTGGAGACAATATTTTAAATTGATCTCTCTCTTATTTTTTTTAACATATCACATAAAATACAATAGTGACTTTTCATATGAAAGATGTAAAGAAAGCAACAATGACTAATAAAATGCGTAAAACATTATGTTAGTTAACAATATATATAATAATTATATATATACCATATGTATTTAGTTTCAAATTATTTAATTATTAATTTATATATTAATTGGGTCCTTTAGAAAAATAAGATTTTTTAAAATTTATTATCCACTAAATTTGTTGAATTATTAATTTATCATATTGACCCCAAGTCACGACCGATAAAATTATTTTTAATTAAAATTAATAATTTATCAAGTAACAATTTAACGAGATTCTACTATATTGGATAAAAATTAGTTTTCGATTGGTGCCTTTTTTTTGGGGGGGGGGGGGGGTTATTAGGAGACATGGAATATATGCCCAAACATTATTTGTAGAGATCTTTGCATTGGAGAGATGGATTTTACAATTTACCCATTTTAAAAAAACTGAAAGTTTACTTTAGAATCTATAAACTGAAAGTACTGTAGTTTATATAAAAACTTATTTTTAATTATCTAACAACCATTTTTTTACATCACCAAAAGCATTTCCATGGATTCAAATCTATAAATTTGACAAATTTAATATTTGGGTTGAAAGGCCTTCTTTCCCATTTCCAAATACCAATTAGAAGCGTGATGGCTGGACTCAATGGTGTTTGTTAATGTTACCATATGGAAATTTCTAGCTGCACAAAATCTTTCATAAGAAAGACCAGAATCCGCTAAAATCTTATTTATTCCCTTTATTTTATATATAGATGCCTTAGGTAGACGGGTATGTGATTTGATTCCCTCAAGCCATTGACTTAAAATTAATCTAATTAAAACCTACCGACGTACATAATTTTCCTCCCGTATACTTTATTACAAAAGCTCATAATTCTTTATTAATCTTCTAGAAGTTAGTTGCCTTCATGATACTACATTATTGCCGCCTTTATTAAGCCAAAACCCCAAATTATTATAGAATAATGTAGCTAAAATTTCAAATCATAGAGATTTCTAATCCAATCCCTTAATCTTAATTCTTTTGACGTATGTGTTGATAAACTCTTTAATTAAAACAAAGAGTTTATCTCTTTCTAATGATAAATACAAATCAAATAATATATATATATATAGTTTTATGTTAGGTAAACATTATTTTTAATTAAAAATTTCTTTCTTTCTTTCTTTTTAAAAAAAGAATTGACAGCTACAAATTAAGAATCCAAAAATGAAATCTTTACTCTTAAACTTTGCCTCAATGAGTAGTTAAACCTCACAACTTAAAATATAACAACTAAATTCATACACGATCACCGTCAGATTTCTTCTATGTTAATAAATTTAATAGAGATAAAGACATTCTAATAATTAATTTTGATAGGTATTATAGTAGAATAATGTTCTTATTTCAACTGAAGCGACGATGATATACATTTCACTAATGAATCCCACCTCAACAAAGAAATAATAATAATTATAGTAATAATTAATTTTTTTTTAACCGAACTGAAAGTGCCTTTATGTACATTTGTGAATTAATGAGGGGGCTTCATGTTGTTTTATCTGAAATTATTACAACTGCTGCCTACTTCCTTCCAAGTGGCAGCCAAAGAGGGTTCAGTCAGCCACGGCGGCCGCAGGCCTTCCATTTCTTCACTACAAGACAGTCCATTTTCCCACGACCAACATCAATTTTGAACATTTAAATAAAAAGTGAACCGACTCTATGTTTTATTCTACTCTATTCTTTGCTAATGGCGAAATTCGAGTGCTTATATTTGGAAATATTATAATTTCACAATCATAAACACGTAAGAGCTGATAAAGTCAATGTAATATTTATATTATGGATTCGCATGCAACACATGGAAAGTGGTTAAAAAGGCTAAAAACTCATGCTCCTAATTTGGACTTAAATTGCTTAAACTTCAAAATCTTGCAGCTTGAAAATTTTTCTGCAACCTTGCGTAAACACATTTTCTTTCTTTATAACATGTCCTTATCTCTCTGTCCATGTGAACAGACATGAAAATTCAAGCCAACCTCGTGCTGATGTTTTCAATTCTTTAGCCTTCCATTTGAACAGTCACAATAAACAAAATCAACAAAACTTATCACAAAGCTTTCACCTTGCTCACCGGCCAGCAGCATGTTTGCTCGAGTTTCCTCCAAATGGTCACCTTTAGTGGTTGTGTTTCTTGTGTTTCTTGTTCTAGTTTCACCTGCCAAATCGGATGAGCATCAGATACTGATGAACTTGAAATCTAAAATCGAAAAATCGGATACGGGGGTGTTCAGTTCATGGACAGAAGCAAATTCTGTATGCAAGTTTAATGGAATTGTTTGTGATTCTAATGGACTTGTTGCAGAAATCAATCTGCCTGAACAACAACTTGTTGGTGTTGTGCCTTTTGATTCGATATGCTGGCTTCAGGCATTGCAGAAGATCAGTCTTGGTACAAATTTTTTGTATGGTACAATCACTGAAGGTTTGGAAAACTGTACAAGATTACGAGTTCTTGACTTGGGGAACAATTCATTTTCCGGGGAAGTGCCTGACTTGTCTATGTTACATGAGTTGAGTTTCTTGAATCTGAATAGCACTGGATTTTCTGGGAAATTTCCATGGAAATCATTGGAAAATCTAACCAATTTGGAGTTTTTGAGCCTTGGTGACAACCCTTTCGATCCGAGTCCATTTCCTATGGAGGTGCTAAAGCTTGGGAAGTTGTATTGGCTTTATCTTACAAATTGTAGCATCACGGGGCAGATTCCTGAGGGCATTGGAAATCTTACTCAGCTTCAGAACCTTGAGCTTTCAGATAATGATTTGTTTGGTGAAATGCCGGCAGGAATTGTGAAGCTGAATAAGCTACGGCAGCTTGAGCTTTACAACAATTCCTTGAGTGGGAAGCTACCTGTAGGGTTTGGCAATCTCACAAATCTTGTGAACTTTGATGTGTCGCAGAATAGGCTTGAAGGTGACCTCTCAGAGTTGAGGTTCTTGAATCAACTTTCCTCATTGCATCTTTTTGAGAATCAGTTTTCAGGGGAGATTCCAGAGGAGTTTGGAGAATTGAAGCACCTGACAGAATTGTCTCTTTACACGAATAAGCTCACCGGTACACTTCCTCAGAAGCTAGGTTCTTGGGCCGATTTTTATTACGTTGATGTCTCGGAAAATTTGTTCACCGGTCCAATTCCCCCAGACATGTGCAAGACTGGCACGATGACCGATCTTCTTGTACTGACGAACAATTTCAATGGCACAGTCCCGGAAACCTATGCTAATTGTAAGTCTTTGGTTCGTTTTCGTGTAAACAACAATTCACTTTCAGGTACAATTCCACCTGGAATATGGAGCTTGCCAAATCTTTCCATTATTGACCTGTCCACGAATCAATTTGAAGGTCCAGTGACAGACGATATTGGTAATGCCAAGTCTCTTGCACTGTTACTTTTAACTAACAATCGGTTTTCTGGTGAATTACCCTCTAAAATCTCAGAAGCTTCTTCATTAGTCTCAATTCAGTTGAGTTCAAATCAATTTTCTGGCCAAATCCCATTAGATATTGGCAAATTGAAGAAGCTAAGTAGCCTTTATTTACATGACAATATGTTTTCTGGTCCCTTACCTTACTCCATCGGCTCATGTGTTTCACTCACAGACATAAATTTTTCTCAAAACTCACTTTCCGGGAAAATTCCTGATAGTCTTGGATCATTACCCTCTTTGAACTCCTTGAATTTATCCAATAACAAAATTTCCGGTGAAATTCCAATCTCTTTGTCATATCCAAAGCTAAGCCTTCTTGACCTGTCCAATAATCAATTGGCTGGTCCAATACCCGAGCCTTTAAATATTAAGGCCTTCATTGATAGCTTCACTGGGAATCCTGGCTTATGTAGCAAAACTGATGAATATTTTAAGTCATGCTCTTCAGGTTCGGGTAGATCCCATCATGTTTCAACATTTGTCTGGTGTCTTATAGCTGTAACAATGGTCCTGCTTGTGTTACTAGCTAGTTACTTTGTTGTGAAGCTAAAGCAGAACAATCTTAAACGTTCATTAAAGCAGAATTCTTGGGATATGAAATCATTTAGGGTACTAAGTTTCTCAGAGAAGGAAATTATTGATGCTGTCAAGCCAGAGAATTTGATAGGCAAAGGAGGGTCAGGAAATGTGTACAAAGTTGTACTCAACAGTGGCAAAGAACTTGCTGTGAAGCATATCTGGCCATCAAATTCTAGCTTCCGGGGGGACTACCGGAGTAGCACAGCCATGCTATCAAAAAGGAATTCCCGATCATCAGAGTATGATGCTGAGGTGGCAACATTGAGTGCAGTGAGGCATGTGAATGTGGTAAAGCTGTACTGTAGCATCACAAGTGAAGACAGCAATCTGCTGGTTTATGAGTATCTGCCAAACGGAAGCTTATGGGACCGGCTGCACACGTGTCACAAGATCGAGATGGACTGGGTGGTGAGATATGCAATCGCTGTGGGGGCAGCAAAGGGATTAGAATACTTGCATCATGGTTTTGATAGGCCCGTTATACACCGTGATGTGAAGTCTAGTAACATTTTGCTGGATTTGGAGTGGAAGCCTAGGATTGCTGATTTTGGACTAGCAAAAATTGTCCAGGCTGGTGAGGCGGGGGATCTAACTCATGTCATTGCAGGAACTCATGGATACATAGCTCCCGGTAAGCTTTTCCTCAAAAACGTTTCATCTGTTTGTCAATATTCAACTGATCAATATGCGAGAATCTGATCAAATTATTTATGTTCTTTGGTGAGTGCAGAGTATGCTTACACTTGCAAGATAAATGAGAAGAGTGATGTGTACAGTTTTGGGGTAGTGCTAATGGAGTTGGTCACGGGAAAAAGGCCAATAGTGCCAGAGTTTGGAGACAGCAAAGATATAGTGAATTGGGTATACAGCAAAATGGACAGCAGAGATAGCATGCTTACTGTTGTGGACCCAAACATCTCAGAGATTCTAAAGGAAGATGCTCTCAAAGTTTTGAGGATTGCAATTCACTGCACAAACAAACTCCCAGCTTTTAGACCATCAATGAGGGTTGTAGTCCAAATGCTAGAAGAAGCTGAGCCTTGTTCAGTCACCAACATTGTTGTTAAGAAAGTTGGAGAAAGTAGTCCAAGTTTTTCAAGGCACTACAACTCAAAATAAATTTGAAGGGTGACTAAGTTGCTGAATTCTGCTTTTACTAATTTTTAGGTCTCAGCTCATAAGAGAGAAGAATTGCTCCGTAATATAACTGCAATTCTACAAACTCCCAATCCCAAAAGCCAAATGGGTGTCCTTTTCTTCCTATGTATCATATCTAGAAAAACACTAGAAACAGTGTCTCTTTTGGCATTTTGTATTAGAGAACTTAGAATCTGTAACTAATGCAACTTACATATTTGTTCTATTTAAACAAATTACCCATATTCTGTAAGATCAACGGCTACAATTTATTATTTATCTAACTAATAAATAAGATTATAATGGTTCTGTTAAGGAACAGTTAGAATTATTATTCGCATGCAAAGACAAAGGCTAAACTACATACTTAAAGTTAATGAATAAAACAAATCTTAAAAATCGGGGGGAAAAAGGGGCCTCTGAAACTTAATTTATGCACATTAAATACTACAAATAAATAAAACAAAGTTTATCAAAATAAATAAATAAATAAAATGACGAGCAATGCAACTGATGATTTCTGATAGGACCTTATTACTTTCAACATAACATTAGCAGCATGTCATGTTTTAATGTGATGACACACAAAACAGGATGGGTTTATTAGGTTTTGTTTCAAATGTCACCATCACTTCACGTACTTTCTCACTTCCTCACACCTCGACTTTATCTCATCTCAGGTTCCTCCCTTCATCCCATCAGAATTTCACTCTTGCAGGTCTCTCTCTCTCTCTCTCACTCCTTCTCCTTAAATTATGCAAATTCTCGTCTGGGTTTGTTTTATACTTGTTTGTTTTTGCTAAAGACCTGATCTTTTTATAATTATTGCCAAAAGGCTGATCTTTTTCATTTTGTTTATGAGTTTACAGGTTTCAAGATTTGTAATTGTAAAAAATTAACAAACTTATGTTTGTGGCCATTGATGTTGCAGGGGGGAAGAATTTAGTAATACGTGCACAAAATTTTGGTGTTAAGAGTGAGCCAAAGCTCATTGATATGATGGAATCAGGAAAGGAATTACCAGAATTGAATAGGAATCTTTATCCTCATATAGAGCCATACAGTACAGGCATTTTGAACGTTTCTGATATTCACACAATCTACTGGGAGCAGTCCGGAAACCCTACCGGGCATGTGAGTAGTCATTGTTTATTGGATTATTTATCCACCTTCTATGTTTTGCATTGTGTAATTTGAAATGCTGTAATTGGTTTGTTCTACTGTATGGCATTTCGATGTTCCATGACAGTTGAATTTGTTGTATTTACGTTGTGTTGGAGTCTGTTATTTGCTTCTTTAAGGGTCCCGAATGACAATGGAAGATTAAGAAGATAACGCCTTTTTATTCAGTTTTGGTGATAATGGTGATCCTTCCAATTACATCACTTGTTTATAGATTTTTACTTAATTCATGATGAACGGCAGTGATATTATATCTATATGGACATCTGTCCATCATCTAGTACTTGATGAGATTATCTATGCTTTGCAATGTTTTGTGTTCTTAAGACGGTGCTTTATTGCTGAAAAATTTATGTTGGTTATTATTTTTTGTGAACCTGTCTTGCAGGCTGTTGTGTTTCTTCATGGAGGTCCAGGAGGAGGCACTACACCAAGTAATCGAAGATTCTTTGATCCTGATTTTTACCGTATCATTTTATTTGATCAGGTTACTCTTTTAACCTTTATAGAACATTATCAGCTATAATTTACCTCTCTAAACCAGCACACATTGTTTTGCCCAGCGAGGTGCAGGCAAAAGTACCCCTCATGCTTGCTTGGATCAAAACACCACATGGGATCTCATTGATGACATTGAAAAGCTGAGACAACACCTAGAAATTCCAGAATGGCAGGTCTAGTTTCACTTTTGGCTCTTTGCAAAGAAACGAACTTTCATGTTCAATTTCATGCTCTTGGTGGATCTAACTTCTTCATCTGTGTGATTGTGCAGGTATTTGGTGGATCATGGGGAAGCACACTTGCTCTTGCATACAGCCAGGCACACCCTGACAAGGTATGTAATTTGGGTGATTTGCCGTTTTGTTTTGGGTTGGAATTCTCAGTCTTGAATTCAGATGCCTTTAATTCAGTAAATTCTTGCCAAGGATAACTGATTGATTTTTGATAGTTTCCTCTGCAATATTTAAGGTTACTGGTTTGGTCCTCAGGGGTATCTTTCTTTTGCGAAAGAAAGAGATTGATTGGTTTTATGAGGGTGGTGCTGCTGCTATATACCCTGATGGTATGTTAAATAAAATTTCCTTTTGCTGATGAAACCTCAAGAGAAATTTTGAAGCATTTTGATGATTTTGGATTACATTTCCATGTACAGCATGGGAGTCATTCAGAGACCTCATCCCAGAAAATGAAAGGAGTTGTTTCGTTGATGCCTACAGCAAGAGGCTAAACTCTGATGACAAGGAGACACAAGTAAGGATTCTATCTTCTGTTTTTAGTTATGTAACTCTTTTCTTTATGTCCTTATTGATTCAATTCTTTTCTTTTATCATTTGGGGAAGTAAAAGAGAACAGCTGCTTCTTGCGTAGCAATTCATGTTGAATGGGTTTTCTTCAAATGATCGTGTGGTTTACTTTCAACATGTATTTGTACAGGACAAAGCTTGCCATTTCCTTTTGCTTGATTGATTGTAATTTTGCTTTTGAACATATTGGATGAACAAAATTGTGTACTTTCCATAACTCTTATCATCATTTCGTAGTATGCAGCTGCAAGAGCATGGACCAAATGGGAGATGATGACTTCCCATCTTCTTCCAAATGAAGAAAACATCAAGAGAGGGGAGGATGACATTTTTTCATTGGTAATTTGAGGAGTACAAGCATAATAGTTTTTAAATATTTTTCGGCTAATTGAAAATCTGGACACTCTATATGACGAGAGATAAAAATCAAAAAGCAAACTTCTGATGTTTTTACTTTGTAAAGCATAAACTGAGTTGCCTAACAGAAATTAAGATTTTTTCTTCATGCCTTAATCTTCTTATGTGACAGCAAAATGAGCAAAATAATATTCCAGATCTATTGTATTAGTTTCTGATTAGGTGTCTTCTGAGTTCTGGATACTAAAGATGTGTAGCACTTGTCAATTCACGATTCACTTGTTTTGCTCAATCCAGGCATTTGCAAGGATTGAAAATCATTATTTTTTGAACCAAGGCTTCTTACCTTCTGATTCATTCCTGTTGGATAACATTGATAACATAAGGCACATCAACACTACAATCGTACAGGTATTTGTCACCTTGATCACCCATTTAATTCAAACATGCTTGCTCTCTCTCTATTGTGGCACATCTTCCGAAGCAAATGTAGGATACTTTACAGTTCTGCAAGAATTATGAATGTACGGAAATTCAATATAACTTCATCCCAAAGTTAAAAGATTATTATAGTAATCAAAATAATAAGCCAATATGTTTGTGCCAGAAAGAAATATAAAGCATGATATATTTTAAATGCAGAGCACATATAGCACAAGGTTTGCCTCTTGAGGGTTCTGTTAGAATCTGTCTGACAATATTGAATATCTTGAACAGGGAAGATATGATGTTTGTTGCCCTATGATGTCGGCTTGGGATCTTCACAAGGCATGGCCAGAAGCAGATTTTAAGGTTTGCAATCACTGCCTGTCTATTGCTTTGCTTAATATTAATATCCCTTCCCTTTGAATAAAACTGTTCTTATTTAACAAATAGTGAAATATTCTCAACTTCTATTCCCAGTTTGGCTAATTAATTTGTTTCACTGCTTTTGACAGATTGTAGCAGATGCAGGACATTCAGCTAATGAACCAGGAATAGCTGCAGAACTCGTGGCTGCAAATGAGAAGCTGAAAAACCTCATCAAGAATGGACGTTGAAAAAGACCGGATGCAGCATGTGCTTAAGATACACTGCACATTCTCGATGACGTGCTTTGACATCTACAAGAAACTATGGGTTATTTTAAGCTAGTTGAATGGAACGCAATTCTTGCAAAACTATTGAATGTGTATTTTATGTGTACAATTCTCCACAGCAGTTTCATGATTGAGACACTGCCTGGGCAATAAGCAAAATCCCTTGATCATACAAGCTTACAAGACAGGTTTGAAGAGCAAGTCACTGTGGATTGGTAATACAGAAAACCTTGTCGAAGTGTAAAAAATTTGAAGTTTTTATAAATTTGTTAATGCGTCTTTGTCTATTTTCTGAATTTGCCATTTGTATTTTGGTTGGTAAAATCAAATTTCATGCAGTGAATGAAATTTATCATTTAAGTATACCACCAAGCAAGTCGAAGTCATACCCACTAGGGGAGTAATTTTGAGTTTTATTGCAGGTTTGATTTTCATCAATTATTTGAAAACAGATCCAGACCTTTTTGGTTCTTGATATTGGGACTAAGCCATTGAATTGATCTAGGAGGTTCCGAAATTTAAGTTTCAAGCAATAAAAAGCAGAAAAAATAAAGGATGGCAGCAAGACTAAAAATGGGACAGGAAAGTAGTAATGCAAACATATTACTTATCTTTTAATATATTAAAGAATAAAATACAAATCGTCAGTGTATGCCAAATATTACAAATTACAGACAATTGCTTTAAGGAACTGATGTTTTCCCTCGAAGCTGAAGAATAAGTGTAAGAAAACAAAGAGCCGCTAGACAACTCAATTGTAATTCAATGAAAAAGTTGAACAAGAACAAGAACATACCATACAAGTAAAAGACCTAAGCTACTCTCTTCGCGCAGCTCTTTGGCGCATGAACATTGTGAACGTGTGGCTCCTTTGGAACGATTGCTGGTTTTCGTCCAATAAAGGATGGCCTAGTCACAGATGAAGCAGAAGCTTTGGTTGCTGGGGAAGCACCCTTCTTTATTGGTTTTGTTGTTGCCTCGGTTCTTAAGATTGTAGGAGATGACTCCTTTATCATAGGAAGTCGACTAGGTGTTGTGGGAGTGAGGGTTTTCTTCTTGCTTGGCTCTATCCTACAAGAATGAACTGGTTACAGTTAGCCTGAAAATTCTTACATTACTTGTCCACTGATATTTCTCAAAGAATATACAATTGCTCACCCTCGAGTTCTTGCTATCTGTTTCATACATAGTGATTTGGTTCTTTTCAAGCTTTCCTGAGACTTTTTAGCTGCTTTATCCTGGCTAAACTCCTGCCGTGAAGCTGCAAGATTGGATTTCCGGCGCTTAGAAACAGTATTTCTATGTGGAGTTATAGATTCTTTTCGTTCTGCTGCTGCTTTTGAAGTTCGCGGACAAGAATTTCCCCTTCTTTGCTGCAAAGTTAGATTGCCACAGAGAATTTCAGCCAACTATCTCAATATGCAACCGCGAGAAAGTAAAAATCAAGCTGAGATAAGGGCATTAACAGTATTTCTATGTGGAGTTATAGATTCTTTTCGTTCTGCTGCTGCTTTTGAAGTTCGCGGACAAGAATTTCCCCTTCTTTGCTGCAAAGTTAGATTGCCACAGAGAATTTCAGCCAACTATCTCAATATGCAACCGCGAGAAAGTAAAAATCAAGCTGAGATAAGGGCATTAACTTACTGGTTGAGTTTTTCTTGTTCTTCTGACCGATCCCTTTTCACTACCTTCACGAGCATCACTAGCACTTTCATTTTGTTCAAGGGCCTTTTCATTTCTCTGTCGTTAGAGACAATACATCAGTCTAAAAATTGACTGATCTCATAATGGAAAAAATGATAATATTCTTAATTCCAAATGTTTACTTGGACTGCACTCTGATGTATCCTCTTTGTTGTGGTTTCCTTTACAGGTTCAAGATGATGCAGTTTCTTCTCCAAGTTTGCCTCCTTAAGAATTTGTCTCTCCTACAAGAAGTAGAAACATTATCAGATACTACTGAAAATTTCCAGTCTTCCAAATTTGGCCGGCCAAAATAATTCTACATATTTACATCAGTTCTTAGCCGAAAAGGTTTTGGATTTGTGAGCTTAGGTTTTCCGTAGTTTACTCCGGCACAGTTGACAGCAGGGGTGGAGTTTCCTTTAGATGTCTTAGTCAGTACTTTAGTGACCTGCATCATTTCTAAATGCTTCAGAAACTGTAACACAGACATTCTATTTAGCAATAGATATTTGATAAACAACTATGATATTCTAGTAAAGGACTCACTGTTTGACAGCCCTTAGAAGTTTCATGTTTGCCCAGAATTTTCTTCTTGACCATATGGCCGGTATTGGGATTCAGTTTTCTGCAATCATTTGACATAAAATTCATCATTAATTGTCAGAAACTTAATTACCAAGTTACAAACATTCAAAATTAGAAAGAGTTGCTCACCTGTCATCATTGGAAGCTGAAGCATTTTCCTTATCATCATTATTCATAACTTCACCCTCATTCTCCTTGTCATCAGAGACTGAAGCATTTTCATTTTGATCAGTCTCAATAGCATTGGGCATAGTTCCCTTCGCTGGACTTGATTTAACTTGCTCCTGAATATCACCTCTTTCCCTGGTGATGTTGCCCTCTCCATTTTGATCTTCAGTAAGGGAAACATTACTGTTTCCTGTATTCTTCTCCTTACAGTTTTCAAGAGAAGTTCCCTCACTTCTTGAGGTGTCCAACATGGCTTCACTTTTACTCTCAGCCAACGGAAGTTCCGAGGTCTTTTGAGTTCCCCAACACTCCTTATGTTCATTTCCGTTCTCTCCCTCGGAAGTACCTGATATAGAGCACTTTCCGAGAGAACCATTTCGTGATTTCTCTTCAATCTCCATATCACTGGAATCATTTTCAGTATCTTCGTAAGGAGCAGGAACACAATGCGTCTGTACCTCCTTATTATCTCCATTCTTTTTCTTCAGATGTGTTGAAAATTTCGCTTCCTTTACCTGACATTTTTTGGGATGCAAAGAATCATAGACCCGACTTTTAACCTCTCGACCTCTAAATCTTTTTCTTGAAGAATCTACCAGCACCGGTTTAATGATGCCCGATGCATCTTTCTTCCCACTTGCGATTTCAAGCTTCTTCATCCCGGCACATAATCTTCTCACACTCAATTCTGTAGATTTGCTCAAGTTCATTCTCACAGTCTTCTTCGGTGAGTGAAAAACCAAAGCCTTAGCCACCCTTCTATTCTTGGGCACAGCAAGGGCTGGTGGTTTTGGGTTTCTAACACTTCGAAATGCACCCAAATTCGAGAGGCGCTTCTTGTTAATCGGCGTTGTCAGAGCCTTAGCCGCAACAACAGATGATTGCTTCTCCTTCTTCTTTGGGGTTTCACACTGCTTAAAAAGAGGCCTTCCTTTCACTTTCCCGTCAACCATCTTTTGAGAAATTGAAGAAACCAAAGCCAATCTAGACTTTGAAGTTTTTGCAGGAACTGTAAGTGGGCATTTCATTTTTGCACTACCAAAGATTAAATGAACAACAATCAATCTAAGTCAGTAAATAAATCTTGTTGCTAAGGCCTAACAGAAGTTCATTATAAAATCCTTGAAATATTTACCTTGGATCTTTCCCATAGAGTGCTTTTCGCAGCCTTACATTTGGGCTCCTTGCCGCCATTACCTGTTGTGTAAGTAAAGATCCATTACTCTCATTCTCAATTGTAATTCAAAAAATTAAAACAACTAACCCGAAGAACAAAATTCTTGTAGATAGCTTCAGAATCCATCTCCTCTTCATGCTTCTGATCACACCCTATAGTCACAGTGAAGCGAACTTTAGAGAATTTTTAATTCAGTTGCAAGTTCAAGCAGTAAAAAGTGAAAATACGTCGTTTTTTTAGAAACAGAGCTTTTAAAAGATTAAGTCCACACTTTCTTAAAATGCAGACCACGACGAACTCTCGTGGAGAGAATTAATGTATGTAAGTAACGAAATTATCCAATGAATTGAGAAGACGGATGCAATCACATTCACAAAAGGAAGCAAAAAAAAGAAAGAGAATATGAGAAGACGGACCGACGCGGAGGCAGAACCAGTAACGGTCGTCATTGTCCGGGCGGTAGTGATCGGGTGCGGTGAGGTCGACGAACTTGGGCGCCTCGATCCTCTCGTAGAAGTCATCTCCGCCGTCGTTCTGAATCTCATCCATTTTAGTTGTGAGCCTAAGGAGCGGAGCGTGTAGTGTGTGTGGTTTTTGCTCTGTTATGGGGATGATGAAGTTGAATTGAAGGGGGGAGGTGACCGAGGGAGATTTTTAAATCTGCCGAAGTAGCCGTTAGAGCGAAAGGTGTTGTTCGGGCATTATTTAATATTTTAATTTATTTTACTGTCAGAAAAAATTGCAAAAGCACCTTACCATTGGGGTCTTTTCATTAATTTGATGTTTTTGCGAGGCCAAATTCTAAACATTTGTTTTTGCGTTATTTGTATTATGTGTATTTTCATTTCCTCCTTGATGTTAGCGAGTGGCATTACTCCCCTAACAATTACAAAATATAATTAATTGCACACTATTTTGTCCCTTGTGAGAAAAATGTTGAAGTTGTAAAATTTAAATAAATAGGTCATATAGATTATAAAGTACTTAGAGAGTGAGTAATGTCGTTTATTAAAATGTTATTTTCTCTCTTTATATTTTAAGTTTAAAGTTTAATTTGCTTGAATTTTAAATTTTTCACCAATTTATTTTGGTACATTTTAATTTAAAAAATAATTAATTTATATTCCTCAATATTTTTTTTTCTGTAAACTTTAGTCATGGTTTTGTGAATTGATCGAATATATACCTGAATCACCCATAAAAATTACCAAACACAATAATATAAATTAAATTTGCATTTTGATATAAGCTAACTACATAATCACAAAATTATCCCAATTTGAGAAAAATAAAATGTCGTTAAAAATTAGTTGACAAAAATACCCCGGCATAACAGGCACAAATCACTGTCAAACCCTCGATGTGACATAAGGAGCCCTAATCTTTCGTCAGAATACCCAATGTAGAACTCGGTTTCCTCTCTCAACTCTCAAGAACAAATGGACTCTCAAGGTTTCGATTCCTGCTTTATCAAGCACTGATTTTTATCGCTTTCTTCGAAGTTTTAAGGTCAGTATACTGTTTACATACAAGCATATTCTGATATTTGTTGTCTTCTTGTAAAAATTTAAATTATCTTGTTTCTGGGTTTCATGTTTTGTTGAGTTTTGGATATGCTTGTGGGTTTCTTGTGAAAATTAATTAAAAAAAAGTTTCATTTTTATGCAACGAATAATGAAAATGTTCCATTTCAGCCTTTCAGGTTTGGTTTGGAACTTATTTGAAATAAATCTGTGATCAAAATTTTGTTATTTGTTGGCTGGTATCGAAATGCAAAGCTAGTGAATGAAGTAAATCATAGCAATTTTTAGCAACCCGAAAAGAAATGAAAATATATATATCCCCAGTAAGTGTGTTATATGAGCCTTTCTTTGGTATATTTGTATTTTACTATGGATTTCTATAGTGCTGGTTTAACTAAGAATGTATTTTCAATTTTATCTTGTTGGTTATTCTGATCAAGTAGTTCTCATTTGGTGAATCTTTTGTTTCTGCCTTGACTGAAAGAAGTGTTTTCATCTGTGTGACTTTGTATGCTATTGTTTTGGGTTCTTGCAGGCTTCTTTGGATGTTCATTTTGAATAAAGAATAAAGTTGTACATAGACTCCATCGTGGTTTTCTTCGTAAAGATTCTGTGAACTCAGCTAGCAGTATGTTGATCAAATGAATGGTATATTTAGGAGATGGATTTCTGATTTTGTGTAAGCTATCTGCATGCATGGAGGAGGACCATAATTTTGTAGTTGGGCAAGAATTCCCTGATGTCAAGGCCTTCAGGAATGCAATTAAAGAAGCTGCCATTGCACAGCACTTTGAGCTTCGTGTTATAAAAAGTGACTTGATTCGCTACTTTGCTAAGTGTGCGACTGAAGGTTGTCCATGGCGCATTCGTGCGGTCAAGCTTCCTAATGCCTCGACTTTTACTATAAGAAGTCTGGAAGGGACACACACTTGTGGGAAGAATGCACAAATCGGGCACCATCAAGCTTCTGTTGATTGGATTGTAAGTTTTATTGAGGAAAGACTGCGAGATAATATTAATTACAAGCCGAAAGATATATTGCAAGACATTCACAAACATTACGGGATCATAATACCATATAAGCAAGCTTGGCGTGCAAAGGAAAGGGGGCTTGCAGCAATTTATGGCTCTTCTGAAGAAGGGTATTGCCTGCTTCCGTCATACTGTGAGCAAATAAAGAGAACTAGCCCCGGAAGTATAGCAGAGGTTTTCACTACTGGTGCAGATAATCGGTTCCAGCGGATCTTTGTTTCTTTTAATGCATCCATATATGGTTTTCTGAATGGTTGCTTACCCATTGTCAGCCTTGGTGGAATCCAACTGAAAAGCAAATACCTTGGTACTTTACTTTCAGCCACTTCTTTTGATGCTGATGGTGGGTTGTTTCCAATTGCATTTGGTGTCATCGATGTAGAAAATGATGAGAGTTGGATGTGGTTCTTATCGGAGTTTCATAAAGCCTTAGAGATACATGCTGAGAGTATGCCACAGCTCACCTTTATATCAGATGGACAGAAAGGCATTGTAGATGCAGTAAGGAGAAAGTTTCCTAATTCTTCTCAAGCTTTTTGTATGCACCACTTGAGTGAAAGTATTGGCAAGGAGTTTAAGAACTCAAGGCTCACCCATCTTCTTTGGAAAGTTGCATATGCTACCACTACCATGGCTTTTAGAGAAAGAATGGGTGAAATAGAGGATGTTTCTTCTGAAGCTGCAAAATGGATACAGCAATATCCTCCTTCTCACTGGGCATTAGTGCATTTTGAAGGGACACGATATGGTCATCTCTCTTCAAACATTGAGGAATTTAATAGATGGATTCTAGAAGCTCGTGAGTTACCCATTATCCAGGTGATTGAACGAATTCACTGTAAACTGATGGCTGAATTTGAGGCCCGGCGTTTGAAAAGTAGCTCTTGGTTTTCTGTACTTGCCCCATCTGCTGAGAAGCGTATGATTGAAGCCATCAATCATGCATCTATGTATCAAGTCCTTAGATCAGATGAAGTAGAATTTGAAGTTCTGTCAGCTGAGAGATCAGACATTGTGAATATTGGGACACATTGTTGCTCCTGCCGTGACTGGCAGCTTTATGGAATACCTTGTTCTCATGCTGTTGCTGCACTCATCTCATGTCGAAAAGATGTGTATGCCTTTGCTGAGAAGTGTTTTACTGTTGCTAGTTACCGCCAAACATATGCAGAAGAGATACATCCCATCCCTGGAAGAATTGAATGGAGAAAGACAGGTGAGGGTATCGATGATGAAACTCAAGTTGTGCGACCACCCAAGTTCCGCCGACCACCAGGACGCCCCGAAAAGAAACGAATTTGTCTAGAGGATCTTAATCGTGAAAAACACACAGTGCATTGTAGTCGGTGTAACCAAACTGGGCATTACAAGACAACATGCAAGGCAGAGATTATGAAGAGTATTGAACAGTTTTAGGTAACTAACATATACTTTGTAGATTATTTGAACATTGCAGTTTTTTTGTCAACGAGAATAGTCTTACCAGTGCTATGTTTAGGGCATAATTGTCGTAAAATTGGAATTATCGACTATATTAGAATGTATGTCTTTAGTCATATAGAACAATTGGGCAATGGTAGATGTTATGTTTGCACTTTTAAGTTTGGAAATGTGTAACTAGTATTTTATGTTGTTGTATCATTTACTCAGTAGCTTGTACTATGGCTTTTGTGTACTCAGCTTATGCAGTACCCTAGCTTACGAACAAGGATTTCTCAGCCTACGTGACTTGTTCACCTTTGTTGAGACATTGCTGATCGGATTTGCCATTGTAGTTCCATTTTCTGTTCTTCTGTTGATTCACTCCAATCGCAGGTTGCAGCCATTACCGTATGCACTGTCTTCTGGGATTTGGGATTTTGTGATCTGGAGATTGCGCTTTCTGTTAGATTCAACATACTATGCATCTTTGTGACTCAATTAATGGAAACTAGATTGCATGGAATATGGCGGCTTGAAGATTGGAAGGATGGATTTTAAAAAGAAACAAATAAATAAAAATGCATAGTTATTTGTTATTGTCCAGCACCTTTAATTCTAGGAAAATTGCTAGCCAAGCAACTCATTTATTTTATACTAACAAGGAATAAGCAAATGAAATTTACACCATCGTGTTTTAACTTGCAACGCCCTGCCTCTATGAGCAATTCCATCTCCTGATATCAACCCTCTAGGATTGCCATTACAAGTTATCCTTAAGTGCAGACCGGAGGGGCTCAAAATGCCCAGACTAGAAACTTCTCAAGACTAAAAATAAGATTCTTAACAATTTGTTACAAAGTTTAAGGGAAACAACATTTGAAGCAAGGAGCCAAGAAGGGAAAGCTTGAACTCGACAATCAATATCAATTTTACTACTAATAGAATGCTTTAGCATCTCGTCGAGCATTTTAAATTGTCCAGTGCCAAAACTGATGGGAACAAGGAGCAGTTTGGCATTTAATATTAGGTCCAAAAATGTGGAGGAATCAGCTAGATGCAGCAATCACTTGTATAGATGCTTGAATCTTTTGCAGGCTTCTAAAACATTCCCTCTGTGGCCAAAGGCGCTAACCCTGATGAAGCCTTCACCACCAGGTCCAAAGCCAGTACCAGGTGTAGTAACCACGTGAGTCTTCTCGAGAATCTCGCTGAACACATCCCATGAGCTCCGGCCAGGGAACTGCACCCACACATATGGTGCATTCTTCCCGCCATATACTTTAAAGCCAAGCGAATTGAAGGTCTCCACTATGATATCAGTATTTTCTTTATAGAAACCAATCACCTCATGCACAGCCTGCAAGTTTTTCAAATGCATAAATTTCAAGTGCTGAAATTCACTATAACATACTGTACGGATGCGAGGTCCTTGAAGAAAGGAAAAGAAATAAGTTTTCCACATCACTTTTTTAGTTGCTTTCACGACATTTACTAATTGCTCCAAGAAACTGAATTATACTCACCTTGAAGCCTTCAGGTGAAAGGCAGGCCAAACCACCAGCTTGGGAAATATTGGATGCACCATTAAAGCAAGTACAAACAATTCGGTTGAAGTCCTTTGCGACAGGAAATCCATCTGAAAACAGAAGTTCCTTTGGGATCACAGTCCAACCAAGACGAACTCCAGTGAACCCAGCATACTTGCTAAATGATGATGTCTCAATTGCAACCTGCAGTACCAACATTGAAACTTATACATTGGACATGAATACTAATTAAATCAATTTGGATGGAGATGCATGATAGATAGCATTTTAAGATTATTCGACCAAGCTGAATTCTAAGACAGACTGTAAAACTCATTCTCATTGTAACAATGTAAAATTCTTGCTGAATTAACCAAGGAAGTGGATACAAATGATAGCAGAAAGAACATTAGACGAGTGCAGCTGCAACCAAACAAGTAAATGATCAACTCTAGAATTACCTCTTTGGCTCCAGGAATTTCAAAGATGGAACGTGGATTATCATCCGACATATACAAGGCATATGCAGAATCATATACTATGATTGACCCATTGTCCTTTGCAAACTGAACCAATCGGGTTAGTTGTTCCCGTGTTGCAGCAGCACCAGTAGGGTTATTTGGTGAGCAAAAAAAAATGATATCTGTTCGAGCAACAGTTGATAAATCAGGAAAAAAACCATTCTCTGCAGTACACCTCATGTATTCAATCTTTCCATACTTCTCGACATCCTTTTGAAACTCTCCAGTTTGGCCCATAATGACACTCGAGTCTACATAAGCCTGCATATTAAAAAAGGAAGTTCCAACGTTGTCACAATCTCATTAGAACTAACACAAAAATGTCATTGTTGAGAGCAACATAAATATTTCCTTTCCCCCTCTTTTTTATCTTTCTTTATACTTTCACCCAGTGCAATTGGAGAAAGGCACTGCACACAAGTTTGTGTACAATTACGACACCATTTTATCCATCACAATGCAAGTAGATGACACACCAATCCAACAAAGATGTTTGTTTGGGTCACTTATGTTATGTTCCGGAAAGTGCCTGATACATTTATAGCAAGTAAATGATATCGTGAGGGCTTAGGCAATCCTGCCAAAATTACACTTATCTAAATTTTCATACCCTCTAAAACTCAAGTTAACCAAAGGGAGCACAATAAAGGAAGCCAACTAATCTTGAACTTATTATTATTTTTTTTTTCCAAAGGAAAATATTGCATCACTTGACAGCATGGAAAACTTAACATGGTCAACTGCCCAACTGGGATCCTGAAGCAGACATAGACAGGCAGGAGGGGAGGAGATGGGATCAAATATGTAAGAAGTTTATTAAGCCACAAATATTCACAAAACCCTTCAATAATCAAAAGTTCTACAAACTGAATAAAACCATAATGTATTGAGACCAACTCAATCTTATCACTCAATTATAAAAAAAGTAGACACAGTAAAATGAAAGAGGTGACACATTAATGCAACAAAAGATGAATTCAATTACCAATTCTTTAGAAGTAGAAGAACAAAAAGAAAGAGAGAAAGAAAAAGAAAATGAAATTATTACCGGGTATGATGGATCTTGAACTGCCATAGTAACATTAGAACCAAAAACAATCTGCCACAAAATGAAAGCAAAGACAACTTTATTTGTTTTTGAATTAAATCAATCTTCTCTCTGAAACTTCTAGGAAAATCACATCCATCAAAGGAGGTAACCTCGAAACATAAAATTTGAAAAAGAATATAAACGAAGCTGGCAGATAACTCAATTGAAATACTAAAATCTGTTATGTTAAATCTTAACAAACCTGAAGGCGGGATATGTCACATTTTGCACCATCAGACACAAATATATCGCCTTCCTCTATGCCAAGGTCCTTGTAAAATGTTGAAGCAATTGCAGCTCTCAATGGCTGAACAGATAAATAAATTGCGTTATTCATTAACTATGACAGAGCAGAACGAAAGAGATAAAGAAATGAAGAGTTTTGACATGTTTCCATAATATGTTCCTTTTTCTCAAAATTAAGGATGACTGGACAAAAAGGTGAGCCAAAAAAAAAAAAATAGAGAGAGAACTTCTAAACACCAACTAACTGAACATTAAAAATATAGATTCCAAACAGTATCACAGTATGCAGATGGTGGGTGACTACTAAGAAAACATTAGATGAAACTGTATATTTAACATTTTGCTCACTAAAATTGAAGATTCCCATATACCTTTTCACCTTGTTCAGCTCCATAACCACTATAACCCTCTTGTGTGGACAATGCATAAGATCTCTGCCAAAGATGGGAAAAAATCAAGTATGCTTCAGCAAGAGGGTTAAGTAATGTCAGTTACTTCGCAAATAGGAAACCACTGAGTATAATCATAATAGTGACACTTAAGTTGACTAGCTAGTAATTTCGTGTTCAACAGTTAATAGAGATAGTCATGATATTAGCCAATAAAGACTTTTGTTAGGTACCTTAGCCAGTGCAGAAGTTATAACTTCGGGAATGGGCTCAGTGGTGTCACCGATTCCAAGACTAATCACTTGTGCATCTGGGTATTTCAGCATGTGTGCAGCCTTTCTTCGAGCAATCTAATTTATATAATATTCAAGGAAAGAAGAGCAAATTAGAATTAACAAAAAATGTTGATATCCTCATCTAACACCAATCAAGCAAGAAAATAACCAAGAGATCTCAGCTGTTTAACAATGCAAAACAGAGAAGATATCTCAAGCCTGACAAATAGGTGCATGCTGTAATGCTGATAGTAAGTAAAGTAATAATATACCAATAACAAGTATTCATCTAAAATAATAATAATAATAATAATAATAATAATAGTGCACCATTACAGACCTCTGGAAAGAGGTATCCTGCTTGAAGTTTTCCCAAGTTTCCATTACGAGAGACCTTTGTCTTGTATGCTTCAAAACAAACCCGGAAATATCTTAGTGATCAAAATGTAATAATAGAAGAAAAACCATCAACATGTGCTTACACTAAAAATAAAATCAGCAAATAACACGTTAGCCTAACTCATTCTCATATCCCTTTGCAAAGGTTATTTTTCTTATGTTTGCTATTAAGACCGTTTAACACCATCATGCAGTAAAATTAATCGAGTAACTAGTGCTTTATTTATTTATTTATTTTCCAGAAGAAAATTATAAATAAAGAACCATGCTTTGGGCAAATGGACCAAGAAGTTAAAAAGATACACAGAGGTTATCTTAACTCTTAACACATGCTTCAACGTAATATATTGGTAGGTACATGCATCAATGAAATGAAATTCGGTCCATCTCAATGTTATCAAGCCAAGTCCAGTCAACTCCATTGGTGTTGGTCCTCAATTAACCAGATTTAGACTGCACATATACTTAAGCAGACACAAAATTGTAGACATGTCAAGCAATATGAACATAGGACCCCCTGGTCAATCAGGATTCAATGTCATGTTAAGACACAGCCAATAATTCTATAAAATATTACGCTGAAATGTAAAGGTTCCAAAAATAACATTGAAGCACTAGCAATCCTCATATACACACTTAACAACAAAAAGCCAATTACCTATAGAAATAAAAACGGAATTCAAAATGCTAAAATTTGGAGTTTAAAACACAGAAAAATTTCCAAGTTCTATCCAGAAATTAAAAAAAAAAAGAAAAGAAAAAAAAAAGTACCAATTTTCCCTTCTTGAGGCGCGGCAACGCATTTGTAGCGACATGTTTGCTGAATTTTGACCAACTAATTACTATCACACCAGAACTAGCTGCTTTTGTGTGCACTGTCACTGACCGATTGATTGTTATTTTACTATTTTATAAATTATTAAATATTAAATAATTATAATAATTATTATTTTTTGTTATTTTATTATCATATTTTTATAAAAATTATTTTTTGTTATTTTATTATCATATTTTTATAAAAATATCATTTTATTATTTTTTCGTTATAACCGTTAGTTAACCAGTTAGTTGATTAATAAAATATCAATTTCACCTTTCATTATTAAAAAAATATATATTTAAAACATGTTTACAAAATAAATTAATAATATATTTATTAAAATAGATATAAAATACCAACATAATTTTTGTTGCTAGAATTATGATATATGAATTACAAATTTATCTTATTAATTTTTTTAATCATGAAGGGTAAAAATTGGTATTGTGTCAGTCAACTAACAGTTAATTAACGGTCAACTAACAGATGTAACGGAAAAGTAGTAAAATAATATTTTTATAAAGATATAGTAGTAAAATGATAGGAGACAATAATTGTTGTAATCATTTGATATTTGACAATTCCTGAAGTAGTAAAATGATAATAACCCATTTTTTTATGGGTCCCGAATAGAACTTCTTAGTATTAATATTTGATTAATTAGGATGCGTTTGGGATTGAAGTATGGTACCTTTCAAGCTACAACTGCTGTGAAAAAATTGTGACTATTAAATAAAAATTAATAATATGTAGTAAATATAAGTTTTAAATAATTATTTTGATAAAATTATTAAGGATATAATATATTTTCTATTATACAAGTGAAAAATCTTATTAAGAATGCGTTTGAAATTAAGGTTCGGCAGCTGTAGTTTTTAAGCTAAAGCGGTAAAGTGTTTGGTAAACACTAGCTGCTGTAGTTTGGAAGCTATATTAATATGATTTTTCACTTGTATAATAGGAAATATGTTATATCTTTAATAATTTTATCAAAATAATTATTTAAAATTTATATTTACTACATATTATTAATTTTTATTTTATAGTCACAACTTTTTTTTCACAGTAGCTGTAGCTTAAAAGCTATCACACCTCAATCCCAAACACACCCTAATATAACTTCTAAGCTTAAAAGACATGGTAGTTAGTGTTTAACAAAAGCAGGTTTAGTCTTTGTGCAGACCTTAAAAGTTACAATTGTCCAACCTCAATCTCAAACGTACCCTTAGTGTGACTGTGGATGACATGAATTACGATGGAAGACCATTACCCAAAAAAAATACAAAAAATAAAAAAAAATTATTAAATCCATAATCTCAAAAAGATTGGCACAAACAAAATTTTACGATAGCAGCTCGTTTACCATAACACTTCATACACAAATGCTACAAGTAATCTACTATAATAGAGAGTTACTTGGTGGCTTCAAAGTTTTGGAAATAGGTTGCGTGAACCTTTTTGGTTGGGATCGTTTCGTTAGAGCAAGCTGAACATTTGTAAAATAAAATATTTCTATTCTCTAACTTTTGTGAATTGGCGTTCACTTTTTGAGAGAAAAATGACTTGTGTCCGTGGGGTTGTCTCAATTAAATTACCCATGATTTTATCGAAAGTAAGATATCGTTTGATTTTTAACATTTAAATAAAATAATAAATTATTTCAATTATTTTTATATTTTTTTAACACTAAAAATAAGTTATTTTTGATATTTGGTTAAAACTGAAGAAAAAACTTTAATTTGAAATCATGCTTAAATATGAATATATACTGTATTGAATATATGTATATGAATACATGTGTGTGTGCTTTCTTTTTCTCTTTGTGTATACCTAGTCGATAGACAACCAGTCCACTTAATTATATACTCTATAGTGACTCTTCTTTAATGCATTTTTTAGTTTCTTATATTAGAGAGATACTTGATATATCAAAACCCTCCATATACAAATGTTTATTTTGTTTCTGCCCGAGTAACCGACAAAAAAAAAAAAAAAAGAGGTCTAAAATGAGAAAAATGGCAAGTATCTATGTTTGGATTAACCCTCTGGTAATTTTCTGAGAATCTTAATTATGTTTCTGGAGTACAAAAAAACTTCGATGATGATGATAGATGGACGCAAAAGATTAATTTAGTGACCAAATAATAACTTTTTTCTTCTTTGTTAAAAAGTAGTTTTAAACTCTTTTTAATTGAGTTAATTTGTGATCATGTTCCTTATCCATAGATGAAAGGCGTTACATGGAGTTAGACTGTTAGGCTATGTTTAGAAGTCAGGATTGGATTAGATTAGTTTTTAGAATTAAGTTAGATTTGATTAGATTGGATTATATAAAATACTACTTTTTGTTTGGTACAATATTAAACAGGACTATACTAATTTAATTTAATAAAATTAAATAAATATATAATATTTAAAATTATATTGATAATTATTCACTTTAGTATTTAATATTCAATACTACTATAAAGAGATAGTTGATTGTTTTTAGGTTTAATATTCGGTACTAGTTTAAATAAATTAATAAATAAAATTTTGATATTCCATATAAAATAAAATTACATATTAAAAAATTATGAAATTAACTTCTACGTTTAATTTTTAGGAAAATATTAGGTTAAATGAAAAATAAAAGAGTGATAAAAAAGACACAAATTTTTCACTTAATTTTATCCCACCTAAACCCATATAAATATAAAGACTAATAATTCTAATTGTTTTGGACTATATTTTAGTCTATCCTATTGATCCATGACAACCAAACATACCTTAGACTCTTTTATTAATCCCAAAATCTAATCCAAACTCCCAAACATGTTAGAGTCCATATTTAGGCGAGATACAAGCTTAAGCCGCCCATGTTTTGGTGAAAAATTGGAGCCCATGATCGGCACAATGACGGTCACTGTCAATGTTCACTCTGCGACTGCCAGGGACTATTTTGCTTATTTTCTCACGAACTTAAAGTTCAGTAAAATAAAAGAAAATTACATGGGATTTGTTGAAAATATTTCAACACGGAAACGGAAAACGCTATCGTATCATTACATTACTTTTGGGGGGGAAAAAAGAAAAAAGAGTTATTAAAAGGAAATATTTACGACAATTCTTAAATCTTTTCTCCTTCCATCAAAAAACAGAAAAGAAAAAATTCTTTCCTGCCTGCTCAGCATCACCGACGCCGTTGCCTTTGTCGTCCTTCCGAGCCGCCGGCCGAATTCGCTCTCGAATCAGCAGTTTGCGAGTTTCGCCTTTATCACTTTCTTTAAGTAATTTTCTACCGTTTCGCCGCGGGTAAGATGGTTAATTTTTTTTACTCGTGATTTAAGATTTGGTTTAATTTCTCTTTAATTAGTATTCGGCTTGAATTGCGTTTTGTTTTAGCTGAATCAGCTGATGTAACGATTTTGATTCCAATGGAAATTGTAAATTGTTTTAGGTTAGGGTTAGAGTTAGGCTCCGGGTTTTCTGTTTGGTTGCTGAGGAAGTGTAGGAATTGACGTGAAAGTGAACAACTTTACTCAAATCTTCTTAATTCTGCAGAAGTTTGAGTTTCGGTTTCTGTTTTTCTTTTCCTTGTTTTTTTCCCCCCTCCATTCGATCTTGATCAAGAGTTGGGCAAGTTTTTTCGTGTAAACTTTGCTGAAATTTTAAAATTCGTTTTGTAGCTCAATAGTGTCTATTAGCAGTTGTGTATGTGGTTCACGCCTGACGTACGCCTTTTTATCTCTTTTGTGGAGAAATGTATTTGAAGATCAATTTTTGTATTTTTTTTTTGGCTATTTCGTAGAACCTTTTTTTAATGTTTTTACACAGAAATTGAGATGTCAGCTACCCTCCAGCTGATTTAGGTGACAGGTTGAGATGTCCATTTCTAGGTATAAAAGTTTTGCATTTAATGCATTATTCTTCAGTCATAAAGTTAGAAGATCATTTGTCTGGGCTTGAAGGTGCTCTTGAGAAAGTTCCAATAGCTGTAATTCTCTGCTGCTTGGAGATTTTGGCCACAAAGGCTGTTGTTACTTTGGAGTTTTGGTGGTTCCTTATTCCTTTCCAACCTTGAGTTTTTTGTTTTATTTATTTATTTATTTTCACATTCGTTTTTGGTTGTTTGTTTTTGTTTTTCTTTGAGGACTTTTTCTGATGTATTTGTATTTTTACGCCTCTTTCTTTGTAGATCATCTCATATTGCACTAAAACCTCACATGGTAGATTTCCAGAAAGATTACTGACATATATTTAAGTTCCTCCCGTTCTTATTTCCATAATACTGTCTTGATTTGTGCTTTCATGATTTCTTCCTCACACTATTTGGAACCTTCTTTGCAGGGTCAGATGGATCTGGAAACTGAAAACAGGATAGCTGCAATCCTCCTGAAGGAAGCAGCAGAATTACGGCGACAAGCTGAGAAGGAAGGTGTGCATGTTTATCTTCAGCAGCCTAATATGAGGGGTAGGCCAAATTCACGGTTCCTCACTGCCACTGTTCTTGGTGTGCAGCAAGGTTTGTTCTGTAGACCTGTTCACAGTGAACGATTTTATTGCTTCTATATAATATTTTACTATGTCTATAACCTATTTGTCTGATTGATTTTATTTCTGTTATCCCCAGCTAATCGAGCTGTGGAAATGAATGAGATGTGGCGAGTCCGGCAGAAAGAGCTGGAGCTAAATGATAAGCTTAAAAGGAGATCAAAAGATCGAAGTAGCTGCAGTAGCCATGCAGACATTGATAACTCCTCAAGAAGTTTAACTAAGAAACATGTTGTAGATGACAGAGGTGCTACTGCCTCATCAAGTAAAAGAGAATGTGAAAGTAACTATTCAAGTGAAAATGAAGGTTTAAGAGATGAAGAGGTTGAGGAATTTCTACACTCAAGGTAATATGATAGTCTTTTCTCTCTTTACCTGTCTACATGCAAGAGTCCTCAGGACGTGCTTTGCTCGTCTCATTATGATTTCAGCTAGATGGTTTAAAATTGAAGTTTCTGTCAATGGCAGGGTCAAACGAGGCCGAGGTGCTGTTGGTTCAAGAATGGATGAAACAGGTCCTTATCTTGCGCCTTCTGCAGACTTTAATGGGAAGCTTTCAGCAAGTTATGATGTTTGGCAACATCGTGTTTTTGGTCCTGAAAAGCCTCGTTCATTGAAGCCTTGCAGATCTTCAGATGATGATGATGATGCGGATAGACGGAAGAAGAGAAAGGAGCGATCAAGTAGTAGCTCAGAAAAGAAGCATTCTAAGAAGCACAAATCTAAAGAAAAGTCGAGGCATAAGAAGAAGAAAAGAGAAGGAAAAAGGAGTAAACATCGATAAGTGCATTTCTGTATTTTAGTGTGGCCCATATACGAGATTTACAAAGTTGTGCACCCTAGAATTTTGTATGACGCTCTTTTTTGTACAGAGATTTTTGAATTTATTTTTCCCCAAATGATGAGTAATGTGAAGAGTAGATTGTATTTGCTATGCATGAGGTTGAATTTGAATCGAATTATCTGAATCAGTTTTAATAATATTCATAGTAATGATGCCTTAGGTAATCGATACAGATATAATGGATTCAAACGATTTGACTAATTTCTTGCTGTTTCCACATTATAACTAATTATATTTGATGATGGGCTATGAATAAAGTGGAATTTGTATTGAATCATCCTTAATGATGCATTGGGTAATTTAAACAGAAATTGGATTGAGACTGAAGTCTGTAGAAATTATTGGCTTCTGCTTGAGCCTAAATGCATCTATACGTTCCATTTCAATCTGTCGATTTTGATGGCCGTGTAACAAGAGGAAAATGCCTCAAGAACTGTCCGTTCAAGTTGTTAACAGCGTTTTCCCAGGTTTCCTCCCGTGACTAAGACGATGTCCCACGTCCCTGGTGCAATCACAAGAGATTATACCAGAACTCGTAGTACATTTCCAGCTAAAACAAGGTCATCTAACAGACTTAAAAACTTTCTTTTCGTACAATGAAAAAGTAATATACATCATACTACCAACACTTCTTACATCTTGGTTGGCAAAAAATTGTCTTTTACATCTCTGATGACTCTACTTACAGATCTGCCCTCTGATTAAGTACAAAATACAATACATTCTCCTTTTCTTTTGTAAACACACAATTTCACTTTGAACACACGCAGTACAAACCATCTGATTACTCTACAATAGCTTCAACATTTCAATTGAATCCTTGGAAACCATCCAGATTCCAAGATGAATATAACAATTTTTGCATCGCTATCTATATTGCAGTACATATTAATTGCTAGCAAGGCATTCGTCATGAGTCCTCAAAATGATGATCTGTCTCATCGAATATCTCCTCCTGCACGATTTGGTCGTCATAGAAACTATGAATGAGGAATCGTGCAAAACAATAGAGATGGAAATCTTGCCAAAAACTATGTTGGCCTTTACCTGTAAAAGTTCTTCAATGACATCTTCCATTGTGATTACACCAACAGCTTCTTCTTCCTCAGGCAGCTTTGGGAGTGGATTGCCATCTATTTGTAAAATGTCCGAGTACATGTCTTTTGTCCACTTCCTACTCCTAGAACTGGTCCTGTATAAATTATTATTTGAGTTGTTGGGAAAGCTCTTCCACTTCTGCAGTGGTCTTTTGGTCTTCAAAACCTTCTCTTGTGGAGGCTTTTCACCATCAATGTCAATCTTCACATCTCTTGCTGAACCTATAATGTGAGAGCAAAAGTGTTATACAAAAAAGGGCAGAAAAGAAAGAAACCCTATCATACGTAAAATTTTGGGGCATGGACGTTTCAAGTATATAAAATTTTCAAGATAGTCTACAACAAATAAGTGGGCTTCTACCGTCTGCTGACTTGCTAGTGGGGTTGCTAGCAGGTTGTTCTGCATTCTTGTTGTACCGCCTTACCACAACAGCCATATGGCTATGACCTTTCTGAAACTCATTCAAGATTTCATATAATGGCAAAGTTTCTGGAACCCTATAATCAAATAGAGGTAGAGAATAAACTCAATGACCGAAATAATGCACATGAATATTTTCCCAGAGATATAAGATACCTTGGAATCCTGCGTATGGTAACACTCTTCACAGGAACTTCATCTTCTGGGTGAATTGTTAACAAATTCTTCACCTAAAGGATAGAATTTGAATGTCAGAAAGAGAAAAGGATGCAAAAAATAAATTGTCCTGCGCTTTCCTCCCATCCATTCTAACCTGGCCCTTGCTAATCAAACGCCCAATGTAGCTGTACATTTTGACATGATCATAGATCGAAAGATATGCAATTTCGAGGAAGATGATTGGTACATCAAATTAAGTAGATCAAATTTCTGACATGCAATGCAAGCAATAAAAAGTACAGCTATATATGCTTAGTTCACCCACTACTTTATCCATATAAGAGCAAGAGTAACCAACCACCCATAATGAAGTTGAAATTCTAGGGCAAGCAGTTTCTTCGTAACACCTTACCAAGATATTCTTTAGCTCTCTTATCAAATGAGTCGATTGTTAGCTCCCAATATTTGGAGATTTTTTTTCTGCTGTTAACCAAGCAACCATGATGAAGCTGAAATTCTAGGGCAAGCAGTTTCTTCGTAACACCTTACCAAGATATTCTTTAACTCTCTTATCAAATGAGTCAATGGTTAGCTCCCAATATTTGGAGATTGTTTTTCTACTGTCCAACCCACCTATCTAACAATTCAAACAATGATGCTAACTCTCTATGTTACCAAATATTTCATCAAATCGAGCAAACTAGATGAGTTCTGGATAGACCAAGTCTGGTAAAATTCAGATTGTAAAAAGGCCACATCAGAATATAAGCATATTCATCAATTCAACTCATGCAACTTTAAATAGAACAATCGCCAGAACTATTAATCTTCAATGAACATGAACTACAAAAATTAATTTTCAAATTACCAGAATGAGTCCAATTATGTTTGTAGGCTCCTCATAATAAACTGGCACTCTGCTGTGTCCTTTCTCCAATATTAGGTTCATCAAATCCCTGTCCATTAAAAGTGGATGCCAATGCCAATGAGGATGATACTTATGCAAATGGTGCAAGCGGCTTTATATTTAATACTCTTCAGAACATCTTACTTGTCAAGCTTGGCATTAATATCAATAGCAAAAGTTTCGGCTATTGGAGTCATGGCATCACTTGCAGTTTTCTCTGTGAGCTCAAGTGCTCCGGCAATAATTGTTGTCTCATCATGTGTCAGCTCTCCACCTTTTCCAGCCTAATAAAAATCAATCACAGGGTGATAAATGTAATTGCATGTAATGAAAAGGAAGATAGACAAAAGGATGTCTAACAATTGTAATATGAGTACGAGAAAAAAAACCTTGGAGACGTTTAGCAAACATGGAATGTAAGAATGGATGAAATGAATAGCATAACAAGTGAAAAAAAGGGCTAAACAAGCATTAAATACATATAATAATTTATAACAAACTATGAATAACTTAAGAGCTTCCGCTTGCTACTTGAATACATTAAAGAGGTGTCAAACATACCTCATTACCATGCAAATTCACAAGTGTTTTCAACTCAGCTCTGCGAAAGAGTGCCACACGTCCATGGCCCAATAAAACGTCCAGCAGCTGCAAAATCACCAAAAAGAAGGAAAAAGAAGAAGAATAGGTCAAGATTACTACATTGTACACATGAACCACCAGATTGCTAAATTTTAGTGATGCAGAAAATTTAAGGACGGAAGTGTTCAACGCAGCATATCTTACCTTGCTTATTGGGAAAGCAACAGGATAGCAGATCCAAACAAGAACCCGGACAAATGGGGCCACAGTTGAACCAATGGCCAAACCATATCGAGAACAAACAGACTGTGGGATGATCTGTAAACACAAGTGGATAGCAATTAGAGCATGCACAGGCATCATGTTGCTGAAACATAAATGAATAAATCAAAGTAGCCACACAATATATAACATGTTTTATGTCTGTACAGAAAAAATACATTATGCTGCCCTGCCATAATGCACCTAAGATGCAGAACCCAAAGCCATTATTCAGTGAGACAATCCAGGAAGAATTGTGCTGCCTAAAATGTGATTAATAGCAAATGTACCATATGCCAAACGAGTTACACTCATTAGCTTTACTTTAGCTGTATCTTTGACTATTTATCCTCATTTCACAGATATAGAACAAATGAAAATACAGTCAAGGTTAAATTCTGCACCTCACCAAACAAAAGAATCAATGTCACTGAAATCAGAATAGCACCCCAAGCTGAAATCAAACCATCAAGGAAAATGGGAAGTGCCTGATAAAGGGAAAAACAGTGGTCATTTTCCATATCCGTTAGTCTCTTCCAACACATCTAACCAAATAGCTTCTTCATGACATATTCAAATCAATGTACCTCCATGGCAGCAGCATTGCAAATAAGTAGGGTGCATAACAACAGATGTTGATTTCTGACCACCGGCAATATCTTTGCTGTTAAGACAAGGGACATACAGTAAGCTTAAGAAATATGCTTCATGCTATGAAACTTCTAAAGATCATACTGTCCAACACGCACCTCCGGATTTTCTACATTGATAAGACATAAGAAAATCTTTAAGATGAAAGGCATCTGTCACGTAAGATGCTTTTACTACACGTAAATAGCACATTGAAATATAATGCCAGAGGGTTATTTGCAAATAACTTTTCGTCGGTGTACATACACCAATTCACCACAGCTGAAATTTTCCACAAAAACCTTTATTATTTTCCCAAGCTAAACTACATGACTCAACATCGTTGGTGAAAACCTGATTTTAAGTTTGCTTCAAAACTTCCAAAGAAAGTTCTCATAAACCCACAACCACGATTGAAAGCTTTCCCAAAACCAGTCCAAAGGACTTGGAAGATCGTCCAACATAAACAACATAAAAAAATTCAAGAAACTACTTCTCAAATATAATAATCACTCCACGGTAGCCTCAAATCAATTACTGAAAACAGTTTCTTGGACCTTCACCATCCAACCCTTTCTACCATTTTCTCAGCAACCCACTAACCAAAGCAAACAAACCAACCATACCATAACACTGAAGAATATTCCAAACCAAAAACTCAATCAAAATGTCATATCACCTTGTGTAAACAATATATATGAATACAAACCAAACCGAAACCATACCAACTGAACTAACTAGCACTCTGATTTTTTTATTATTATATAAAATAGGCTCGGGACACGAACCTCACACCTTTTGTACCATCCAAAAGAAGTTTTTACATTTTAAATTTTATCAGCAACTAAATAGGATGTACAATCAAAACAAAAAAAATTAAATAAAAAGGCAAATGAAGAATTACCGGCATGCTTGCTATCCTTGGGAGTACCAGACTTAGCAAGAACTTCAAGATCAACAAGACTCATAGACATGAGCCCCAAGGTGAGACCAGACATGAGCCCAGCGAACAAAACCAGAAGCACTATTACTACGATATGAATAAAAAACCCCGTCTCACAACAATTGTACTCCACTGCCATTCTTTAACCCGGCTCAAAACTCTCAATACAAAACTCTTTTGTCACAGACGCATCACTGAATCAGCCCCAAACGAACAAATTGCAGTTTCAAAACGACTGCGTTCTCGAGAATAACAATGGTCTCTTTCTAGAAAAAGGAACAGAATAACAAAGAGAGAGAGAGAGAGAGAGGTGGGATTTATAAATAAATGGGATTAACTTACTGTACGAAGAGCACTGAAAAAGATTCATATATTCCTGCAATCGAAAATTTTGACACTTTCTTTTATATATAATTACCTTAAAAAATTTAACCATTTTTTTCACCTGGATATGGAGAACAAATTTTTTTTTTTTTTAATGTCCGGTCGGTGAAAGAAGGGAAAATGAACACCTACGACTCAGATTAGTCCCTGTCGTTTGCAAAATTATAAATAGGCTCGCACATTAACACCTTTTCTAAATAACTCCGATGGCGAAAGTTTTAAGGAAATTTTATAAAAATAATTCAAAATTAAAGTTGATTTATAGGACTGTCTAGTTATAATTTTTATTATTTTACAAGTTAAGAGTGGATATTTCTGGCTAGAGATTAGAGAAGCAGCTGATAAATGATAAGCAGATATGTAATTAATATGTTTATTGAGTAACACTCAATTCATGAACGATCAGTAAATGATTAATAACATAAAATATTAGGAGAATTTATATAAAATTTATTTATATTTTACTAATAAAGTAAGAACAATACTAAGTAGACTAATATTATTAATTGTCTCTAATTCTAAGGTACTTTTATAAAGTCCTCAATATCAACAAATTTATACATATTTATCATTATATCTATAATTCAAAATATGAAAGGATGAAATAATCAGATAAGTATCAGCTTTGTGAAGGAAAAGATAAGTTAATTAGATTGGAACACTGGCAAATTTGATAAAATGATTAGTTTAAGAACTAAAGAATCAAATATATAGTAGCATTACCAAGATTTAAGTTCAATGTGAATTATGATATATTCTTTGTCTTTTCCGGAACTTTTAAGAATTCCTGTACAAAAGTGAAGAAAAAACATAATTTAAAAAATCGAAACAAAATGAGAAAACCTTGAATTTGATTGATATTATCCGTATGGTAAACTTATGCGCCTATTTGTTATATTTTCAAAATATAAGGATAGTTTTGAAATTCACCCACAAAAAAATGTATTAATGAATAATTTATGAGATATGGAGAGAGAATCGGAGAAATGTGTGACAGCAGAGTGCGTAGAGGCCGTAGCATTTGCCGCCGGCTGTTGGTGATCGAGAAAAAGCTGTAAATGGCAGTGCGTTGGTCTTGTCTGATTGCGACATGTGGCGGGTATACGTGTCGAGATCCACAACATGCGGCTCTGATCTTTACGTTACCCCAACGTCTTTATCTCTGCGACAACGAACAATATCTTCTTAATTTAATATATTTTTAAACTTACTATTATTAAGTTTAATATATTTTTAAACTTACTATCATTACACGTGGCTATTGCCACGCCCGTTCGACAGATCCGTCCAAATTCATTCGTCAAAATCTTGTAGGTAATTTTACGAGTTGTGGATAGATCTGATATTAGAAATTAAAATCGTGGATTTAATATTATCTAAATATCTTATGAATATCTGTATGAATATTCATTAAATTCATAATTTTTTAAAAATATTTTTAATGTAATTTTAATTGAAAAAAATAATTAAATTTAAAAATATATAAAGTAAATAATTATAAAATATAAACATGTCACATGTGGTGTGTACAAGTAATAACCCATAATCTAAATAAAAGAAACTTAAACTATTTTCTTTTCAACTATGAGTAACACCATAAAACCTAATCTTCCAAATTATTTCTCTTTCACTCGTGAGCCGCCGCAGCCTCACAACTATGAATTTTTTATGTCATTTGTGGTTTTTTTATATATTTATATATTTCATACTTAAATTTGATAGTTTGTGTTGGATTGAAGTAGAAATTTTAATTTTCTATTTACATTAATTAAATTTAGAATTGAGTATGTTATATGGGATTTTAGCTTATTAATATAAATTTACATATTGAATATTTGTGATTTTAAATGTGAGAACCAGTAAAAAATCTGTTAGGTATTATTGCGGGTTTAATAATTGTCAAAACCCACAATGGGTAAATTTTCTTAAAAAATTAAAACCCCAGTAGATGCGGATGCGGGTTTGATATTAACAAACCCGTTGCGGATGATGCCTTGTCATCCTAGCCCCATTCATTAAATATATTATTATTATTATTAAATCCGTTAACTGCACCCTCCAATATTTTTTCCTCAACTATACAAGTGACACAATATATATTTTAAACTGTAAACTTATGTACGTTAATGGCTTGCTTTGTCGTAACTGTAATTTCACTTACAAAAAAAAAAATTGTAAACATGGAGAAACAAAGAAAATGATATATGAACATAAAACTTGTATTTATAAATAAATAATAATTCGTTCGTTGTAGTTCCTTGTTAAGCACAACTCTCCACCCTATCTGGTTTTTGATTTGAGAATTTTTTTTTTGGTCACAAATACCATGCCCAACGTTATAATTATATAAATTAAAATCGGTAGATAAAAATTCCCTTTCTTTTGTCTTTAATAGATACAAAAAATAACGTGCATGTTGAGTTGTAGAACATGATGAGTCATCTTCAAATATAATTCAGGAAACCTTTCATTTCAATGTCTACCATATGAATTTGAAAACATATAATTTAACTAATATTTTTTAAATATTCAATTTTACCAACTCAATTAGACAACGCCCATTATGATTTGTCATGATGGTTAAGCTATTATAGTTTAAAATATAACTTATATATATATATACACACACACTATAATTGTTACATAATGGAATAAGCTTATTAACAAAGATATATTATTGTTTCACTTAGGGGTGACATTAACCGGTTTGGTTTGGTTTTGTCGGAAAAAGCAAAACGAACTAAACTGATTGATTTAAGAAGTTATGAACCGAATATAAATCAAACTTAGAAACTAAATTGAATTACTTCCATTCGGGTCAAATTAGTTTTATATGATTCAATTTATGAAATTTAATAATTTTTCTTTTATATTAGCTAAATTTGTTTAGTTTTCACTTCTTTTTTAAGTCCAATTTAATTATAATTATTAATCATTCATGTTTTGTGTAAAAGTACTAAAAAAATATTAATCATTCTTTTTTTAAATTTAAATAATGAACCAATTGTTTTTTATTCGATTCTATTCAAACAAAAAGCCGATCGATTCATAATTTTTGAACCAGTTTTTACTTACCGAACCAAACCAAATGCCCATTCCTAGTTTCACTAAATTTATTTCGAAAATTAGAAATGAATTTTATTTTCGATTTTGCCATTATCCAAAGATTGCGGTTGCGGCCCAACCAAATAACGGTTGTACATAAATAACTCAACGTGGGCCCACTGGAGGGTCCAATTGAGAGGCAAATAATTCAGAGTTTTTTTTAATCAATATTTTCTTTTTTGAAAGATAAAATCAAATTTACGAGTAAACCCCTAATATTATGATTATACGTCCGAAAATTGATTTTAAGAATGGATAAATTATAATTAGAAAATTCAAAATCTCGACTAATGATGTGAGAAGGCCACCATCAGTAAGCTAAAAGGTCATTGTTAAATAAGTAACTAAAACTAGGAAATGATCCGATCAATGATATCGCCAAGTGAAAACCTTAATACTTCATAAAAATTAGTATTTTTTTTAAATAATTGAATATTTGGAATACTTTGTAGCTAGCAAAAATTTAGGGACCTGTGGGCAACAAATTACAAATTATATCCATAAGCATAAAGTTTCAAAAAAAATCATGGATTCAGATGTTATTATCCCATTTATAAACCGAATAATAACAAGATATACAATAAAAAAAAAGGAACGAGAAAGATTCTTCCGCGAATTAAAAATTATCAAACATCGGATAAATAGTTTATTTAAATCAAAACCAAGTTGAAAAATAAATCCCATTTCCCTCTTTCCCACTGCCAACAGATCTGGATCGTGCTCTAAACTCGACCCATCTGATCGTTGATCTCAGGTAATTGGCTTTTAGTTCTTGATTTATAGTGAATTGGGGGCTTCACTTTATTATTAAAATATGTTCGTGTCACTTGTGAGTCCTTGTCACTAACTAAACTTAAGTTCCATTTAGCTGAATTTTAGCTTGTAGTTGTAGTTGTCACTAGTAAGAGAAATGGGTATGCTTAAGATTCAAGAAACTTAACTGTTTGCTGTAGTTGAAACGCCAATGAATCCAGTGATGGGTTATTCTAGTGGTTTTTTGTGAAAGCTCATACTTAATGTAATGGAGTTTGGGTTTATATCTGAATATACAAATGAAAAAGAGTAGAACTAACTTTGGAAAAGAGAATTCATTTTAGATTGTTTCTTAATTTATTTTTGGTTTTGAAGGCTCTCCATTGTTACATAGTCATGTCAAGAAGGCCAGTGAATCCTGCTCGACGCCTTGCTGATGGTGGAAGCATCCCTTTTGTGGGTTCAGCACATTCAAAATCACGCTCATCACCTCTGCTGTCTGTGATACTTTTGGCTGTGGTATGTTTTGTAGCATCATTGTTCCCCGTGATTTTCTCAGTTTGCTTACCATTTTCTAGCAATTATCACATTAATCACTGGTATTCCTTTGTGAAGAAAGAAATATTGGTCTCCGTATATTTACTTCCTACACTACAGATAAAATCCCTGTTACTACCACCTACTTATTGAACATAAATTCCATGTTGAGCATATTTTCAAAATGAAAGTAATTAATTATTGTTATACTTTTGTGAATTTTCAGGGTGCAGTACTCCTTATTGGCTATTTATACAGCGGGTCAGGTTTGTATTTTCTCTGTTAGTTTCATTATCTGTGGTGATGGTTCATCAAATTTTTCTTTTTCCCACAACCAAGATCTGAAAGGGGAAGTTCGTTTATATCCAACCACCATTGTTTTTTCAAAGCCTTGAAAAAATTTAAAAGAAAAAATGCCACGGACATTAAAAGTTAGTTTATGAACAGATTTTGATGTACTTTTCACTTAGGAACTTAGGTGTGGTTAAAGTCTACCATTATCAGCAACTGATTTGTGCAGTATTTGTCTAATTTCAAATTTATCTTCTATAGTAGGCTTTGTGCTAACTTCTTTACGTTTCTGTTGCAGGTAAAACAACCATTGAAAAAGAGGGATTAAGTAAAGTTGAAGGTAAAGTTGAAGTTGAAGGTAAAGTTGGTGTTTCTATTCTAATAACTTAGTTTTCATGCTTCTCAATAGTTTGCACCCTGGATACCAAAGGCCTGAATTTGATGGCAAAGATGGGCATCCTTGGCGTGAAATTATGCATTGGTCACTCTAAACCTGCTAAGTTGTAGGAAGGTAGAAAACTCTTAAGTCAATAATCTTTTGAACAAGTGATGTTCTTTCACCATTTTCTTTTTTTTTTTACCCCCTTCAATTAACATTCACTTTTAATATTTTTCAATATACATTCATCACTCTGATATGTATTAAAAATATTAAAATGAAGAGGATTGAGCATGATTGAATTCTGATTTGTTCTGAAGTAAATGGACCATCTATGGTCCTTACTGCTGATAATGGCAAGCAGTTCCCTGCTTTATGCTTACAGTGGATGATCAGCTCATAATGGTTCAAGAACCTAGCAGTTAATTTTTCCATTTAATTATGATGTCTTCGTATTCTTTCTTGTCTGCACTTTTCTTCTTGAAGGTATTGAATGACACTGATAAATTTGCAGACGATCAATGATAAGAAAACTCACTAGAACTAACACATTTTGTAACCTTTTTAATTTTTGTAAATGGGGAATCCTGATATCTTGGCAAGAAAGTGTTAGTTTGAGCTATTATTTTCCCCATTCTTTCAATTTTTGCATGGTATCGCAGGAATGCAAATGGAGTGGATATGAAAACTTTTCTTCAGCTCATGATTTCAATTATGCAGGTGTTGTTTCGTGCACTTTAGAAGTCCAGAGAGCATTACCTGTTCTTAAGAAGGCATATGGTGACAGCATGCTCAAAGTACTACATGTAGGACCTGACACTTGTTCAGTGGTATCTAAATTGTTGAAAGAGGAGGATACTGAAGCATGGGGTGTTGAACCATATGACTTAGACGATGCTGATGCCAACTGCAGGAGTCTTGTGCGAAAAGGCATTGTGCGGTTGGCCGATATTAAGTTTCCTCTGCCCTATCGAGCAAAGTCATTTTCTCTAGTGATAGTGTCAGATGCTGTGGATTACTTGTCTCCAAAGTACCTTAACAGAACTCTTCCAGAATTGGCTAGGGTATCTGCTGATGGGGTAGTAATATTTGCTGGTAAATCCCTTATTGAGCTTTTTCAAAATATATGTATGAAATTATTGATATTCTTAAGTTCTTTTGATATATCATTTTTGTGTAGGTTATCCTGGTCAGCATAGAGCTAAAGTTTCTGAACTATCCAAATTTGGTCGTCCTGTAAGTTATTTCTCTTTGCAGGATTTCAATTTGTTCTTAGTCCTCATAGGGCTTCTCATTTTCCTATATATTGGTTGGATTTGAACTACAATTTCATTTGAGTGCTGTCTTTGTTACTTTGGATTGATGGCATGCTAGCATTTAATTTGTTGAGGAACACAATTCGTACATGTCTGATACCTGATTGGTCAAAATACGATTGATATCTTGCTTACTCAGTTATATGGATTCTTTTTAATTCTTTTTGGGTTCAAAATATTTCAGTAAGTTTTGGCTGTACAGGCATAGTAATTCAAGTTCCTTTTTTTTTTCAATTGAAGAAAGTTGACACCACGGAACGTTACTTTTCTGTAGGCCAAATTACGGAGTTCAACTTGGTGGATAAGGTATTTTCTTCAGAATAGCTTGGAAGAGAATGAAGTAGCTACGAAGAAGTTTGAACAGGCTTCAGTTAAGAGATCTTATAAGCCAGCTTGTCAAGTTTTCCACTTGAAGTCATATCACTGAGAATCTCAGCAACATAAACTCTCTTATCAACACATACTCTCTTGTTGGACTTACACATCTGAAAAACATGCTAGCAAGCATATACCTGAAGGGTAAGTAATGTTGTGTACCAATCATGAGACATTAAATCTTTCATCCAAATATTTATCGAGGGAGTGAGTTCACAAGGAATGCCTTCCGCCTTTATGTATTCTTTAGATTTTGGTTTGCTTCTAATCTTCCTGCTTGATATAGGTGTATGCTAAGCTTGTTAGTGTGCCTAGATCCGTATTTGTTTTCATAATTACATGACTACAAATTATGATTATTTTTTCATTTTAAGAGTAAAATTTCTTCAGACGGACTCTGTCTCAATGTAATTTGCAATTGCTAAGTGTCATCCTTTGTATGTTTTCGCTTAAAAATGGGATCGGTTGAGCTTTTGAGGAAGCTGGATTCTGGGCTACCGAAGTCAAGTTGGCTAGAAGATGGGTTACTTCACCCAAAAGGCTTTCAATTGACCTGAGCTTTTGTTTTAGGAAACAGTTCTAATGGAGTGCGATGAACTTAAACACGCTATACTATAGTTTTTGATTGATTGACTCTGCAAAGACCAGCTGAGGCATTTTTTTCGTTTCTGCAAAGAAGGTATTGGGTCTAACAGTAGTTAACTTTGTTGTACCCATCGCAATGGCCGCTGAGTCAACGATAATACATACCCGCTGAGTCAAAAAAGGCAGGGCCGAGAGCCCAATAAAATCGATTTTCATAATTCTGTACTTAAAATGGTCAAAAGAAGACGACGGACAAGCTACGTAGCTACTCGCAAAATTCAACTCATTAATGTATCACCAATCCCAATCACTATCGAAAGGGGTATTGAATTTTGATTCAGTGATTGATTGGTCGCAGAAGCAACACGACGGCTTGAGCACTGTGACATTTTTTTTGTCCTTTTTCCATTTTTGTACAAGTTGGTTAGTCTATCTCGAGTTTTCTCCATAAAAAGGATCAAGGGGAGAGCTTTACTCTGTATACTGCTACCAAACTCAAATAGCATTTCCCACTTCCCAGTCTCGTAATTGTAAAAATAAACAAACATTAACAATCGCTCGCTTACTTCAATCTGTGATGTTGCGGCCCTTTTTCTTGCTAATATTTCTGCTTAATCTGGCAGCATCAGCACTCAATGCTGTTGAGTATGCCAAAAATGACTTCCCACCTGGCTTCATTTTTGGTTCCGGCACTTCGGCTTATCAGGTGAACAACTAATTCTAACTTCTTCTACTCAGCTATCTGATCTGCTTCAGTTTACACTTTTAGTTTGTTAATTAGAGAGGAAGGGGGAAAAAAAAAGAAGACACTTCGGATTCTTATGATTTGTAACATGTAATATAGGTAGAAGGGGCAGCAAATGAAGATGGAAGGACGCCCAGCATTTGGGATACTTTTGCACATGCCGGTCAGTTTTGTTCTTTCAGATTAAATTTGAGTTTTGCCGAACCCCTTAGTTTATCATCACTCCTTGTTATGTTCATGATTGTATATGCTGAGGTTGGCACTGAAATTAAAGAGAGTTCATGCTTGTTTATGAGATATTACATATCAAAGCTTCACCCCTAGTAATTTTTCATTGATTTACTATCACTGTATTTATCAAAATTTTATCTTCTAACCGCTGTGTTGGGTTTTGTCTTCTAAATTTTTAGGGAGTGTGCTTGGCAATGGAGACATAGCATGCGATGAGTATCATAAGTACAAGGTGGACACATCATGCCTTAAATCATTATGATTCGTCACATAAAGCTTAAGTAAAATTCAATTACAGTTCATCCTCATTTTGTCTAGTGAAACTAATTGAAATGGTTATACAACAATAACCAACCGGAAGTTGATTTTGCTAGTACATGCAAAACATTGCATCTTGTAGCATAATGACACCTGTGCATGCCGTGTGCCTTTTTTTTTTTAGGAAGATGTGAAGCTCATGGCAAAAACAGGCTTAGATGCCTATAGATTTTCCATCTCATGGTCAAGACTAATCCCAAGTATGATAAGATACTCCTGGCTTTTATGAACTTTATAACAATTATGCAATTTCTGAGTCGTTCTCACAGATTATCCTCATTTTCTTCTATCTTTTCTGTTCAGATGGAAGAGGACCTGTCAATCCAAAGGGTTTACAGTATTACAACAACCTCATAAATGAGCTAATCAGCTATGGTCGGTTCCAGTTTTTCATTACTACTGATAGAAACTCAATTTCTTTGCATATATTTAAGGAAAGTACTTCCACTATCTCCAATATACCACTTTTGTTTGAATCAAGCAGGAATCCAACCGCATGTCACATTACACCATTCTGATCTTCCTCAGGCACTGGAGGATGAGTATGGCGGATGGCTCAATCGAATGATTGTGTATATTTCTCAGTTCCTTGTGATTTTAGCTTACCCTTTTGTGCTTGGTTAAATAACCAAATCAATAAAAGTTTTGATGACTGTGTCTGTATTTTCTCCATTTTGAATGCAGGAAAGACTTCACAGCTTATGCAGATGTATGCTTCAGAGAGTTTGGCGATAGGGTTCCATATTGGACCACTGTTAATGAGCCAAATGGATTTGCAATGGTTGGTTATGACTTCGGAATTGCACCACCTAAACGATGTTCTCCTCCATTCAACAACTGCTCTAGAGGCAATTCTTCCACTGAGCCATACATGGCAGTTCATCATCTCTTATTGGCACATGCATCGGTTGCAAGATTGTATAAAAAGAATTATCAGGTAATATCCAAAAAAATTTCATTCATGTGCTTCAGTATTCCATCTAGTGTGTGACTTAGTCAATCATTTATCCTTTCAGTTATTTATATTGAGTTCAACAAGAAGTATTTGGCTTCAGCATCAAGCATTTATAGTCTTTCTTGTTAGAATAGAAATTTTGTGTCCACACATTACTTCCTTAGATGTCAATTTTTGCCATCGCGATATCCCATATCGCTTTGAGTGTATAGAAGAATCCTAGTGCCTAAGGTGATCCAAACGTTAATTGGCGAGACACGTTCTGCGGTTTATGGTACCCTGCGAATAAATCCGTAACGGCTTAGTATTAAAGCGGACACAATATCTTCCCAAATCCAGATTGAGTCATAAATGATGTTAGCAGAGCCATTCGTGACTAGAAGTGTGGGAGCTAAGGTTCTAAGCCCAGTAGGTTCGAAGTGCTTCGTTGTGGGAGAAGCCTAGTACTTATAAGGGGTGATCCAGAACCTTAATTGCCAAGACACATTTTGGGTGTATGGGCATCCTGAGAACAAATCTGTGACAACTTAGGCCCAATGCAAACAATTTCTTGTCAGATTTAGTTTTGGGTCATGACAGTCAAGTCTAAAGATATTGGAATAATCACAACACATGGTGATGCAGGACAAGCAACATGGCTATATAGGTGTAAGCATCTTTACTTTTGGGGCTTTTCCTCTTACAAACTCGAAGGAGGATGCAATTGCAACTCAAAGATACTTTGATTTCCTAATTGGTTGGTACGATAAGAATCTATATGTTTTGAGTTCTCTGTTTGGCTCCTCTTCCATAAAATGTCACTTTTTCCATTAATCTAATTATTTTAAATCTCATCTGTAGCTAATATTTATATATGTACCGAATTTCAGGGTTGCAAATCCGTTAGTGTATGGAGACTATCCCAAAATAATGAAACAAAATGCTGGCTCAAGACTTCCAGCCTTCACTGACCGTGAATCCCAACAGATTAAAGGTTCAGCTGACTTCATTGGAGTGATAAACTACAGCACACTTTACGTCAAGGACAATCCCAGCAGTCTGAAACAGAAACACAGAGACTGGAGTGCAGACACAGCAACAAAGGCTTTTTGTACGTTCTCTACATATCATTAGTCTTGCTTTGCTGATAAATGGCTGAATTATACATGAGTTGATTCCTCTTTGACTCCATCAAAGTTCACCTAGTCAAACTCGTCTGTGGCTTAATTTCAATCTAGAACTTCCATATGTTGGTCCTTATATACTTACTGTCTTGTAACTGTGTAAACTCATTATATATACCAAGTTGACAGGTCTTTTTTTTTTTCAAAAATCATTTTCTGCCTAATTGAGAAACTAAAACTATTGATTGATTGTGGCAGTTAAGCAGGATACTGCTGCATCATCAAATGAGGTGGGACTTTTTAGTAGACAATCAAAGTATTTGTTTAATCTACTTGATTTAGTTAACTACATTCTTAATTTTCTTTGTTTGACACAATCTCCAATACAGCCCTCAAGCCTGCAAATAGTGCTGGAGTATCTTAAGCAAGTCTATGGCAATCCTCCTATTTACGTCCATGAAAATGGTTCTCTCTCTCTCTCTCTCTCTCTGTCTATTTATCTATCTATCTGTTGATGGTCTTGACGTCTAACTACAGTAAGTAAACTCGCATATGCTGATCTTCTTCTTTAACTGATAAGAGTATTTAAAAAGGTAACAGATGAAGAATCAAAGAGCTGAAATCACTAATCTTACCACCTGGTCAGCTACTTGAAAATAATTTCATGCTCTCTTTATTTGAGTATGAAACGGGATATAGTAGTGGCTAATTGCACATGAAAACATACCTTTCAATAGCATGCATAGAGGGGAAGAAAATTAAAAAGGAAAGAAAGCCCTGCAGTAACTATTCTCATGGTGGCAATTGTGGTCTTGCGTCAAAAGATAATTGCTGTTAGAAGCAATATTATTATGATATGATCAATATTTTTTTCTCTTTTTCATTTTCTAATTTGTTTTGCTTTATCATCAAATGATTTTTACCAGGCCTGGCCACCCCACACAATTCATCATTGGAAGATATGTCCAGGGTTGAATATTTGCATGCGTACATTGGAAGTGTGCTTGATGTTGTGAGGTATGCCTATTTTGTGCCAAAGTAGACCCCTTGAATGTCTTTTATATTTTCATGAGGGCAAGAAATAGCTCATAAGCATTCGACTCAAGATATTTTAATAGAAAATTAGTGTATTATGGAATGGTTTTGACTGTTGGTGTTATGTAAATTTTGAGCTTTTAAAAGTCCATCATTTTATCTCCTTTCCATTTTTCCTTAAATGAAGTTAAGTGATCTGTGCGTATAATCTAACTTACCGTTTGCTTTTTATTCTTGGAAAAATGGAAGAAATGGATCAAATACAAGAGGGTACTTTGTGTGGTCCTTCTTGGATGTATTCGAGTTGTTGGATGGCTTTAAATCAAGCTATGGCCTGTACTATGTTGACCGAGATGATCCGGATTTGAAGAGATACCCTAAGCTCTCGGCGCATTGGTATTCACAGTTCCTGAAGGGAAGAAAGGTGAGATCAGATGAAGTCTTCTCACTCGAGAAAAATTTTTCAAGTCTTTCTTATGATCTTGACTCTCAGTAGGCTAAAATCTATGCAAATAAAGGATTGTGTTTTTTTTTTTAATTGAAAAAAATTCGGTTCCTGATCTTCTCATGATCCACTCCACAATGAGTACCAAATCCTACGATTACAGTCTCATGATTAATAAAGTTAATAAGATTTCTTTGTAATTAGCTATTGATTTCTTCGGGAACAATGTGCATTTTTCTGCTGAAAAGAATTATTATTTTTTAAAAAAAATTTTGTTTTCTAGTTTTTGCACAAGAAAACTCCTGGGAATGCTCTCAATATTCAGCTCTCTACGCCAAACATTCAGGCACAAAACAGAAATTTATAAGAGGATACAAGTACCATTGCTCCATTACATAACTGACAAAAAGTTCAGTTCCGATTAATTTTTCTACAGCTAGAGAAGGAAAACCGATTAATTACATGCATTGCCAGCTAGAAATTAACTTTGTGTCAGCTATCTTATCTCTGTTAGAAGAATTTTGAACATGTAACGCAGTAAGGCATTTTAAAAAATCGGGGACGGCAGTAATTAACAGCTCGAATTTGTATAATTATGGAAATATTTAAATTAATAAAATTGGACGTACGTTTATCTCCATATGGTATTTTGATTATCAAGTCGTTGTTTAATTTAGTTTCTTTGGCACTGTGTAATGTTTATTCACTTTTATTTCAAACAAAAAATTTGAATTTCAAGCGGAGATCAAAAATGGGCTGGGCAAAGACGAAGCCCAAGCCCATAAAAACCATGTCAAAATTTGGACGGGACGGGTAGGACCTGGGCTTCCCAAAGAACCGAAACTCATTCCAAAAAGTAACTTGTGTATAAAGGCTGCAGCCTGCAGGGGCAAAGGGAATTTTAACAAATATGAGACGCAATTATGGTTTATGAACATTTGAAAAAAGTTAAAAACTTAACAAATGTTTTAAGGCATCAACACTTTCAGCCAAATTAATTCATTCAATGACTTTGTTCATTGCTTAGATCTTGTTATAAGAGTTTTCATAAATAAACCTCCGACTGCAGATAACCACAGTCTACGAGGGATTTAATCGATTGATTTTAAAAACGTTTGGATTATTTGGTTTTTTTCCCCAAACAGAAAGGACCGCAATGCAAATTGGAGAAAAAAAATGAAAAAAAAAAAAAACAGAAAACCCGAACCCTATCGAGCTCTGCAACACCATCACTCTTCTTCTTCACAAACACTTCGTCTCGAACGCAGATCCGAGACCCCCATTACGTGTTCTTAAGAAGGCATATGGTGACAGCATGGTTAAAATATTACATGAAGGACCCGAAACTTGTTCAGAGGTATTTAAACTGTTGAAAGAGGAGGATAATGAAGCATGGGGTGTTTGGCTGATGCGAACTGCAGTGAGTCTTGTGCGCAAAGGCATTGCGGGTGGCCGATATTAAATTTCCTCTGGCCTACCGAGCAAATTCATTCTCTCTAGTGATAGTGTCAGATGCTGTGGGTTACTTGTCTCCGAAGTTACCTTAATAGAACTCTTCCAGAATTGGCTAGGGTATCTGCTGATGGTGTAGCAATATTTGCTGGTAAATCTCTTATTTAGCTTTTTAAAAATATACGTATGAAACTATTGATATTCTTAAGTTCTTTTGATATGTCGTTTTGTTGTGTAGGTTATCCACGTCAGCAAAGAGCTAAAGTTTCTGAACTATCCAAATTTGGTCGCCCTGTGAGTTATTACTCGTTGCCGGATTTCAATATGGTCTTAGTCCTCGTAGGGCTTCTCGTATTCCTATATACTGGTTGGATTTGAACTAGACCGATGACTTTTACAATTTCGTTTGAGTGCCGTCTTCTTTGTTACCTCGGATTGATCACATGCTAGCATTTTATTTGTTGAGAAACACAATTCAGACATTTTGGATGCTTGATTAGTCAAAATACGACTGATATCTTTGCTTACTCGTTTCCAAGATGGGTTAGGCTTTCAATTGTGTTGTAGCAAGCAGTTCTAATGGAGGGAAATGAACTCAACACGCTATAGAATACATTCTCAATTAGCCTGCGCTCTCTCTCCGAAGAACAGCTTCGGCATTTTCTTTCCTTCGTCTTACAAACAAAAAAGAACGGATCGGGTCCAACAATAACTATTTTGTTGTACCCATCGCAATCGAGGGACAACGACAATACATATCACATACACTCAATTCAAAAAAAGAAGGGGCCAATAAAATCGATTTTCTTAATTCTTTACTTGAGAAGGTGGAAAGAAGACGACGGACGGGCTAGCTAGCTAGCGAGCTAGTCGCAAAATTCATACACTCAGGACTACGACAATACACACACTCAAGTCAAAAAAAGAAGGGCCCGATAAAATCGATTTTCTTAATTCTTTACTTGAAAAAGTGAAAAGAAGACGACGGACAGGCTAGCTAGCTAGCTAGTCGCACAATTCCGTTCATTAATGCAATGCATCACAATCACAATCACAATCACCATCAAAAGGTCTATTAAATTTTAATTTTGGTGGTTGGTCATACAGGAGTAACACGAGTTACGCGACGGCTTGGGGACTGTGGCAGGCTGTTTTTTCTTTTTTCTTTTTTTTTTTTGTACAGGTTAGTTAGCTTGTCTTGAGTTTGCTCCATAAGAAGGATCAAGGAGAGAGCTTTACTCTGTATACTACTGCTGAAACTCAATAGCATTTCCACTTCCCGGTCTCATAATTGTAAAAATAAACAACATCAACAATCGCTCGCTTACTTCAGTCTGTGATGTTGAGGCCCTTTTTCTTGCTAACATTTCTGCTTAGTTTGGCAGCATCAGCACTCACTGCTGTTGAGTACACCAAAAATGACTTCCCACCTGGCTTCATTTTTGGTTCCGGCACTTCGGCTTATCAGGTGAACAACTCATTTTAACTTCTTCTACTCAGCTATCTGATCTGTTTCAGTTTACACTTTTAATTTGTTAATTAGAGGGGAAGGAGGGGGGAAAAACATCAGATTCTTATGATATGTAATATGTAATATAGGTAGAGGGGGCAGCAAATGAAGATGGAAGGACTCCCAGCATTTGGGATACCTTTACACATGCCGGTCAGTTTTGTTCTTTCAGATCAAATATGAGTTTTGCCGAATCCCTTTAGTTTATCATCACTCCTTGTTGTGTTCTTGATTGTATATGCTAAGGCTGGCATTGAAAATTTTCAGATATTAGATATCAAAGCTTCACCCCTAATAATTTTTCATTGATTTACTATAACTGTATCTATCGAAAAATTTATCTTCTAACAGTTGTGTTGGGTAATTTTCTCTTCTAAATTTTCAGGGAATGTACCTGGCACTGGAGACGTAGCGTGCGATGAGTATCATAAGTACAAGGTGGATACATCATGCCTTAAATCATTATGATTCTTCACATACAGTTTGAGTAAAATTCAATTACAGTTCATCGTCATTTTGTCTATTGAAAATAATTGAAATGGTTATACAACAATAACCAACTAACTGTTGCTTGATTTTGCTAGTACATGCAAAACATTGCATCTTGTAGCATAATGATACCCGTGCAACCCATGTGCTTTTTTTCAGGAAGATGTGAAGCTTATGGCAGACACAGGCCTAGATGCCTATAGATTTTCCATCTCATGGTCAAGACTAATTCCAAGTATGATAAGATACTCCTGGCTTTTCTGAAACATGTAACAATTATGCAGTTTCCAGTCGTTCTCACGTATTATTCTTGTGACACCCTAATTTCACTAATAAGGTACTACAGTAGAACTGAAGTCAAACTGTATTTCATTACTCTTATATTTAAAATTTTCAAAATAATAACCAACGATAAATGTTCTAAACCTTCAAAAGAAAATAAATAATAAAATAACATATCCTTAAATAAATATCACATCAAAGAAAGCTAAAATATTCATAACTTATTAATGTAACATTATTCCCTAAAAGGAACCGAGCTTTTATTCTTCCTCCTAAGACCATAAGCTCATATTATCTAACTCTATTTCGCCCGTACGCTAAAAAAAATTAGTTCGAGGCAGCCGGCCGGTTGAGTTTGGGAGCTTGTCGCTAGTCGAGGACTTAACACTTGAAGGGGGTGAGTCGATATTGTGCCACTTCCACAAGGCTTACTCTCGTCATGCGGGAGTGCCGCACGGGTTCGGAACCTCTCGTCCGTGACAAATTCGAGCCGCGCTTGCCATCTCTCGAAGCCCTCGCTAAATAAATTCATGCACAATACTAAAAATCATTAAAATGTAATTGATTGAATTTCTTAAATATAATAATAATAAGAGAAATTACCTTTGTAAATCATTATTTAGTAAAAACAAATCAAAACATCATAAAGTCATTTAAATCCTTTAAACATAATAACAACATTTTAAATACATAAAACATAGTCCACAAGCTCAGTGCCGGGTTCGCTAAATAACCTCTGCACAATACTAAAAATCATTAAAATGTAATTGATTGACAATAATAATATCACTCTATTTGTAAAAAAATTGTAACAAATTTAAAAACCCAGGTGGGCTTGCACAATACTAAAAATCATTAAAATGTAATTGATTGAACTTAAATCATTTAAAGAGAAATTACCTTTGTAAATCATTATTTAGTAAAAACAAATCAAAACATCATAAAGTCATTTAAATCATTAACATTAACATCATATGTGCACAAAACCGCTAGCTTGGCGATAAATCATAACGAGAATCATTAACATTAACATCATATGTGCACAAAATCTGGCTAGCCTTCGATAACATAACATAACATCACTACAGACAATGAGCCAAATCATTTAAAACCATTCTTGAACTTTTAATCATTTGTAGGCTTTTGTAAATTACATTCAAATAATTGATAATTATTTGAAAGTATTTGACTTAAAACAATTTAATAAAAGTTTTCATTTTAAGAAAATTTATAAAACAAGATTTTAATAAATAAACTTTTGTTATAAATAATTTTAAAGAATTATTTTACTTAACAAAATATTGTAATAGACTAAACAAATCAATTTCATATACTTTTCACTTAATATGATACATATCTCGAATTAAAAGTAATTTAATAGTGAATTACATGTACTATGCATGAATCTACTTACGTCAATTTTCAACAATAAAAAGAATAGTAATCTCAACCATGAGCTCACTCCCGTCCTAAAACATCAAGACACATTCTTATCAATATTATTACTCATTCTGACCTTGATATAAATCCAACATAATCAAGCCTAATCATAAGCGCTGAACCGTCAAAGCCAGTTTAAACTTGACCGTCCTATACAAGCTGATTGCTGCCAAGCTAATTATATATAGGAAAATTGTAAAAATTAAGGAAAATAAACCATAAACATGTGTAGCATTTCATATAAAAATTTGAAAAAATAAATAAAATTCAAAAACATATTGCAAAAAGAATATTACATGCAAATATCCACACTGTCCAGCAGTGATAAAAACAGAGGTAGCTGAATTAGAAAATTCGTGAAATATTTAATAAAACTCATAAAAATTTAGACCACTTGATTTTACAGTAGTATCAAGAAACAATATTTCAAATTTCTAAACTTTTTGAAGATACAAAACTATTTTAAACGAATTTATATTAAGAGACTAGTAAACCTATTTAGAAACTTTCAGGTTTGTGTTTTGCAGTTTCAAAAATTCATATCTTAATGTTAACTCATTGAAAATTAGTCAAATAAACTTTAAATCATAGAGGATTCATAGTATTACAATTACAATTTTTATTGGGTATTCTGATACCTTTTAACAGCCTAAAATAATTTTACCGTCAGCCATTGCAATTTTGGAAAGCAGTTTCCAGAACTACAATGGCCCAGTATAATGAGGATTGAAAAAAATCAACATAATTTTGAGAGATCATTTGGATTGTTAGAAAAATCCGTGAAAATTCACAACAAATTGGCTGCTTCGAATCTCTTTGCAAAAAAATACATCATTGAAAACCTTAGGATATCTATTTTAATATTTGAAAACAAAAATAAAATAAAAAATAAAGGAAAAACAATAATTAAATCACACGGCTCATGCCTCAAAATGCCTAACTAGTCATTCATGATAAAGAGAATAATGCATGCATTCATCATCAAGCAAATAAAATCATATTAGAGAGCATATATTAAAGAAGGATAAATACATCAAAGTTTCTTTCAAATGTGCATAAAAAATATATTATACAATAAAGATAGATAATCGTAGGGAGATAAAAAGTACTTAAAATTTATAAAAACATGTGCTTATATAGATAATCGTAGGGAGATAGAAAGTACTTAAATTTTATAAAAAACATGTGCTTTTATAATATATATATATATATTATACGACAAAGATAAATAATCCCTTATAATTTATTTTTTAAAAAATAAATACCTTATCTCAAATAATGCTGATTAAAATAAATTAACACCAACAAAAGATAAATAATTAAATAGATAAGTATAAATAAATTCAAATAAACAAAGAACGGGTGTTACAATTCTCATTTTCTTCTATCTTTTCTGTTCAGATGGAAGAGGACCTGTCAATCCAAAGGGTTTACAGTACTACAACAACCTCATAAATGAGCTAATCAGCTATGGTCGGTTCCAGTTTGTCATTACTACTGATAGAAACTCAATTTCTCTGCATATATTTAAGGGAAGTACTTCCACTATCTCCAATATACCACTTTTGTTTGAATCAAGCAGGAATCCAACCGCATGTCACATTAAACCATGATGATCTTCCTCAGGCACTGGAGGATGAATATGGCGGATGGATCAATCGAACAATTGTGTATATTTCTCAGTTCCTTGTGGTTTTAGCTTACCCTTTTGTGCTTGGTTAAATAACCAAGTCAATAAAAGTGTTGATGACTGTGTCTGTATTTTCTCTATTTTGAATGCAGGAAAGACTTCACAGCTTATGCAGATGTATGCTTCAGAGAGTTTGGCGATAGGGTTCCATATTGGACCACTGTTAATGAGCCAAATGTATTTGCAATCATGGGTTATGGCTTAGGAGTTGCACCACCTAAACGATGTTCTCCTGCATTTAACAACTGCTCTAGAGGCAATTCTTCCACTGAGCCATACATGGCAGTTCATCATATCTTATTGGCACATGCAACGGTTGCAAGATTGTATAAAAAGAATTATCAGGTAATATCCAAAAAAATTTCATTCATGTGCTTCAGTATTCCATTTAGAGTGTGACTTAGTCAATCATTTATCCTTTCAGTTATTTACATTGAGTTCAACAAGAAGTATTTAGCTTCAGCATCAAGCATTTATAGTCTTTCTTGTTAAAATAGAAAGTTTGTGTCTGCACATTACTTCGTTAGATGTCAATTTTTGCCATTGCAATATCTCACGTCGCTTTGAGTGTATGAGAGAAGCCTAATACTTATAAAGGGTGATCCACACGTTAGTTAGAAAGACGCATTCGGTGGTTTATGGGCACCCTGAGAATAAATCCATAAGGGCTCAGTATTAAAACGGACAACATCTTGTCCAATCTAGGTTGAGTCGTAAATGATGGCATCAGAACCATTCTTGATTAGAAGTGTGGGAATTGAGTTTCTAAGCTTGGTAGGTTCTACGTGCTTGGCTATGGGAGAAGTCTAGTGCTTATAAGGGGTGATCTAAACCTTAATTGGCAAGACACATTTTAGGTGTACAAGCATCCTAAAAACAGATCCGTGACAATTTAGGTCCAATGTAAACAATTTCTTATCAGGTTTAGGTTGGGTCATGACAGCCATGTCTAAAGAAAATTGAAATAATGACGACTTATGGTGATGCAGGACAAGCAACGTGGCTATATAGGACTATGCATCTATACATTTGGGGTTCTTCCTCTTACAAACTCAAAGGAGGATGCAGTTGCAGCTCAAAGATTCAATGATTTCCTAATTGGTTGGTATGATAAAAATCTATATGTCTTGAGCTCTCTGTTTGGCTCCTCTTCCATATAATATCACTTTTTCCATTAATCTAATTATTTTAAATTTCAGCTGTAGCTAATATTTATATTGCACTGAATTTCAGGGTTGCAAATCCGTTAGTGTACGGAGACTATCCCAAAACAATGAAACAAAATGCTGGCTCAAGACTTCCAGTCTTCACTGATCGTGAATCCCAACAGATTAAAGGTTCAGCTGACTTCATTGGAGTGATAAACTACTTCACAGTTTACATCAAGGACAATCCCAGCAGTCTGAAACAGGAACCCAGAGACTGGAATGCACACACAGCGATAAAGGCTTATCGTATGTTCTCTACGTATCATTAGTCTTGCTTTGCTGATAAATGGTTGAATTATGCATGAGTTTATTCCTCTTGGACTCTATCAAAGTTCATCTAGTGAAACTCATCTGTGGCTTAATTTCAATCTAGAACTTCCATATGGTGGTCCTTATATACTTACTGTCTTGTAACTGTGTAAACTCATTATATATACCAAGTTGACAGGTCTTTTTTTTTTTTCCCTCAAAAATCATTTTCTGCCTAATTGAGAAACTAAAACTATTGATTGATTGTGGCAGTTAAGCAGGATACTGCTGCATCATCAGATGAGGTGGGACTTTTAAGTAGACAATCAAAGTATTTGTTTAATCTACTTGATTTAGTTCACTGCATTCCTAATTTTCTTTGTTTGACACAATCTTCAATACAGCCCTCAAGCCTGCAAATAGTGCTGGAGTATTTTAAGCAAGTCTATGGCAATCCTCCTATTTATGTTCATGAAAATGGTTCTTTCTTTCTCTCTCTTTCACTATCTATTTATCTATATATCTATCTGTTGATGGTCGTGACGACTAACTACAGTAAGTAAACTCGCATATGCTGATCTTCTTCTTTAACTGATAAAGTATTTAAAAAGGTAACAGATGAAGAATCAAAGGGCTGAAATCCCTAATCATGCTGCCTGGTCTGCTACTTGAAAAAAAAAGAATCGTGCTTGTTTCTTTGACCATTTCCATAAATCATCTAATTTGAGTATGCAACAGCACATAGTGGTGGCTAATTACACATGGAAACATGCCCTACTATAGTATGCGTAAAGGGGAAAAAAAGATAAAAACGGAAAGAGAGCCCTGCCGTAGCTATTCTCGTGCTGGCAACTGTGGTTTTGCGTCAAAAGATAGTTGTCGTCAGATGCAACATTAATATAATATAATCAATACTTGCTTCACTCGTTCTTATTTTCTAATTTGTTTTGTTTTATCATCAAATGATTCTTATCAGGTCTGGCCACCCCAAGCAATTCATCATTGGAAGATATATCCAGGGTTAAATATTTGCACGCATACATTGGAAGTGTGCTTGATGCTGTGAGGTAATGCCTATTTTGTGCCAAAGTAGACCCCTTGAATGTCTTTTAGATTTTTTTGAGGGCAAAAAAGAGCTCATATGCATTTGACTCAAAATATTTTAACAGAAAATTAGTGTATTATGGAATGTTTTTGACTGTTGGCATCATGTAAATGTAGAGCTTTTACAAAGTCCATCATTTCATCTCCTTTTCATTTTTCCCGAAATGAAGTTAGGTGATCTGTGCGTACGATCTAACTTCTTTGCCGTTTGCTTTTTATTCTTGGAAAAATGGAAGAAATGGATCAAATACAAGAGGGTACTTTGTATGGTCCTTCTTGGACGTGTTCGAGTTCGCGGGTGGCTATGCATCAAGCTACGGCCTGTACTATGTTGACCGAGATGATCCGGACTTGAAGAGATATCCTAAGCTCTCTGCACATTGGTATTCACAGTTCCTAAAGGGAAGAAGCATGAGATCAGATGAAGTCTACACACTCGAGAAGAATTTTTCAAGTCTTTCTTATGATCTTGACTTTCAGTAGGCTAAGATTTATGCAAATAAAGGATTACATTTTTTTTTTCAATTGAAAAAAGATTTGGATCCTTATCTTCTTATGATCTACTCTGCAACGAGGACCAAATTCTACAATTATGGTGCCATGATCAATAAAGCTCATAAGACTCCTTTTTAATTATCTATTGATTTCTTCGGGAACAAGGCACATTTTTCCGCTGAAAAGAATTAGGCTTTTATAATCTTTGTTTTCTTGTTTTTGTACAAGAAAAAAACTCCGTAGGAATACTCTGAATATTCAGCTCTCTACGCCAAACTTTGAGACACAAAAAAGAAATTTATAAGAGGATACAATTAATATTGCAACATCACATAACTGGCAAAAAATTCAGTTCCGATTAATTTGTCTACGGCCAGAGAAAGAAAACCAATTAATTACATACATTGCCAGCTAGAAATTGACTTGGTAATGGTTATCTTATCTTTTAGTTTGAACCTGTAAATCAACGAGGCATTTTAAAATTTTGGTGATGCAGTAATTAATAGGTGGATTTTTTATAATTATGGAAATACTTACATTAATAAAATAGGACATACATTTATCTCCATTTGGTATTTTAATTATCATGCAGTTGTTTAATTTATTTTCTTTGGTATTGTATAATGTTTACTCACTTTTGTTTCAAATAAAAATTTAATTTCAAGCAGGATGACAAATGAGCCATGTAAAGGTCAAGCCCAAACTTTTAAAAAGCCTGATCAAGTTTGGACGGGATAGGGCCTGAACTTTCTAAGATGTTACGAACTTGAGATTTTTCTTTAAATTAACATAAGCTGAGAACGTTACTTAAAGATTTTTTTAATTTAATTTTTTAAATACTTATTTATTTATTTATATGGTAAATGTAAGAGTAAAAAACGAAGCCATCTCTTAAAAGATTTTTTAAATAAAGCTAAATATATATTATTTTAATCAATTTTTTTTCTCTATAAAAGTGATAACAATTATAACACTTCTCTATCTTCATGAATTATGAGGTAAAAAATAATATAATATTAAATTAAAGACTCTAAATAATTCTCCAAATAAAATTCTTCAAATGGAATAGTGTTTCAATCTCTTTAATTTTAAATAAATAATAAAATTTTATTTAAAAATCCTTTTGTAATATAATAACAATTTAACTTTATCCAGAAAACCTAAATCTAAGCCTCCCACAGTTCCGAGGTCGTGGCCCCGACCCTCACACGGAGGGCTGTACTATTTTGCCATCTCTAAATTTCTAAAAAATTCATTCAGTATTTTTAGTGTTACATTTAATATTTTTAATTTAGTAATTTATAACATAGTTGTTTTAATTTAGTAATTCGTTTAATAGCTGTATATTGATTGGCATTGACAGTTCTTGAAGGAAAGAGGCTTGCGATCAATTGACGAATATCTTCAAATTTGATAAAAATTTATCAACCCTTTCTAAATTCTAATAATATGACTGTCAGTCAAGAAGCCGAAACTCATTCAAAAAAGTAGCTTGTACGTAGAGGCTGCAGAGGCAAAGCGAATTTTAAATAAATATGAGACGCAATTATGAACATTTGAAAAAAAAGTTTAAAAAAAAAAAAAACCATAAAACGCGAGGGATTTAATTGATATATGTTACAAACGTTTGGATTATTTGGTTTTTTCGCCAAACAGAAGGGACTGCAATGCAAATTGGAAAAAAAATGAAAATAAAAACCATAAAACCCGAACACGATCTAACTCTCCATCTCCCATGGCCACTGGAGGCCACCACATCCACCTGCAAAACAACCGAAAGAAATTCTCACTTTTGCCCTTACTCTCGCTCCTCATTTTCGCTTCTATATTCCTCCTCCTCTCTCTCTCCAGCAAGACCTCCTTTTCCTCTTCTTCTTCGCAAACACTTCGACTCGAAGGCAGATCCGAGCCCGACCCGACATACTCCTCTTCCCGGTTCGGGGTGTGCAATTACTCCGAGGGGAAGTGGATCTACGACCCTAAGTTTAGATTCAATCACAAGTACGATAGCTCGTGTAAGGAGATATTCAGGGGATGGAATTGTCTTCTCAATAATAAATCCAACGCTAAGGAAATTGCCACGTGGCGATGGAAACCTCATGGCTGCGATCTTCAGCCTTTGGATCCTCTCCAGTTTCTGCAGACTTATAGAGATACGAACATTGGTAATTATCAAAGCACATTGAAATAGTTCTTTTTTTAAAAAAATTTACTTTTTAAGTACTTTGAGCTGTCTACTTACTCCAAAGTGCTTTCAAATAAAAGCACTTGTAAAGTTGGGGATTTAGAGTGGATGTTGGGTCTGTTTGGTGGGACTTCTTGAATAGAGTTTTTTTTTTAGTAGAACGAGCTTTTATTATATGTTTGGTATGGCTTTTGTTGAGGATAAATGTGCTTTTATTATTCTGAAAGCTCTTTTTGTTGTGAATCAATTGGTGGCTTCACCACTTAAATGTTTTTGCCGAGAATCCCATGTAGGAAGTGTGTGACTTCCATGGCCGTTAGCTTGCCTATATATGTGTGCTATGTGTTGAAATGGTATGCACCAATATCAATGCGTTTAATAAGCCAAATAATGAGGTCCTTTACTTAGTGCCTTGCGATTAATTCAGTTTATTTAATTATTTATTTATAACATCTTGTTAGCACGATAATGATAGGGGAGTGTTGTAAATAATGGTAGCTTCACCATTTGTTAGTTTTATGAATAGAGAAAGTCCCATATCGGAAAGGGGCGTATCCCCGCTTCCTTTAGCTCCGTAGAAATATATGTGTTTGTTGTGTTGTTGATCAATTAATTGAAAGGGCTTAATAACAGCCATTATACAAGCTTTTTAAAAAATGGCTGTCGAGGTTTCTGGAGGAAACTATCTTTCCTGGATGCCAAAATGCATTTACAAGCTAAGGCTAGTGGATGTTACACTCTTCCGATATGGGAAAACATTAATTGGTGTGGCCACCACTTGATTCACAACACTCCCCATTGTTTAATCCTTAATGTTTTTGCCCAAAATCTCACATCAGAATTGTTTGAGCTGCACAGCCCTTAGCTTGCCTCTCTCTCTCTATATATATATATATGCTACATGTTGAAATGATATGTATCAATATCAAGGCTTTTAATAGGCCAAATAGTGAGGTGCTTTACTTGGTGCCTTGTGCTTTTTTTTTTATAATTTATAACACTTTTCAATATTTTTTATGATACTTGATTATTTTTGGAGTAAAGCTTTTGGGTTTTCAAGAGGCAAAATAACTTTTTCAAAATATTTGCGAATGTAAAAAATAGCTAAGATAATTTCATTAGTTCCACAACAACCTTACATATATTCCAAATCTGGCAATCAAGATATAAGTTCTGGATACTAATAAATTAACAAATAGAAGTGAAGCCTGCACTGCTATTCCCCACCGAACCAGCCCACCCACCAGCACTAGTAGCGGATTACCCACAAGGCAATTCATATCCATATGAAGTTTATGCTGCAGCAGTTCGAAATCAAGGCCTATCCGCATAAGGTCTAATTAAAAAAAAAAAAAAATCTGTTGAATGAGGGTCAGATCTGACCCACGTATATAAGTAAGTGTATTGTGGAATTAATGTAATCGTCTTAGGGGGTATTTTTGACATTGCATTTAGAGGCAATATAGCTTCTTGAAAGCCTGAAAGCTCTACTCCAAAAATAACCAAGCAACACCAAAAATTCTGAAAAGTGCTTTTGAAATAGAAAAATAACTTTTGACCTATACAAAAGCCTTAACAAACATACACTTAGTTGTCTTGGCTTTTAGTATTGCTTTAGTAAAGACTTTCAAGTAGAGCTTTGGTCATTTAGTTGTCAACGAACCCTTCTAATAAAAGTTGCTTATTGTATATGGCAATGGATGAATGCCCTGCCACTTGGATAAAATTTATTGGGACATTATATGGGAAGTGTAGCATTACTCATTAGTTTTTCGGACAAATTTGTTAATGTGACGTTAGGAAAGACATGAAATAAACGAAGGGTATTTTACGCAATTTAAGTTGATCTTCTAGTACACTTCTAATTGTAAATATAAGTCGATTAGAAAAAGGGGAAAAAAAATTCCTTTAAAACTATAGCTCCACAACCTCTATTTTCAAAAGCCTAATCTTTGAGTTTTGCCTTGTGTGGAGATACTGGAGATTCAATTCGCTGAATAAGCTACACAGTTATACTCCAGTTACAACTGAATGATGCAAAAGAACATTTAGCACATACACTTACTAGTTGTTGGAAACATTCTAAGTTTCTGATTTCTGTTACATTTTCTTGTTAGTCAATCAGGGATTTGGGTTAGTGTGAACATGTTTGTGATGTGGGTTTTATTTTCATGGGGAATTGTGCAACTTTTTGGTGCTTATGAATGTTGAACAGTGCAGGATTTGTTGGGGACTCCTTGAACAGGAATATGTTTGTGTCTCTGTTTTGTACTTTGAAACGCGTGTCAAGTAATGTGAAGAAGTGGCGCCCAGCTAGGGCAGATCGTGGCTTTACATTTCTTGAGCACAACCTCACCATTGCTTATCATAGAACGAACATTTTGGCACGTTACGGTAGGTAAGCCATGTTTGCAGTGGTATTGCATGTATTAGTTTATGAACATATTGTGTAAAATTAGGTGTCATTGTTCAATTACTTTTTTTTTTTAATTAAACTTTAAAGTTTGATGTGATACTGCTCTGTTTACCTCTTCTCCTATGGGGGTATCAGCCGCATGGGATATCATGGATATGTACAACCTATGAATTATTCAACATGACATACATATTTTGTTTTAATCTTTGTTGTTACATGATTTGATTCTCAGTGTATGGGAGAGCGAAAACTTGTTGATGTTTGTGTTACCTTTAATATAGACCGGTACTCCTGTTCAAAGCAGGTGGTTAGCTAATGCTAATGGTGGTGAGTTAGAAGCTCTTGGATTTAAGGAGGGATACAGAGTTGATGTTGATGTTCCTGACAGCACATGGGCAAAGGCTGCAAGTTTCCACGATATTCTAATATTTAACACAGGACACTGGTAAATTTCTTTTCTTTATGCTACTGTTTACACTTTCAAATTCCTATAGATTGGTATTAAATTGATGTTTCGCTAAATGGTGGGATCAAATGCATGACTATCATGATTGACACCTTTTTGATATCTGTTTCTTCAAGTTCTCTGGCAGTGTTTGGAATGTTTCTGTGGCAAATAGTGAAATGTAATCTATACTTCCTCAACCACATTAAACAGTTTCCCATTAATGCCCATTTCATGTGTGTTACTGTTGTTTTTGCTCTTATTATGACTCTGCAACATATTTTGCTTATCCATTGTACTTGGAATTTTGGTTTTTGTACATAGGTGGTGGGCTCCTGCAAAATTTGACCCTGTGAAGTCACCTATGCTATTCTTTGAGAAGGATAAGCCTGTCATCCCTCCTGTACAACCCAATGTTGGTTTGGATATGGTCTTAAAACACATGGTAGTACACTGGATGTATTTATTTACATAGTAGTTACTCCTCAGAAAATCATAAGCCTACGTCGTGAATGCATGCAATCTTGTGATACCAGATATTCTAAGGGTTGGATAGGCCAAGTAACTTATTGCTTTAGTTACAGACTAATGTTACCTAATGTTGCTGAAGTCTACAAGAAGCCATGAGTGTCCTTTTTCACTCTGCACACATCATCACCGTGTTCATAAATTGGAGTTATGAGTATAACCTTGGTTAGATGTGTATATTTTCTCATATGATACGTATAATATGGTGACAGATACAATATGTTGAGAAAACTGCACGTCCAGGTTCGATCAAACTCTTTCGTACACAGTCGCCAAGGCATTTTGAAGGAGGTGATTGGGACCAAGGAGGTTCATGTCAACGGCTACAGCCTTTATTGCCTGAGCAAGTGAGTCGCATTTAACAGCTTTAAGTTAGATTGCGTATGATAATTAGTTAAATTATTTGCATGCATACATACAACTGAATCACTACGAACATCTGTCTCTTTTACACGACTGTGTTTTATTAAACTTTTGTTACACGGTGTCAGAAATTATTTAAGAGGTTTTATTTCATTCTGTTTCAGGTTGAAGAACTTTTCTCAGTACAAAATAATGGAACAAATGTAGAAGCACGCCTGGTGAATCAGCACCTGTACAAGGCCCTTAAGGGCTCGGATTTCCAAATTTTGGACATTACCCGCATGAGTGAGCTCAGAGCAGATGCTCATCCCTCTACAGCCGGCGGCAAGAAACACGGTGATTGCATGCACTGGTGCCTACCAGGAATTACAGACACTTGGAATGATTTGTTTGTAACACTTCTGAACAATGGTAAGATTAGAACCTGATGTGCCAATTATTTATAGTCTGATTATATTCCTTTTGGTTATTTTGAAATTCGTTCTCAAATACAGAAGTGATTAAAATAATTAGAAAAATACAAGGAAATAAAATGCTACTGCAATGTCCTGAAATTACACACTGTAACATTGATCTAAATAAGGATTAGTTTATCGAAACTTGTATATATTAATTTAGCAGTGTCATTTATCGTATAATACAGTAAAAGTGGTGTAAAGAAACTCAATCAAGCTCGACAGTCCATCCCACCTTGTCCTCAATGCGGCCGGTTTGGATTCCTGCTAGCATTTCATGTAGCTTTTGCCCTACAGTCCCTGCTCCTCTTTTGTACTCAATCCTGCATAATTCACCTTGAAAATTAATACTGTTGTAAAACCTTAATTTAAACTATGATAATATGTAATCAGTATGCAATATTACATACCTTTTATCCTGGTAAGTTATGCTGTTAACAGAATTAACACCCACTGCAGTTCCTGTACAGAAGACTTCTTCAGCATCAAACAATTCCTCCACCGGTATGGCACGTTCTTTAACCTGATAATGGTTGACGAAACCTTTTAGAATGGTATAAGAGGTTTTGAGAGCAAATCTCGTTCACATAAGTGATTTGGTAAATAAAAACTAACAAAAAATGAGGAGATACCTGGTAACCCAAAACATGGGTGATTTCCATGATACTTTTTCGAGTGATTCCAGGCAGAATAGTTCCACTCGTTGGTGGGGTTAAAATTTCATTTCCCTGAGCAAATTATTTCAAAACTAAGTTTTCTTTAAAAAAAAAAAAAAATTCAACATAAAGTGAATTTATCCAGGTGACAACTGATAAAGACAAAGTTATCTTACCTTCACAAGAAAAATATTACTGGTAGAAACCTCTTCGATGTATTTTTCCGCATTAAGGAACAAGACATCGGTGAACCCTTTGGCCTTCGCTTCAGCAATGGGTTTGTAAATCTACAACGAGAATACATGGGAGGATCTCAATTAAAATAGTGATAGTGTTACTTAGTAATTAAACAACGATTATTTCCTGGAAACTGCAAAGTTGAAATTTATGCTCACAATAGCATAATTGGTGACAGCCTTGACTCCTCCAGTTCCTCCAGGAATAGCTCGACGAAATTTTTCCTCCACAATCAAATTTAGTACACCCTGTTACATAATCCGAAATGGCTTTCAAGTCCTTATTCTTTAGATAATTATGTAATCTATTTTTTCTTTTTATTTCTTTTCCTAAAGAAAAGAAAATAATAATGTATCAAAGATTATCAGGCACCTTACCTTATGATAATTGCCTACAGGAGAAGCATAAGTTATGAAGGTGTATTCGGAGGCTGGTGCAACTCCTAGAACCGGTCCACTTCCCATAAGCAAAGGCCTTATATACATTGCTCCTTTCCCTGGTGGAGGCACCTATATATATTCATCACAATCCATGCACAAACTTTTAATCAGCAAAATTTTAGACGGGTCACAGAAAAATTAGAGTAATAATTAACTTATACATAAAACATTTTTATCAAAATTAACATTACTTTACCCATCGCTTGTTGGAGTGTACAGTTTGCTTTACAGCATTAACAAATTGTTCTACAGTTGGTGCCTGCATGCACATTCTTTTTGCACCCACTTTCATGCGCATGGCATTTTCTTCTGGCCGAAACAGTAGAATACGCCCATTTGCTGTCCTGTGTGCCTTCAAACCTTCGAACAAACCCTAAATTCACCCACCGTCTATTTTAAATAAGAATTCATAGTTACTGAATACAAGGAAATGTATTTGTTTGCTAACCAAGACTGTGTTCAACGATGGATGCGAATTAATTATTACCTGCCCATAGTTTAAAATTCCAGATGAAGGGTTCATCTCTATCTTTCCAAATGGAGTGAGAGTTCCTTGTGAGAAGTGTTGGTCTTTAGAACAATTCATTATGTACATATAATCAGTTGGAATTAGGCCAAATCCAAGGTCATCCCAACTGATCTTTGCATATTCTCCATTGAAATGGCTGCTGAAAACAAGCAAAAGAAAGAAATTTGTTTTGATATGCTAATTAAATTTGTTACTTTGAACCATAAGTATCTGAATATCTTCTCCTGATCAAAGCTTTTAAAAGTCTTCTACATTACACACGTTATTATTGTTTATGTATGGTAAAGTATCTTTCCTTTCACTCCTATTATATCTATTTTGTTAACAACTAGTCAATAGCTTAAACTATCTGTAAAGAGGTTGAAAAATGCTGTTACAGAATAAGAGTCCTTAGACCTCCCAAAAAGATAGAAGTCTCCGAAACTAATCAACATTAATATTAAGTTAAATCTAATGACATGAAAATGAGAAGCGAATAGTAAATAAGAACACAACTTAAGAGGATGTTACTAATAATTATGCCTATAAGAAATTAAAGTCTTAGAGAATGGGAAGGTCTGGTCAATAAAATAATACCATTTACTTTAATTTTTTTTTCTTTTTCATTTTATAATAGAATAAAGACAATCCTTATCTTACATATATGTAAGATATATTCTCTTCATATGAACAATATTTATATACTGTTTATGTGAAAAGAATGTATCTTACGTGCATATAAGATAGAGAGATTCTAAAATAAATATTAAGTATAGGTGTCAAAAATTTTAATAAACGAGGTAATGTGTCCGTTCCATACTTCCATTTAAGGATTTCTTAACAATTTCATGAAGTGGTGGGGGTCATGTTGCTGTAACTTAGAATTTTTTACGGACGCTGAAACATTAAATGTACTAACTTCAACTTCTGAACCGCGCTCAGAAACATTTAGGAAGTCGGTGGGTGGGGCAGCTGACAAAATTAATGGTGAGAGTAATAAATAATACATGAAGAAGATAGACCAGCCATGATTGATTTCTACGATAAATTTCTTTGTGTTATTTAATACCTATTAACACTTGGTTCATTGTAACCTTCCACTTCTGCTCCCGCTGTTCTACAACATTCTCTTGTCTGTTAAAAAAAAAAAAAAAGCTAATGTTAGGCCTCTGATTTAGGAAAATATCTAATAACATAAACACAAATATATTCACCTTTACAATTAAAAAAACAAAAGAGATAACCACAGTAGTTGTATTAATTGCTAATGTTATTATCCCGTTCAAGATTGAGTAAAAATGTTAATCGAAAGGGGACATTGCTGCTTTTCGAGGGGATAATGGGATATTATAAAAATTATAGGGTGTAAGTGGTAAAATCTCCCAACTTGGAGGGTGGAGACAATTTTTCTAATAAAATTAAAATAGTTTTGAAATGAAGTGGGTATTTTTGAGAGTGAGGGAATACTTTTTAAGTAGCAGTTGTCGAGTAAAAGATATAATTATAGAGTAGAATTGAGAAAAAAGAATTCTTAAACTACCAACACTCAGCTGTGTAAGGTGTAACGAAAACACCTTAACAGTCGAGGTTCGACAGCTCATCCACCACACATCATTCCCAAAGGCACACTTAATTAGTTTGGTAGAGGTGACATAGCTGGGCTATTAATCGTGCATGTCAGTGAGCATCAATGGGATTGTCTGCTCCAGCTGCCATAAAATATATGGAAGGAGAAGAGATAAAAAGTAATGGAGTCTGGTAGCAGAGACAATTAATTGGGAAGAGAGAAAAACAATTTTGATACTGAACCCACAAAAAAATTCTTTCGACATTCTGTTCCTTCTTTAAAATGAACAGATAAGGATAAAAACCAAAATCAGAAAATTTATCTACAGATTGAGAGAGGGGGGAAATTAAAATAAAAGGACAAATGATGAGAGTTGTTATTCATAATCATATATCTTAATATGATTAAAAGGTTTTTTGTTTTTGTTTTATTTTTGGTTTGACTGAAACTCAAAGCTTGAGATTTATTATATATATATATGTGTGTGTGTGTGTGTGTGTATGTTATCATTTGAGTATTGAAAAAGAAGTCACAACAAAAAAAAAGGATCATGAAGTCGGAGAAACAAATACAAAAAGAAGATGGATGAATTTCCTGGAGAAAATAATTGCTTATTAACAACAATGTACCCAAAAAAGAGATTATAATTCATATCTTGTGCCTTACTTCTTTCTCAATATTAGAGTGATCATGAAGAAGAGATATAAATTTGAGATTACTGACACACCTTAGACAAAATCGATCCGGCTATTCTTGATGGTATGCTCCATTTTCTGAAATAATCACTTACTTTTAACATGTTTGTTCGTTTCCTGAGAAAATTAGAGAGAGCAGAGTACTAATCACAACACACAAAACTCTCTCTACATGTATAGAAGTTGCATGCAAGCCGCTGGGTTCTGTGAGCACTTTGAAGGGTTGGTTTGTGAGTTTGTCAAAATCAGATGAGCATTTTCAAATATATATTAAAGCATTCACTCATGCCAAACTATTAGAACGACACTTCTATTCAAGTTAAAATTTGTTTTACCATTTGAGTCTCTGATAAGTTTTTAATAACTTATTTACTTTTGGTATTAAAACAACAAGAAAGAAAATAATTAATTAATTTATTAAGAAATCCTATTTACCTTTCAATAATGTATTTCTTTTGCTACATTTTAATACTAAAAATGTAAATAGAGTTTTAAAAATTTTATCAAAAAACCCAAGTGATTAGAACAATATATATTAGGTACCAAAGCTTCACTCTCCCTGGTAATAAATAATGAATATGGGCTAATTCACATGTGATGTTTTAGGTCCCATCTATGTTGTCACTAACATACCACAAATCTTGTCTTATACGAAAAAATACTTTAGCTTTTCTACAATTTTGAACACTATAAGTTGAATCTATAACAATACTTGACACGACTCAAAAGTATTATTACTCTCAAATATAAAAGTATTTAGTTATATTAGTGAGTTCGAGGTTAAACAATAGGGAATTTAAAATCTAGTAATCGATTTGTTAAATAAAAAAAATTAATTGCGAGAAAAGAAATTACTAGAAATCAATTTAAAAATATGTTAAGGTTACGAGATCCAACGTCAGTATTCAAACTATAGTTTAAATACTCCCTCATTTTTATATTTTTCCTCACTTTTACCAGTTAATTATTATATCATTTAATTTTTAACTAATTATATGTGTGGATAAATATAGAATCAAGTACCTAATGTGCCATAACTATATTAATGTGTCGATATTATATCAAAGTATCATACAAATCCAAGGAAATATATAAATTAACATAACATAAAAATAACCAGAAAATAATAAAATAAACTTAAAACTCATTTGAGAAAGTAATTAATTTTACGATTTTAAACCTTTAGCTTCACCATTCACCTCAGCTTAGTTTAATTAGTCACTCATATTGAAAGAAAACACTACACTCTTTTTATTTTACAAACTTTTGAAATATATTACAAGAAAATTGATCACACTATAAAACAAGAGAAGAAAGAAAGAAATATTTTCTCAGCTTTACTCCGTCATCTCTCGGTTTCAGCTCCCTCGTCTCCAGCTTTCCCTTTCTCGCTTGCATCCCTTTGCCTTTTATAGGCAATGGATGTATCATTTCTTTTATTTATTTATTTATTTATTTATTATTATTATTATTATTATTATTATTATATATATATATATTAAAAGTTGTGATGGTCAGGTGGCAATATAGTCACTTGACCATCACGAGCAACCAAATCATGCTTGTTCACCTTTTATTCTTTTTTTATTTTTCTTTTTTTTGAAATATATATATTTTTGTTAATTACATCTCCTCAATAATGCATTTCAAAAGGCTTCAGTTAATTCTTCTTTGCTCCCGCTTCCAGTTCGAACTCCTCATTATTCTTGAAATATATCTACAATATAAAAATAAAATTAACATATTACAAAATTACAAATTAATTTAATATAAATATATTTGGAGAGTATTAAAATAATTTAAGAATAATGAGCGCATTAATCAACACAATAAGTGAAAAAATGATAATTTTATCTTTATTGAATGTACACTTTTTAGTGTCAATCAATACTTCTCTAATTTTATAATATTTAGCTCTAAAACGAATTCATACTTCTTTCTTTTTCCTTTCGCGCCTAAAACTTTCCCCTGTTAATTGATAACGATACTTTTTAATAATAATTTTCAAAGAGAAAATGTTACATGACTTTATTCTTCATTGAAATCTACAATATTATTGAATAAAGTTGGTAGATTTCAAGTCTTAGTATTATCATCATATAATGATATATTTGTATGGCGGAAGCTTATTAAATTGTTATTTTAATATAATCATAATTTTAATTTTAATTATAATTAGTAGTTGCAGTTGTAACTGAAACTATTATTATAATTACTATTAAAATTGAGTAACTCATTTATTAGATAGTAAACAAGTAATTTTTATAAATTATAAAATTCATCATCTAATAGATGAGCAACCTTCAGTGATTAGGACTTAAATATTATGATCACTCATACTTTTGTGTGCGTGTGTGTCTTTTTTTTTCACAATTACAATTGAAATGATTAAAAAGATTTGGAATCTAACTTCACAAACGACGCGTCATTTGTCAAGAAAGCACAGGTATGTCACGTCGTTGAGAAACTTATAACGGAAGCATCACGTCATTGCTATCTAAAACATAAACGATGAATCATCTAGAATGTGCGTCGGTGCATATTGGTTGTATGAATGACATAGATGATAAGTCATTTATATTATTCACCATAAAATGTTAGATTAATTTTGTATAAAATGATAAATGAAAGATTATGTATATTTTAAATATTTTATCATTATCATTACTATTGTCATTATTATTATTAGTATTCTTGATAACAATCATTATTATTATTTTATTTATTTATTATTATTATCATTATTACTAAATATTTTTATCATTATCATTGTTACTATTATGATAGATAATAATGATACTAAGAACATTTTAGTAAATTGTGACACTGTATTCTAATTTCTGGAGGAAGTAAACACATTAATAGAAATATAAATTATTTCATTTTTTGATTCCTACAGTTAAAGTAAACAACTTATTTGATTCCGATTATAATCCATTCTTATTAACAATTGATACACACAACTTTAAAATATTGAAAACAATGTCCTTGAAAAATAGAGGATTTATCGTCTCAGAAATAAAATTTGACAACAATTATTCTTTTCGAAATAAAATTAATAGCAAAATGCTAATTAGGGGTAGGCAACGAGTTGGTTCGCTTCAGTATCGGGATGAATCAAAATTTTTGGTTAAGTTCGATACTAAATCCTAAAGAACTGATAAGAATAAAATCAAAAAGTTGAACTAAAACTTTTAGTAAGGTCCTTCAAATATTTATAATTTTTTTAAATTTTCTTACAAAATTTAACTTTTTTATTTTCTTATATGCTGTTAAATCATGCCGCCTAGCACTATTTTCATAGAGAAAATTATTAATTTTTTTTCAATTCGATCCTAGTGTTAAGAAGAAAAAAAATACCGAACCTAAACTCAAATATCAAACCAAATAGATTTTTTTGAAATGAGTTCGGTTCTGCCCTACCCTGATGCCAATTGCATCATTTTTTTAATAATATTTGTATGTATAAAACTTTCCCCTATTAATTGATAAACATATCAATAATAATTTTCCAAGAGAAAATGTCACTTCACTTAGTTTTCTTTTAAATCTATGGTATTTTTATGGATTTTAAGTCTCAATATTATCATAAAATGGTATATTTATATGGCCGAAGCTTATTATATTGTTATTTTACCATAATCATAATCATAGTTTTATAATTACTATTAAAATTGAGTAACTCATCTATTAGATGATAAATAAATAATTTTTATGAATTATAAAGTTTGTCATCTAGTAAATAAGTGACCTATAATAGCTGAGACTTAAATGTTGTGATCACTTATACTTGAGTGTGTGTATTTTTTAACAATCACAATTGTACTTATTAAAATCATTTGAAATTCAACTTTATAGGTGATGTGTCGTCTATACAGAAAGAATTAGAATGTCAAGTCGTCTCATTAATTATATTAATGTCAAGATATTGTGTTTCAAATCATAAACGACAAGTCATCTAGAGCATGCACCGTGCATACTTTTTACGCATGTTAGTTCTATGAATGATGTAGACGACAGATTGTTTTAGTTATTTTCCATAAGCTGTCAAGTTAATTTCTTACAAAACGATAAATGACCAGTCATCTATAATATATGTGCTGATTAAAATATTTTTTTATGTTATTATTATCATTGATATTGTCATTATTATTATTTTTTTAATAACAACAACAATAATAATTATTTTATTTATTTATTTATAATTTATTTTGTTGGACCAAAACCAATAAATGAAACCAGTCTTGATCCCCCAAGATCCACCCGACTTAGCTTTAATTTAAGAACCAATGATGATCAACTAAAGCTTTGTGAAATCATAGATTCGAATCAATAGATAACAAGTTCAAAGAAAGCATAAACAATCACACATGAACACAAAAGTGTTATAGTGGTTCAGCCACTAAGTGACCTACAATCATTGTGAAAGAGAGAAAGAGCTTTCACTGATTTTGTGTTTACAAGATACAAGTCATCTGAGAAACTGTCACACACTTAAACCAAACAAATACGAGACTATTAAGCCTTATATACATGTCAGAATTGCTCTAGAAACAACCCCCAGTAGCCAGCGTAACAACCCTGGGTTTGTTGGCAACAAACTCAAAATTTTCCCGCTTCTTTTAACAACAATACCAGCCGTTTAAAGCAGCCACAAAACACGTGTAACAACTTCATCCAAAATGCTGCCTACATATGCCGTTTAGAGTAAGTGAAAATATGTGCCTCAACACGTGCTTAACTTATTCACTCGACATATCAATCAGGCTTGTCATACGACTCCCTTGTGTAAACAAACCGACATATCATCCAGCCCCGGAATACAAGACCAACACATCACATTCAACCACAATTCCAAATTTGTGGTTCACTTCTCAATATATTTTTATCATTATTATTGTTATTATTATAATAGATAATAACAATACTAAAGGACAATAATTAACTAAAGATAATTATGACACTCTATTTCGATTTGTGGGTGAAGCAAACACAGCAATGAAAAGACAACCTATTCCAATCTTGAGTCCTATAATTAAATTAAACTACTTATTATGATTTCTGATTTCAGTCCATTCTGATTAACAATTGATACATGTACCATCAAAATATTGAAAGTAATATCCTTAAAAAATAGATGACTTATCATCTTCGACGTAAAACTTTATAACGATTGTTTTCTTCAAAATAACATTGACTAGTAAATTGCTCATTAGGGTTGGGCAACATGTCAGTTCATTTCAGTATCGAGCCCAACCAAAGTTTTCAGTATTCTAGAGAATCAAGCCAGAACTAAAATTTCGGCCAGGTCCTTCAAATTTTTATAACTTTTAATTTTCTTAAAAAATTTAACTTTTTTATTCTTTTATTTTCTTATACCCTATTAAATCATGCTGACTAACATAGTTTTAATATAGAAAAATGTTAAGGGATTTTTTGGTTTGATTCCAGTTTTAAGGAAAAAGTATCGAACCGGAACTTGAAAATTGAACCAAAGCAATTTTTCTAGAACGGGTTCGATTCTACCTTGTCCTAATGCTAATTGGATCATTTTTTTAATAATATTTAGCTCTCAAAAGGATTTTACACTTTTTTTTTAAATTTTGTGTCTAAAACTTTCTACTGTTAATTGATAAGTATATTTTGTAATAATAATTTTCAAAGAGATTGATAAGTATATTTTTAAACTCAAATTGCGTGCTACCATACCACTGCGGTAACATAGCTCGATTTTTATAGCCAACGGATATCCAACTAATATTTGTTAGCACATGTAACTGTATAGTTTGTTACAGTTGATTTTTTTAACCTATAACAGTGTATTGACATTAGGAGATTAAAAAAAATCAAATCTATTGCAGTCCTTTAAAAGGATTATCATATTATTCACAAAAAGAAGTTGATCTTAAAATCACTTATTTATTTATTTTTTAAAGAGCAAAGTGGCAGATTCCCTCACTCTTACACGCATTCTCATTCATGATTAATTGGTTATATTTTAATAGAGAAACTTAGCGGGGCATCTCCACCGTTAATTCATCATGTATAGGGACAATTCAATCCAAGGTTGTCATGTATGAGACAAATGGGGGATCCACCGACAAAATTAAAATTTTAAGAATGGGTCAAATGCAGGATATTTCCAGAGTATTGCAAGCAAAATATTTCAAAAATTCCACTTTCTTGAAGGCAAATGCAGGATCCAATCCGTCTTTATTTGGAAAAGTATTCTGTGGGGAAGGCAGCTGCTCAGCAAAGGTATCAGATGGTGAGTAGGACGTGGTAGAAGCATTCTGGTTTACAAGGACAGATGGCTTCCGAGACCTGATACCTTTAAACCAATATCTCCACCAACTTTGCCAGCTAAAGTTATGGTAGCTGATCTTTTAAATGCAGAAAACAGACGGGACTTAGAAAAGCTGAAACAACATTTTATGCCTGAAGATATAAAAGCAAATTTCAGAATTCCTCTCCCTAGAAGACAAAAAGAAGATGAGGTGATGTGGGGCTTTGATAAAAAAAGGGAGTACTCTGTGAAAAGTGGATATCAGCTGACCCTCAAACTCAAGTTTCTAGATGAACCGAGTAGTTCAGAAAGCAATTCCAGTCAATAGAAGACTCTTTGGGCTCTTGATTTGCCTGAGAAGATAAAGATATTCATGTGGAAAGCATCAAAAAACATTTTGCTAACAGCTGAGAACCTCTGGAAAAGGAAGTGTCTGCAAGATCCAATATGTCAAAGATGCAACAAGTTTGCGGAATCTGTAAGCCATGCCCTGTTGGAGTGCAAAGCAGTAAAAAAGTTGTGGAATCTGGAGGAAAGCTGACATTGAGCTTATGGTGGTTTATTGCTGGGTGATATGATTCTCAAGAAACAAATTTATTTTTGAAGGCAAGAGAATTGATCCTAAGATTTATGCAGCCAAGGCAGAATCGGTTCTGGAAGCTTATCATAGAGTGAGGCAAACAGAAACAACTCATATTGACAATCCTAGAAAAGAAAAACAGCAGAAGTGAATTCCTCCCCAAAAAGATGTTTTTAAAATCAATGTAGATACAGCCACCAGCAGTCAAGATCAAAAGGTAGGATTGGCAGCAGTTATAACTAATTCAAAAGGCAAGGTAGTAGCTGCAAGTATTAATCTCTCATTTAAAGGAAAATGTCAGTATTGCAGAAGCTGAAGCTGTTGAGTGAGGCTTACGGTGGCAAAAGAAGTAGCCCTATCTTCTTTGATCATTGAATCAGATTGTAAAGAGGTGGTGGAACTTGTAAACAACACAAAGGGCAGCAGAACAACAATTTATTGGATAATATCAGATATCCAGTATCTCAAAAGGGATTTTCAAACTGTTAAACTTCTTTTTGTCCCTGGAACTGTAATGCTCTTGCCCATTCTTTAGCGAAGTTCGCTTTAGAGAATGATACATCTGCAGTCTGGAAAGATACAATTCCAGCAGACATACATATTGTATTGGACAGTGTTGGTTTTTGTTGAATGAAATGTTTACTTTCTCTCAAAAAAGAGTGGATCCAGCTTATGTCTCACAAATGACAGATTTGGATTAGACACGTCCTATTGTTATATTAATACGATGATATGGTGGGATTGTTCCATCAAGTTTTTATTTTACTTTTTTTAAAAATTATTTAATTTCCTTTTCAATTTTTGTTGAATTACAATAAATTTGGAGGAAAAGTTCAATTAAGCTCCACGGTCCATCCCATCTTGTCCTCAATTCGACCAGTTTGAATTCCTGTAAGCATTTCATAAAGCTTTTGAGCCACAGTCTCAGGCCCGGTCTTGTATTCGATCCTGCATTGATTCACACGATAAATAACCTCAATTTTAATTTGCGAAATCCAAGTGTTAAATTACATACACTTTTAGTTAATAATCACTTGTATTTAATTGGTGTACCTTTTACCCTGATACGTAATGCTATTGACAGGATTGACTACCACTGCAGTTCCTGTGCAAAAAACTTCCTCAGCATCGAATAATTCCTCCGCCGCCACAGCGCGTTCTTCAACCTGATAAAAAATTTCAATCGTAAAAATATTTATCGAATTCTCCATGAAAAAGTATTTGAATCGATACTTATATTCCTCTGGGTAAAATCTCTTAGATAAGAATAATGTAAGATCGAAGAGATACATACTTGATAACCCAAAATTTGAGCAATTTCAATGACGCTCTTTCGAGTGATTCCAGGAAGAATTGTGCCGTCGGTTGCTGGGGTCGAAATGACATTTCCCTACAAAAATTGTTTTTAACCTCAATAAGTTATACATAAATTCGCATTTACCACGCAAATTTGGATTCTATGCTAATTTGACCTTATACGATCGAAATTATTAGATAAGAATCTAGAAACAATTAAATTTAATCATATAAAATGGCGTAATTGTGTTCAGCAAGAGATCTAATGCTAACATTAATTAAATTGACTAATTCAGCCTTCAAACGTTTTACCTTGAGAAAAAAAATATTGCTTGTGGAAACCTCCTCGATGTATTTTGCAGTCTTTACATCTAGAAATAAGACATCGGAGAACCCTTTGGCCTTTGCTTCAGCAACTGGTTTGAAAACCTGGACAGAGACAATTATACAAGGAAGACTGTATTAACGTTGAAGTAACTTAATACTAGCATAATTAATTAAGAATGTCTAATTAATAGCAAATCTGGATCGATTATTCTTACCGTTGAATAGTTAACGATCGCTTTGACTCCTCCGGTTCCACCAGGAAATGCTCGATAAAACTTTTCCTCAACAACCAAATTTAGGTAACCCTGAGTCGTTGTAGAAACATAATATTAGTTATCAAGGGTAATTTCCCATTTATGAATAGCCAATAAAAAATGTATAAAAGCTTGCTATATACATAGGTGGATTGAAAACCAAAAAAAAAAAATTCCAATTATTCAAGAATAATTTGCCAACACCTTGTGATAGTTGCCAACGGGAGAAGCATATGTAAAAAATGTGTAGTCAGGCGCGGGCGTCGCACCGAGAGCTGGTCCACTTCCCATGAGCAATGGTCTAATATACAAAGACCCTTTTCCTGGAGGAGGAACCTATATTATATATTATTTCGCAAATCAAGCAAAATCAGTGGCAGAGCCTGGATTTTGGTTCAGTGGGCCATCATAAATAAGTTACATATTTCTGAGGCCGTATATATATGTATGAGATGAGAACATAAAATTTTCTTAGACACAAGACAATTCTCATTGAAGACCCTTGAACACAGAAGGGTTTGGTTAAGCAGCGAGTTAATAATCAATAGCGTTCTTATATTCTTATATAGATTATTAATAATAAGCAACATCTTCCAATAAATGTGGTGGATCTTATATATCATCGGGATGAAATATTTATATATAATTACCCATTGCTTGTTAGCAACAACAGTATGCTTAACAGCATCAACAAATTGCTCGATTGTTGGCGAGGGCATGCACAATCTTTCTGCACCCATCTGCATACGCAAGGCATTTTGCTCAGGTCGGAACAGTAGAATACGCCCATCTTCTGTCTTGTAGGCCTTCAGACCTTCAAATACTCCCTAAATACATACCATGTAAATTGTTGTCACCCGTAGTGGTTATATGAGCCACATATAGTAAATATAAATTTAAGTATCATAAGTTCGCAACTAAATTAACATAATATTACTCATATAGTAAATAGAGATATAAGTCTATTCTTAATATAAATATATTTGTTCAGTTATAAATTTGTGATATTTAATTTATATTTTAACTGATGTGACATAACATTTGTTATCTTATATACGTATTTTATTTATTTCTTTCAAAGATAAGATAAGTCCATTTTAAATTTTGTTTATTAACCATTTGATTAATGACATTTACCTGTCCATAATTTAAAATTCCGGACGAAGGATTCATTTCCAGTCTTCCAAATCGAGTGAGAATCCCATGTGAAAAACTCTTTTCTTTTGAACACTTCATTACATACATGTAATCTACTGGAATCAGACAAAATCCGAGCTCATCCCATTTCAGTTTGGCATATTCTTCAACAACATTGCTGCTTTTCATGTCATTGGAAAAATAAAATAAAATAAAATAAAATTGCAAAGCAACGAGGAATAAAGGGTAACTAGCTGGATAGCATTAAAATTTGAGAAATCGATATGGGACAAATGGACATGTCTCGGGGCAATGAATATTATTGATCAAGTAATTCGTAGAATAATCGATAAAATCTAATAATATTTAGTAATTAATTATGGGGAAATGAAGACTGCTGGTTCAATGCTAGCCAAAAAATCTAGAGTGGTTGCTAATGTATTTCTTAATTTTAGTACCTGTGATTCTTACTCAATTCGCAATATTTCTTAGTTTTATTACCTGTGCTCGTTGCTCAATTCACAATCATTCATAGCAGATTGAGCGCTTGCCTGTAAAGAATCAATATAATTAGGGTCTCAACAGTAAAATTATAAAAGCTTTCGGGCATATTTCCACCCCACTATTTTTATAAATCTACTTAACTGTTAAATAATAATAATAATAAGTTCTCATTATTTTTAAATTATAAAAATCAATAAAAAGTTTAAATGAAATCCTTCTTATAATATTTTTTTACTTAGGTTTTTTTACCATAAAGATTGCATTCAAATAAGTCTTATTTGATTACTTTATTTTAACAACATAAAATGACTAAATTACCCTAAAAAACTGAGCTCTTGCATCTAATATTTAGATATCTAATTTTATTTAATTAAATCTATGAACTTCTTCTTTATATGTAACTTTTAAAAATAATGTGAATGTTTATAATTATGTCTTGGGAGTAGAGTTGGTTTAAGAAAATTGTGGGGTAAAAATATTACCACCCTTTGATTTTTCCCCAATTGAAAGAAAAAATAGCCAAATAACTCTATTGTTTCTGTAAATTAATTATTTCTCACCCGCCTTATGTTTCAAAACTTATCAAAACTCTCTATAGTTCAAAAGATTCTGCAAACTTGCAACTTTTTGTTTATTTTACTATTTTACCTTGATGTAATAATCCCATTATAATAAAAATTCATAAGGGTAAAGCAATCAAAGATACAAAAAAAGTTGCAAGTTAACAAATTTGGCAACGAAGTTTTCGTGGATTTTCAAACATGAGGGGTGGAATGATTAATTTTGACAAACAACAGTTGGTTTTGATCATTTACTTAATGATAAAATGTTAACGAGAAAACCAAATTGGTCAAGGAAAAATGTGGTATTATTTTAACATAGAAATTGAGTGGTTTCAATTTGTATCTTTGTCAAATTTTTGTCAAATATCAATTTATAAAATAAATTGTGATATTTGCCTTTAACGATGTAATACTATGCTTACATTTTAATGAAATTAAGTAGCAAGAAAATTCTATTAAGGATGAAAGTGTCACTCTCCCGGAAAATTTAAAAAGGGGAAAAAAATCACGCACATACATGCATTGCATTAACATACCTTGGTATGAATCCTTTTGAAATAATCACTTGCGGGAAGCATGGCTTGTCTTTGTGGCGAAGGAGAGAGAGCAAATGATTTGCAAAGTGAAAGGAAACTCTATTGGATATTAAGGAGCAGAAATTGTAATTGTTACTACTTAATTAATTTAATTAACACAAGCTGCATCTAAATCTACCAGCTTTATATGCAAGCTAATAAGCACGTTGATTAAGGGCGATTCCTTAAATTTTTGTAAATCAAATCAGTAGGCCAATTCCTTTCATATATACATATAAATTATTATTCTTGATTGGGAACTAATTGTTTGTTAAATATTCTTATTCTTGACTAAGAAATTAGTGTCTAGATCTGTTAAATATTCTTAAGCGCACTCAGAATTAAATACTGAGAATAACTTTACCTTTTCAAAGGAATGGGAATAAAAGAAATTGATTATGGGAAAATTTCATGATTCACGTTGCATGCAAGTATTAATTACATTGTTATGAATCGTGATATGGTCAAACGAATCGAAATTTTACTGTTTTTGAGATATGAAAAATACTCAATTCTTTCATCATATGCGAATACGCTTCGTGTCACAATTTTTTTTCCCCCTTTTTCCATGAAGTTAGATCAAGCATGACTAAATTACGTTTATAATTGGAATGATTAAGCTTCCTTCAGCATCCGATTCTTATTTGTGTTAAATAGATTAAGGAGAGAGAAAATAAAGAAAAAAAACTAGGATTAATTGATGTTCTTGTTTTTTTTTTCATTTTTATATATAAAGTATATTAATAAAGAAAAATAGTCAGTTTATTTAGTGAATTTCTTTGTTTAACATTTCACATCAAATTTTCTGTTTAATTAAAAGACAGTTAATGATTATTACCAGTCCATGGATTACAATTCCAGAAGAAGGGCTCATTTCCTTATTTCCAAGCTCACCCCAATCGACTTTTGCATATTCTCCATTGATATGATATCTGTCAGGCCAAATAAGAAAAAGATTCTGAAAAAAAAGAAAGAAAGATATAGTGCAATTCCATAGGTGGACGGCTTCAGATTTGATCTTTTTAGAGCTTACTGCTGATAATTAAGTCTGATAATGAGCTTGAAAAAGGAACAAGATTAAATGTACGCGTACACACTCTTCTCATACAGATTGATGATCAGATATAATGAAATCATAGTGTACGGGTATGTATGTACGTACCATACAACTCCTGTGGGACAACACTACAACCCCTCCCACTTTCATAATTAGTCCTTTTTTCTTGACGTATAACGTTCAAATTTTTCATTACGGATTGCAAATTAATAAATGTGATCGAAAAATTTAAGGAGTAGTAATATAGTCATAAACTTTTATATAAATTTATTTTATACAAACTAATGTAGCATGATAAAATTGGTTGAATTAAATATTTCTTGACCGACATGATTTATTTTTATTATTTTGTATTTTCATTCAACCAATAAATTAATACCAAGTTAGTTTGTACAAGAGTTTGTGATTGTATCATCACTCAAATTTAAGACATGTGATAAAAAGATTGGAACGAGTTAAAAAAAAGAAAAAAAAAAGAGGAGATATATCACACATACACGTGGATTATATGGTAATGATACCGTTTTTAGAAGAGTGACCCTATTGGTACCCCTAAAAAAATTCTTACAAAATTTCAATGTTTGTATTTACACATTTAACCTTAATTAAAATTGAAAAAACTCTTCACACGTCATATTATTTAAAAAAAATTATTTACTGAAAAAAGAAATTAAAAATGGATTGAGCCATAAAACATTCGAACCTAAGCAAAGGAGGCATAAATATTTTTTTTTCCCTCACATGCAAAATTAGCTATTAAAGGCGTATTTGATATTTTCATTAAAAGTAGAGTGTAGGGTTAAATTAGTCATATTGGCTACTTCTTCGAAGTTGGTGTAGTGGTTACAGTTGCCCATGAGATTTTTTTTTTTTTAATTTTTTTGAGTTTCAATGAAGAGGAAAAGGAAAGGGTTATTTAGGGAATTAAAATGAATGTTAGTGGTAAAAGAGTAATATTTTGTTCTTTAATCAATCGATACGTTTCAAAATAGGAGTTTCATGAAATTATTAGAAGGGTGCTAATAGCTCCACCAGATTTGGCAAATAAACAGTCCAAAAACAAAGCCTAGTCCTATACAAAGGGCCCCGTTTTGGCCCATGCACCCCAGTCTATCAGGAAAGAGATTTCTAGAAGTTCTATATTTTTCAATTTTTCATGAGAGCTTAAATTTAAACCTTTATATTATTTTTTAGAAAAATATAATATTAAAAAAAAACTCTTTGAGCAGTAAAATACAAAATACTCTTTAAGCATTAAAATACAAAGAAAGACAGGCCAAATATAATAAGCATGATTAAACTTCTAGTAAATAAAGTTATTTGTATTAGTTGGCTTACCTGTCGACGTTTGGTTCATAAGCTTGCACAGCTCTTGTATCTCTGGATTGATGCCTTATCTGTAATGAAGCAAGGGGAAAAAAACAAATCTTTGAAAAATAAAAATAAAAATAAAGATTGGGGAAGAAATATTTATATATTAGCGAGGAGAGAAATAATCTTTTATACAGGGGCTATCTTGACTTTGTATTTCTAATCTAATATAAAATATGATTACACTAAGAATATAGAGACACAAAACTTGTGCATCCATCATTCTACCAAATTAAAATAAAATAAAAAAATCAATAGCAAATTAATTAATATATTTTTATCTACCTTAGATAAGAGCGATCCTACTCTTGAAGGTTTGCTGCATTTTCCCAGAAAATCGGTTGCTCTAAACATGGTTAGGCTTTGGTTCCAATTTCGAAAGAATATCAGAGAGAGCCTGCACTTGATCAATAAGCTGCACAGGAGGGTAGTCGCTGGTTTAATTATATTAACGCTTTAATTGGTGCCTGTCAATTTTTGATGCCATTACTTTATATTTTAAGTCAGTGTCAACTAAAGTGAGCAATAACGATATAAAGCTTATTCCAAACGCGTCTCACTGCTTGATTAGTGTTATATGTTAAGTGATAATTGATTTTTAATAATATTATCAATGTTATAATGAGATATTTTATAACATTGATAAATGAAAAACGCATCAATTGTCACATTTAAAATACAAATTTTGTTTCCAAAATTTACAAATATATCATATGTTTATTACGTGCATTTTGAGATCACAGTTCACGACTTTTTTGATATTTTTTGCCAGAGTCTCAACTAATATCTTGTGTTCCGTATATCTTGCATTAATGCACACAACAAATAAGTTCTTGAAAGGACCCATTTTTTTCTTCTTCTTCCTCACTGCTTCTTCTAAACTCACTCAATTTCTCCATTTCATCAATGGCCATTATCCTCACTCTCAAAACCACCCTCGCCCATCAATTATCAATGACTCTTAGAAACCATTTTCACTCTTCCCCAAATAAAATGTTGCTCCAGTTTTTTCAGCCCTTCAAAAAGATCTTACATCTGCTTATAAATAAAATTTTCTGTTTGACACCTAAAAGAAGATTATAAAAAAAAAAAAAATTTGAAGTCTCGCAAATTTCAGGATAGTCATCTCCTAGGCTGGGGGTTTCCTTCAGCTTTTTCTAAAATAAAACGCTTTTCATAAGAACTTACTAAAATGAAAGCAATTGAAACGAGCGAGTGAAGCAGCCTACTCAAAAATAGAATTTAATTCGGGTGGTGGAAACGTGGGACCATTGAATTGATTTATAAAGTTAGTTGCTGGACATTATTTATGCGATAATTGTGAAACGACCTTTCATCGTTTTGCACTTTTCCTTGAAGTGTGAATGACACCGAAAACGAGTTGTACTCCGCTCTCAAGTCTCAACGGCCAAAAAAATGAAAATATTACCGTATGAACAACCCCCAACCACTAACTGCTTTCGGCCGTGATCGCGATAGCACTCTGATTTATTATAATTTTCTTTTTGATTTGAGAGGTCTGATGGGAACATTGCTGGTAATATTTATTTGGGTCATCCTATCTATCAGGCAGAGACAGCTCTTTCAACTGGTAAAATAATTTTTAAATAACGGTGGTTCATTAAATAAATTTTAAAAATTAATTTTTAATGCTGGAAAAAATATATAAATACAATGAAAAAAAATTAAAGGAAATTTGTAAGTAATTAACATGAAAAATATTTTGAATGAGAAAAATATTTTAATTTGAATGAATATTTTAAAATAATCATATATCAACTCTTTTGTTAGTGCAGCTAGGGTTTCTAAAGATAATGTAAAGGGCTATTTTTAAAAATTTCTCCTGAGGTTTGATATAATTTCACTTAGATGGTGAAATTGATTGTATTCTCACTTATCTCCTCTGCCGTTAGTATACATACAGGTTGACCATTAGTTGACTTGTAAAATAATTAAAATATCCAAATCAATTTGAGGAGACAGAACATGTCTCCCTAAATTACATAATACTTATTTCTGTAATTTCGAGTGACGAATGTCATCTCCCGGACGACAAGTGCCTGTCTCTCCAAATTACAAAATGCTTGTAGGACTAGAGGGTGAAATCAAAAACCACTAAAACATAATTTAGTTCTCTCAGCAATAGACTATACCAGTCTCCACCAAACAAACAACCAATATTTTACTTGTTTAAAAAAATAATTAAATTTGAAACCATCAAGTTGTATGTCACCAAACCGGCAACACAAATAAAAAATAACAAAAATTTTAATTTATGGCTAGAGGAAAAAAACATTAATATGAGTTAATTGAATTAAAAAATAACATTAAGTAGAATGGCACCATCATTTAAATAATAGTCACATGTGCATTTCCGCAGCTTACAGCTGGTGACAATATCAATTTGACTGAATTTCATCAGTCTATACATCCAATAGTCGCTCATATACACAAAAATAACAACTACACTAACAGTGTGGCATGATAGCTAAGTTATACTTTTTACATGGTATTGTCCATTTCTGCAGCAGGTTCCAGTGAAACAATAGACGGTTCAATTGGTCTTTCTTCCCTATCATATGTCAATAAGCACACGTTAATAAGTGAAAGCAAAGTAAAAATTATGAATAATAATAATAATGACATTATTAAACAACAACAACAACATTTACAATAATAAAGAAAAATAATGATAATAGTAATACATTTTAATGTTTTTCATATGACATGTTTATGGTCTAAAAAAACAGAGACTGTGTTCGTGCGAACAAACTGTCGCACGGGAGACATCACTTGTCGCCCAAAAACACAGAATGTCTATATGTGCGAAAAGAGCATGTCGCTGCCCAAAACACAAAAACAGTGTTTTTAGGCAACATGAGTTGTTGCCCATGCGACAAATTTTGTCACCTAAAAAAATAGAAATTGAATTCGGGCGACATAAGTTCGTCGCAAGTGCAACAAGGGCTTGTCACACGGGAGACAGGCCTTGTCGCCCAAAAATGCAAGAACTGTGTTTGTGCAACAGGCGCACACAAACACTGTAAATTTATAAACATATCAATTTTAGCAAACTTTGGCGAGAAAAATAAAAATTACAGCTAAGAATGCTTCTATTTTACACACTCATTTGCATAAGAATAATAAATTATTGACTTTATATGCCTTATTACACTATGTATGGTGTAAATTACAAACATAAAGTAACCAATAATTAATTTTTTCAACTCATGCCTAGATATGGCTGAACCCATTCTCCTTTTAATCAATTTTTTCACCACCAACCCATAAACAAGACAAATCAAACACAACTAACAACAACCACTTATAAAATCTCCAAAAATAAAAAAAATCAAAGGTATTTTAAAATTTTAGACTTTGATAAAATAACTAACTTTTTACAAACTCTAATATCAGTGGCATATCTCCACCGCCGTCGATCGTCACCGGTCGGTGGCCTTCTCCGACCACCCATGTTTTTCTTCTTTATGGGTTATATATACTCTTGATGTTTATTTCCTTTTGTTCTAGCAAATGAGAGTAGGGGAGTGGAGTGAAAATTGTGAGAGAACGAAATGGTGATAATCGACAATTGTGAGTGAAAATGGAGTGAAGTGGGGTGGAGTGAAAATTGTGAGTGAAAATGATGTTTATCTCCATTGCTTTTTTGTGGTGAGGAAAAAGAAATGCACTCTTTTACTCGATGGACATTGTATGTAATCAGATAATACAATTATCCAATAGATTTTAAACTATTTTTTATTGTTATTTGATGTTTTTAGAATTTCAGCTTATCTTTTACATTTTTGCCCTCAAATACTAACGTTATACATGTATGTATACTAACGACATGGGAGGTAAGTGAGAATACAATCAATCTCGCCATCTAAATGAAATTATATCAAACCTCAGGGGAGGTTTCTAAAAATAACCCATAATGTAAAATATGAAGTGTTTATACTGTGGTTAAAAAAATCAATTTTATAAAGATTAAAAATAAAATTAAGTGATAGGAGAATAAATGGAAGGTTAATATGAAAATGCCTCGTGTCAATAGAACTTAGTAATAGAAAAGCCACCAAGAAGAAGATAGCTTATACCGAATACATCATAAATCAAGATAACACCCATATTCCACCATATTGAGGGTAGAAAAGGATAGAGAAATTGTCCAAAATAGACAGCACGTGAGGGGCAGTCATCACTAAAAAGAGTATCGAAAATGATACTTGCCCCAACTTAAACCCCGAAAGAAATCTTGGAACAAAATGCACCATTTAACTAATCCAAAATGCATCGTTTAACTAATCCAAAAACGCACCGTTTGACGTTAAATTCCTTTTCTCTTTCATAGCCTCTATCGAACGCACCGTTTGCCCAGCCACCACCACAACTTTCTTGAACTTCTTTCATTCTTCTTCTTCTTTAATTATAGGCTACTATTTGATGTAGATAGCTGTAGGTAAATTCGTGGGAAGAAATGGCAAATAAGGGCTTAATTTCTTCTTCTATCTATTAGACTATTACAAGCAAGGTGAATTATTGCATAATGTCTTCTTCTATCATTAATACAAGCAAGATGGATGAATATATGTTATTCATTTTTCTCTGTGAATTTGGCAAGAATTTCGATCCCCGTTATTTAATTGAATTCGAATTCTTAAATCTTTCATTCGATTCAGGTAATTAATTAACGGTTTGTCTGCTATGCACATTGACATTCTTCATCTATATAATTGTTTGTTAATTAATCCGGAAGTATAGTTTGTTAACGACTATTGTTAAAGAGTACAATACCAATAAGGCTTGTTTCAAATTGCCGAAGATGACAGTACATCACCTTACTCAAATCTTCTGTCAAAAAATTTTCGCAGCCACTGTAAACCTGCAACTCAAATGCTGAAACTCATCTTTGTTTAAGTTTTTGCTTTTGTTTTATCTAAGTCAAATCCTATCTTCTAGAAAGAAGATAAAAGTTTAAGGTCCTGTAGTTGGGTTCTATCGTTGGTTTCTGTGGAAATTCGAAGAGAAAGCTGGTCTAAGAAAATTGTAATGCAAATCGCAAAACGACGTCGTTTTACAGGATTTGAAACGAAAAAAAAAATACAAAACGGCGTCGTTTTATCCAAGTTTCGGGGTTTGACCCGGGGCAAACATTAGCGTTGAAAGAGTATTGATTCTTTTGCTAAGATAAAGATTTAATAAAGAGACAACTTGTTGAAAAAGCGTGAGCAGCAAGCTGCCACACATGCAAAGGTCAAAACGGTTCATCCAATAATTGCAGGGCTGTTTCTGCAAAGGCAGCTGGACCTGTTGAAAGCCTACATGTGTACGGGTGGATAAATTGCATGAATAAATGACCAACTTATTCTCCAGACTATGCTTTAAAGGGCTAAAAACAGCCATATGCATAAAATTAAGGAGGATAATATCCTTGCCAGGGCAACAAAGAGCACTAATGGAATTGCGCTAGGTGGCCTGTTGACAGATATCCCTCAGATACACTCTATATACAATGCTCATATTTTCTCTTTCATTTTAAGCAATACACAAACTAAAAAGAGCTCCACTTCAACTAGGAGCCAAGTTAATTGTTAAGGGTTTGCTAATCCTTAACACTCAAAACAACCCCAAAACTAATTTAAGTGTCGGAGTATGGTTATAAGCCACTACTGGCTCCATCTCTAACCTCTCTTCTCCATTTTTGCAAGATAAAGTAAGTAGCTGAAACCACCTTTGCCTAGATCCAAACTCGTCTTAGCAACCTCAACTTTGTTAACATACATATTTTCGTAACATTGATTTTGATGATAACAAGCTAGGTTAATAAGTTGGAGATATTAAAATTGGTTAAGTTCTATGTTTTGGGAAAGTTTAAGAATTTGGACAAAAATGGATAACCCTAGATCTTGAAATGGAAAATTGATTTTATAAGGAAAGCATAATATTTCTGGTTCTAGAAGATGACGGTGAACCATTTATTGGAAAATGGTTAACTAAAAAATTCGAGAGAGCAAACTCTTTGAAAATGGCAAACTGTTTACTGATAACAGCTAACCGATAAATTCCAAAGAGGACTTAGTTTGCAACCAGTGAACCGTTTAGCACAAATGGTTACCCTATTATGTTTTCCAGGTCTCTAGAATTAAACGAAAAACCGACAACTCCAAACGATGAACCAATTATTCAAAATTCAACACAACAGTAACTTGCACAAAGTCAAAACGGTGATTCGACAGCAGTTAACGGTGATCCAATTATTCCCAAAAAATCATCAATGGCTAGTTTCTTCTCCAACTATAAAACGCTCAATCAAATTCAAATTGAAAGAAGATTCCACGATCAGCATTGAGCTTCTCATTGTGTATTAAATCTCTCTTGTGCTTAAAACTCGTTATTCTTTCATTAAATAACACTTTAGGGTTTCTTTTGTAAACACGTACATTGTGTGAGAGAAACTCTTTGTAATCTTCATTTTTGAGTGATTTTATGTGTGGGAAACACTTGGGATAAGAGGTTTGAGATAGCCTCATATTGTAAAGGTCGACTGACACCTTGGAAGTCAATTGTAAAAATTTTGAAGCCTTAAGGTGTAAGGCTTGGATAGTGAAACCCTCAAGTCCGATGAGCTTGGAGGGGTGAATGTAGACGAAGTTTTCCGAATCACGTAAAAATTCTTTGTTCGATTTTCTTTCTTTTCCCTCTCTGTATTTTGATTGTTTATATTAATTTTTTTATTATTTATTTAAGTTTATTGGATATTTGCATTCATTTTGTTTTAATTATTTCATAAGTTTTAGAAACTCAATTAACCTCATCTTGGGTTGCATAGTTAGTATTTCAACGTCTTTGATTCTTTCTAAACTTCACGAACAGTCCAATTAAGGAGCACTCCTCAATTACATTAGACACCATATCCCATCAAATACAAATCTATTATGTTTAGCTTTTTTTTTCCCTAAAATCTATTCAAAACATAAAGTTTGGTAAATATTTCGTTTAGGCACTAATTTTGCGACCTGAATGAAAATTAATTCGTTTCCATTTTCATTTGCTTATACTATTATAAATTAATTTTATATTATTATATTCATTTTTTACCATAATGTTACATAACATTTATAACCTAATTTGTATCGCAACTATATATGTCTTTTATCTTTTTGGGGATAATTATGTCCAAATAATATACATCTTATTCATGTAATCAAAGGACATAATTGTTCAAAGGTATATGTTATAGTTGGATAAAAACTACCCTTATATAGATAAGTAGAGCTATAAATCGCTCTATATGCATCATGGGATTGATTTTTTCCAAATACTTGAAAATAAATTTAGTTTAATATGGGTCTAGATATTTCGATTGCATTGCATGATCAAAAAGTTAATAAAATATTCCTATAATTTCTTGTGTAAAATAATAAAATTTATAATGTAATATTAAAAATTACAATCAATTAATAATTGACTTTATTAACATATATTTAAATATTGTTCCCGTTAGTATAAATGTCTCATATTTGTAGTATATTTTCATGTTATAAAAAATAAAAATAAAAATAAAAATAACAAGTACAGTTTCATGTAAAGTTGAGGAGGTATTTGGTACTTGGTAGTTTTCTAGTTTGGATTAACAAGTTTAATATTTACTTAAAGTGAGGGTTGCTTTATGATAGTTACCATTATTATTTGTTGCTTTATCTTTGGACGTACTATTGACCTTGGTGCCTTTGGTATGAGAAGAAGGAAATGGTAAAAAAGGGACACCAGTTCTAGCTAGCGAGCCAACTCCGACGCTCAAGCTAATAACCGGGCTCTTTAAGGTTTACACTGGATTTTAAGATTTTAAGACAAATAATAATAATGTTTTTGAGCTTAAACATATATATGGAGATGAGAAGAATATAAGAGAGCGATAGAATGAATATAAGTGTTAGGGAGCAAAGAGGTTGTTTTGTTGGGTTGGGGGGTTGGGGGGTTGGGAAGGAAGAGCCCAGAAAGGCCCCTTTAATTTGTACATGTGCCTTATATGGTTGAGTTATGCCTCCTTGATTCACCGACTATCCTAGAGTTTAAAAGACCTATTTAGCTTGTTCGAGTGATTTGATTGGGTGGTTTGTCTAAGCCACTCTTTTCTTCATGAGTCATTTCTTGTTTTTAGAGAAAGAGGAATATTCCCATAATATATTCTTTATTCTTTATTCATAGCTCATCTCATGAAAATATATCTAGTTTTCATTAGTTATTGAGATTTCTTGATAAGATTTGTTATAATCTCATCTGAAGAAAAAGACTTAACAGTGGGTAGAGATCAATAAAGATCACCTCAAATATTTTCCCAAGATAAAGATTATCTCAGATATTTTTCTAGATGTAAAGACCACCTTAGGAACTATAAAAGTAGTTACCTTGGTCTTTAAGATATTTTCACAATTAGATATTGAGTATATTACCACATGTCCTATTTCTTTGATATCCACGAATGGCATATTTTTTAGGTATAACATTACCGTTAATGAAAATTATTACTGAACAGCGTATTAATATGCACAGAAAATTTTTGGGACAAAAGAAAGGACAGAATATTCTAATATTTTCTAAGTCTCATACTCAAATTCATAAAAGATACTAGATGAAGGATTAATATAGCAAAATTTTTTAATATATAATAATATGATGAAAATTTACAGATAAAGATAAAACAGTTAAAGTATTTGATAGTTCATAATAGGTAAAAGGCTCAATTCATATAAGTGATTATAATTAAAAAAGCAAAAGAACATAACACAATTAGCATAATTTGAAAATAAGGATTTACAAAAATTGAATCGATCAATCTTTGTAAATCTATACCGATGATAGAGACAATTAATAATTTTTATTTATTAATTTATCTCCGTCACTATTCTATTCTTTTTGTGGAAAATTTTTAAAATATGTTAGAAATACTACACTCAATTAGTGTATATATATCACGTGTAGTTTAATTAAATATAACTACTGATTTTACATGGTGAATTTTTAAAATAAATGCACTCATGGTATATATGCATTAATTGGGTACGGTATCTTTGATATACTTAGAATCTCTTATTCCTACTGTATGTGATATAATAAAAGAGAGAAAGAAACTCAATCAAGCTCCACTGTCCATCCCATCTCGTCTTCAATACAGCCGGATTGAATTCCTGTTAGAATTTCATATAGCTTTTGACCCACAGTCCCTACTCCTCTTTTATACTCAGTCCTGTGTTCAGAGAAAATAAATATTATTTGTTGTAAATTAATATGGACTCAATCTATAATCCCATGTAATTAAAACACTAATAATGTTGTTTTAAACCTTTTATCTTGATAGGTTATGCTATTAACTGGATTAACCACCACTGCGGTTCCCGTGCAAAAAACTTCTTCAGCATCAAATAATTCCTCCACCAAAATGGCTCGTTTTTGAACCTAATCAAAGTTGAATGTAATTATTGAGTTGATAACATCTCTTTATATATGTATGTACGTACGTATGTATGTATGAGTGTGTGTATAAAATCTAATTCATGTCAAAAATATGTAAATAAAGAATGATAAAAATAAAAAGATACCTGATAACCTAGAACTCGAGCGATTTCAATAATACTTTTTCGAGTGATTCCAGGTAGAATAGTTCCATTAGTTGGTGGAGTTGAAATAACATTTTCCTAAACATTGTTTTGAAATTTAGCGTAGAAAATAAAAATCATAATGTGAATTTATCAAGGTGGCAATGTAACGATAACAACATAAAATTTATGAGTTATTTCTTGGTGCAGACATTTGCACTTATTTAGTACGGACTTACCCCTTTACACAAGGCATGTACTTTAGGTTTAGAAACTTAAAAAACTAAGTCTGTGTATTATAAAGTATAGACGTCCGCATCTCATAACCATTTAAAATTTATGCACCATTGTTACATTTTCTTACCTTCACAACAAAAATATTGCTAGTGGAAGCCTCCTCGACGTATTTTCCCGTCACTGCATCGAGGAATAAGACGTCGGTGAACCCCTTGGCCTTTGCTTCGGAAATAGGTTTGTAAATCTACAGCCAAATTAATAAAACGATGATAATTCACTTATTTAGCAATCTATATATATTATGTAAATGCAGTACTATTATTGGAATGGAATTATTTATACTTACGATTGCATAATTGGTGATAGCTTTGACTCCTCCCGTACCTCCAGGAGTAGCTCGACGAAACTTTTCCTCCACCACCAAATTTAAGGCACCCTACATAGATAAGTCCGTCCCAAACAAACTGATCATTATGATTTTTATTTTTTTTGGAAGTTTCTTGTTTTTGTTCTTGTTATTATCAATATTAGAGAATGATAGTTTGGTCCTTATTATAAATTATTTTTACCCCTTGGGTCCTGATGCATTGTTAACATAAATCTTGTTTTTATCATTACACTTCAAATAATTAAAAACACAATATTGAACAATAAAAAGTGACATTTTAACAAATTAATTAATTAATTTTGATACGTAGATGTCTCAGATAGTCAAATTTATATATGAAAATGTTATATCTATTTTTTTTTTTACTACACTATTATTTTAATACCAAATGATGAAATTCGATATTAAAATTTATCTAGCCAAATAATAAACATAAATTTTGATAAGGATGAACCGATGACAGCTTCATTCAAGAACAGAGATGGCATCAAATTTTAGATTTAGTGAAGGTCTTAACTAAATCTAAAATTCAAGACATCAAATCTTTTGTTAGTTCTTAACAGAAATTAAACTTTTCGGATTAAAAAAAAAAAAGAAGAAGATAATAATGTATTTACGAGAACCTTGTGATAATTGCCCACGGGAGAAGCATAAGTTACAAATGTGTATGCGGATGCCGGTGCAACGCCAAGATCCGGTCCATTTCCCATCAGCAAAGGCCTGATATACAATGTTCCTTTCCCTGGAGGAGGTACCTATATATTCCCAATCCAAAAACAAAGTTATTAAGGACCAATGGCATGAATTATTATTAAGATTATTTTTTTTTTCAAAGAAGTTAGATCAATTAAATTATCTTTTAATTTCATTCTTTTACACATGTGAAAACCAGGCTTCGAACTCTAGGTTTTTGGCATCTGTAAGAAATTTTACCAGGCTTCAAACTCTAGATTTTTGGTATCTGTAAGAAATTTTACTAACTAAACTAACAGGAACTACGAAACATAGGGGTGGAACGATGTTTAGGTTTTTATTGAAATTTAACCTCTTTTTATAAAAAATTGTCATTTGACTCTCTTAAATTTATTTAATATGATATGGTATTCTCAAGTTTGATGTTTCTATATTATGGCTCTCGCAAAATCAAAATTCTGATTCCATCACTCCACAAATAAACACTCAAAAATATGTATGCCGTGATTAATCATAAAATTTTTTATATCTATTGAGGCAAAAATATCAATATTACCTTAAAAAGGATCGGAAATTAACTGTATTTAAGCCTAGCTAACATATGAGAATATGTAATGAACGTGTAAACTGTTATCCAAATTTCTTAAGTGTATTATAAGCTGATTATGTAAAATTACTTACCCAGCGCCTGTTGGAATGAACAATTTGCTTGACAGCATTGACGAATTGCTCAATGGTAGGTGAAGGCATGCACATTCTTTCTGCACCCATTTGCATGCGCATGGCATTTTCTTCTGGCCGAAATAGTAGAATACGCTCATTTCTTGTTCTGTATGCCTTTAGTCCTTCGATCAAACCCTTTAAAAAAAAAAAATGGTTTTGTTAATCAAATTAATTGTGTTAAATGATGGAGATGCTAATTAGTTAATTACCTGTCCGTAGTTTAAAATTCCAGATGAAGGGTTCATCTCTGTCTTTCCAAATCGAGTGAGAGTTCCTTGCGAGAATTTTTGGCCATTAGAACAATTCATTGTGTACATATAATCAGTTGGAGTTAGGCCAAATCCTAGCCCATCCCAATTGACATTTGCATATTCTTCACTAACGTGACTGCTGCAAGCCAGAAAATTAAAAAAAAAATCAAATTAAATGTATTAGTTTAGTAGTTTGACACAAAAGCAGTTAAGTATAAAAAAATGAAATTGGCGTCAGAACATTCCGCAATATTTGGTTGTTGTATTACCTATCACCATCAGTACTTGGTTCAATATTATAAGCTTCTGCAGCAGCTGTTGCAAATCTGGAACACTGAAGCCTTTGCTGAAACGAAGCAAGGAAATTAAAGAATAAGATTCATAAATTGTTTAAGAATTCAACACATTTTAATTGCTGAATATTGAAAAAAAAAATGGAGAAATATTCTTTAATGGTTCGGCCGGTAATATGAGAGAATTTTTTTCCTTTATTATTGTGACAAAATTCAGGATGATTGAGAAGAAAAGAGGTCCCAAAAAAAAAAGAGAAAAATGGTAGACTAATTAACAGACCTTAGGATAAATCGATCCTCTTATTCTTGAAGGTAAGCTGCATTTTCCGAAAAATAAATCACTTGCTTTTAACATAGTGTGTTTGTTTCCTAAGAAAATTTGAGAGAGCAGAGGATAATTTACAATACTCCGAACTTCGCTTTATATATACTAATTAAACTGCAGGCAAGCTGCAATATCGTTGATACCACCATTTCATAGATTAATTACTATTATAATTTTGATAATGAAATGTTATATTTTCGACCGATACTATGCTTAAAAAACCTTAAACTAATTGATTAAAAAAACTTAAGCCGATAGGTAATCGAACAATGTTAGTACATGTTAAAAATCTATGGCTAATAAGTAATGGACCAATATCAGTATACGTTAATAACCAGAAGTGCCTGCCTAAGCTAAGACCAGATTCTTACATAGTAAAAGAAGACAAGAAAAGGATTGGTCAATATAATTTCAAATTTGGAAAAATCATATACCTGTCCATAATTTAAAATTGCATCCTTCTGTCCAAGCTCATCCCGAACGTAATTTGTATATTCTCCATTAACATGATTGCTGTAAGGCCAAACAAAAATTTTAAAAAATTTGTGATTGACGGTTATTTCATAAGTAAATAAAATCTTAAATCATATGTTATTTAAAGTTGACACATAGCACAAAACATTTAAAAACTTATGCATAAGACCCGAATCAATATGGTATCATGATGATTTTAAGGCTAAGTGGATCCAAAGAGATACAAATGGGCATCAAATTACAAGTTCGGGAAAATTAATTAGAAAAGCAAAAGAAAACAAACGAGCAAGTGCAAATTAACTCTCTAGGGAGTGGCGTTGCAAACATTATATCAGTAACAAGGATAGGGCAACCATAGGTTGTTGTGATTCATTCTTATCCACCTCCTACTACAAGTATCATGATTTCTTTCTTTCTTTCTTTTTTTAACTTTTTATTACTAATTTCAGTATATAAGTCGTGCAATACAATATTGCGGAGTATGAAAGAAAATTTGAGCATGTGTCGTATCGGATTGTATAGTATTTCACGTTACTAGTTTACGATCCTTGAGTTTCATAATTTAATCAGTGAATATGTCTTGAGTTGCGGAGTCTAATAATAACAACAGTGACAATACAATATTATTTTTGTTTAATCTACAACTATGTCAAACATAAGATCGGGATACGAGACTCTATAACAATGCTAAAATATAATTTCTATAACTCTGTAAAACATGTGACGATGATGAATTTTGATCAAGTATGCAACAGCATGAGGGGAGGCCTGATAAACTTTTATTAATGGAACTGTGTTGTGGATCGCACAATTCCGCCAATTAAGACACACCACGCGTTCCGTTGCGTGCAATACCAGCCCTAAGATGATATAATAATAGTAAACGGATTATACAAGAAAACTTCGTATAAGTAATATTGTATCAGAACAAAAAAGAATTGTAATGACACCAATAGCCCAGTGCAAATTGAAAGCTTAGTCATTTGTATATGCCCAAATACTTCGTCACAGCCCACATGACATAGCTTAGTATGAAACCGTTTTCTGGCAGTGGTGCCAGAAAAATGTGTGATTATAATTTTTATTAAAAATAATCATAAAAAAAACAAAGTCACAACTCACAACCATGTGCATTGGTTTAAACAGTTGATGGAACTTAAAATATTAAACTAATATCCATCGAAAAACGGAGCATAAAATACCTTATTACCTGTAGACACTTGCTTCGTTAGCTTGCGGTGCTCTTCCATACTTGGACCGATGGCCATGCCCTAGCTTTAACAGAAGCAAGGGAAAATAATATTAAATTATATTAAATAAATAAATAAGTCAGGGTTTGGCATCTTTATGATTTTGGTTAATTGCTGAAGATCTCATTCAAGATTATTTGCGGTGAAAAAGAAAATAATCAATGGAGACAAATAATCTTTTTTGCAGGGGCAATATATCTTGAGTTTTAGTCATAATAATGGAATTTTCTGTTTACCAGTGATCATATATAATTTATAAAAGATATAAAAATGAAATTAAAAACAAAAATGAACATTATTTATAAAATGGCATTATGGAGATAAACAATGAAAATGAAATACAATGCATATCACATATATGTAGATTAGCCCCTATTCAGGTTTTGCCTTTATACATTACAATTTACAAAAAATAAAAACAAATGGTATCTCTTATAAAGTACCGCTAATTCTATTTAATTTGTTGATTTCATTTAAGACGTGAAATTGGATAAACAAATACAAAGGAGTATTAAATTCCTAAAGATATTAAGGCATTGCTTAAACAATTATATATATCATATTTGTTCCGAAAAGTACAATATATCAATTATACTTTTTTTTCATCCATTAAAAAAAAAAAGAATTGCAATGGCAAATTAATTGACATACCTTAGACAAAAGCGACCCTGTTCTTGATTGTTTACTCAATTTTCCAAGAAAATCACTTGCTCTGAACATGCTGCGTGCTTGCTCTCTCAACGAAAATAATAAGAGAGAGCAGTTGATTTACACAACCCTTTTCCAGTCTCTCTGCACAAGTTTGCATGCAAAACAGATCGATGGCTTTTTTATAAGCACTCATGATGATGCATGTTGAATATAATGATGCCAAGCATGGTCAATCATAGCAGGCCATTTTTTTTTGTTTTGTCTTGTGATCACATACTTAATTACTAATGTGTACAATCGGGTTGATTGGCACACTTCCCTATGATGAATCGGGATCATATATATTTTTTAAAACTCAAACGCAATATTGATCTGTTTGATTAATTGTGTAATGTATGCGTTGTTAGTGACACAACTGCGAGTTCAGCATGTTCCTAGATCCGCTAATTGAACTGTCCATTTGCTAGCTAAGTATGTATTAGCAAGCAAAGAATCTGTTGTCTGGTTGGACTCTTTTCCAGCTGATGTTGCCTGTATTTTCAACTCTTTAGATTAATAAAAAGTTTACTTTCCTATTAGAAAAAAATAAAGTGACACAACCTCGACAAATATATAATTTGTGGTATGCACAGTGGAAACAGTTGGCTCGTGCCATGACCGATTGAGCAAACAAAATATAATAAAATTCTTGTTTTATGTTCACAATAATTACAAGGGAATCAAGATCTATATAAGCATGATACGAAAAATATATAATATTTCTCTTTATGGATTAGAATATTGTTTTTTGAAAGGGAACTCCCAAAATCTTGTTGACTTTCTCCGAAATTAAATCTTGCAATGGGACATGAGCCCTATTAGGCATAGTTCATGATATAATAATGCTAGAGCGTGGAGGTTCTAAACGATTAATTTTCATAGAAGAACGTGGGATATAAAGTTAAGGATGGTGTGAACCTTCGAGCTTGCATGCATGCATGATAAACCTAACAAAATAAAGAGAGAACAGTTAGAGGGGACGCTGCCCTGCCACTTGGGACATATTGGATACTACCGTTCTTTTGCTCATCAACTAGCTCAGCTTTCTGATTGAGACGCTATCGCATTGAATTAAGGTCTTGTTCTGGTGACATTAACGAGCACTCTTCTTAGTGTTCATATTCGAGTTTGAATTTCAATAGGTGCGTGAGTTATTAAAATATATATATATATATATATCAAGGCTGGAACTATGGTACCTGATAGGTATATTGCCGAGCAATTCGAGCACTATTTGATGATAATATTTTATTTATTTTTTGACCATCCGAAGGTCCTCAAACTGTTAAGTACGAACTCTTGGGGTTTCGTAGTTAGCTCACTGGAAACGCCTATAACCTCAGACTTAGAGGTTAGAGGTTCAAGTACTACTATAAATTAATTATAGATATCATTATAATATTCGTGAGGTAAAAATCTAATTGTATTAGAATATTTCCAATTACAAATATTAGTAGATTGTCTATTGTAATATCTCTGTGTTAAAAAAAAATCTAATAGAGTGTATGTGTAATATCTAAATCTAATTGAACGACTAACTCGCTTATTTTAAAATTGAACAAGTGTCAAGTTTTAATTTTTGTTGGCACCCGCAGAAAATAATTTTGATCTTTCAATAAGTCATTTGATAATATTTACCCATCACTTTAAAATATATTTACACTCAAAATGCCATTTATAAACTTCATTGTCTCAAATGGTTCTTCTATTCAGAACAGTTTTGTTACAAAAACAAGAACATTCACAAAATTTATAACTACTTATAATGATACAATTTTGTCCAAAGAACATTGATAACAAAAATAGTTCTTCTTTATGGATTGAACAATTTCTACGTCGGAGAACAAAACCTTATCTTGAAAACTTCTTAATTTCTAATTTGAAAGTGTCTAGAGATCTTATTGTTTGAACATAAATATATTCCAACACGTACACATAAATAAATGTTAACTCTATTAATAATAAATCATAACAATTAGTAAGTATTTAAAGAAGGTATTACCATAATTAAGCATTATTGATTTAGAACCAACATCTGATAAATATTCACCAGAAAAATTCTCCAAGCATTCATAATCTTCCTATGGACATTTTAGATTTATTCAGTATAAGTTCCAAGAAGTACACAAAATTGATATATGATAAATTACAAAACAATACATGTAAAAAGTAGAATAATATACTTAACATACCATTTCTTGAAAGGGAACTTATGTATCATAAAGATCATTATCATTTTCATTCCGTAAGGTTGAATGTTCTTGGGAGTTGGGACTAAAGCTATTAAATGCAAGTAAATTTCTAATAACTACAAAAATAAATATAAATAATTTTTTTATATGACGAACCATTATTTGAGGGGATTTTTTTGTCTTTCTTTAGAACCTAAAAATAAAATAAAAATAAAGGATGCTATCATTAATAAGTAAAAATATAACAATTTAAATGTGTCATCACATTCATACATATATCTCTATGTGTGTGTGTAACCTTTCTCGATTTGTGTGTAACATTTCTCCATAATTATATGTTCGAATAATAATTCGTTCCAAGCCACATTGATTTTTTTACTGCACAATTTTTTGTACCGCATCGTTAATTAAATTGATATCTTAATTGTCCAATCAATTTAATAACATCTTGTTTCTTGATACTTACTGGTTTTCTCTAATGATCATTTTCAACATACTAAATATGTTGACACGTCTAGCCAGAGAATTCTATGATCAAGTACCGAAAACCCATCAAGAGATATGTTGTACAAATTCTATATTGTTAATCTATAACTCCAATATTTATAATTGTTCCCACCAAGATACCAGGTAATCTTGACCACAAGTGTGTATTGTGCCCATTGATAACTCAAATGAAATAACAATTACAATCATGAAATCATAACTAACTCAAAATTAAGATTGCAGTAAAATCAATGCCTGTGAGATTTAATAAGTCTGACAGTCATTTCAAGGTTAATTAAATCTCATATGTGATCGTGTTCAATACAGTTGTACTACACCAATAAATTCATACATGATTAAGACAAATCATTCAATAAATTTATTACCGTCTATACCTAAATAAAGTGTCCAACTTTATTTATCAACTGCGAACATAATTTATTTAATCATAAGATAATTTGTATTTATGTCTTCTGTGAATACACGTGGTGATCACATATAATATGATCAAATGGATTTACTCAAAATATTAATGCAATTAAAATACTTAAATAAAATACTTCATTTATTTTATTAATCAGAAAAATTATTTATTATAAATAAATAAATAAACACATATACTTTTAAAGAGTATATTTTTTTAATAATAAAATATTATTTTATAAAAGAAAAGTTATTAAGTGAATTTACCATAATTAATTTCACCGAACAACTCATTTGTGGCGGCTGAGATTATATTAAAACTGTCACAAACAAATGCTCAGTTGAGAGCTAAAAAAGCAGGTGAAAAGGTAGTTTGTCGAGGAAGCTTCATAAAAGAAGATGGGCAATTTATTATTTGAATAGAGACGCAAATCGCATTTTGAGTGTAAATTTGTTTAAAGTGGTGGATAAATTAATATTAAACGACTTATTGAAAGAATGAGACAAAATTATTGTATGTGGGTCTCAATAAAAGAATGAGACAAAATTATGGTGGATAAATTTGCCTAATTCTAAGATAAGCGAGTGAATCAATCGCCCAAACAAGTGACTGAGCCTAATCGTACCACTCCTCATTAAATGCACATTTCACCTAGTTTTCTTTATAAAAAAAAATGGATACTTAGGATATGTTTGGTCATTGGTGCATCACATTATGGGTTAAAGTTGCCGCATTAGCTTGCCTTTTCCTTTCTTTCGCTTTTGCTTTTGCTTTTGCTTTATAATAATAATAATAATAAATAAATATAACTTTTAAATTTAATATAATATTATATAATATTTTTATTTTAAATTATAATTATTAATATAAATTAATAAACATATAATTTATTATTTAATAATATTATATTTTTTATGTTTATATTATAATTTATTATAATTAATAATAAATATTTAAATATAAATAAATATAAATAATATTAATTTAAAATTAATAATAATATAAAATATTAATACAATATTATTATAATATAATACTAATACAATATAATATAATATAATATTAATATAATTTAATATAATATATTTATATTAAAATAATATAATATAAAATAATACAATATAGTGTGCGGAAGACAGTTTGTTTCAGCTGCTCGGCTTCAACTTTTGTTGGCCTTTGCCATTTTATTGGGCTGAGTTTGGCCCATTCAGCATGCTCATTTTCGAAAGTTTTTGTTGCTCGCATCACATCATAAATACTAAATACCATAATAAAAGCCAGATGAAAGAAATTGCAAAAATCAATCCAACATAATAATGTGTCGTGGATATTGGAGCAGAACAATACTGTATTTGGATACGATTCCATTAAAGGTTTTGTTTTGAAGTAAAAATTAAAAGAAAAAGAAGGAAAATTAAAAGTAAATTTTCTTTGTTCTAGTTGTGTATAAAGATAATTGCTTATTGCCTGAGGTGAATCTGCTGCGTTTGGTATTTGCAAATTTAAAGTAGATTTTGGAGCAGCTAGTTAATTAACTTGTGTTTTGTACAAGATGCGGCTAGTTGATTTTGTAATTGCATATAATTTATCAGTGATCTGTTAAAAATGGGTGCGTAAAGTTAAAAGCATTCTTGTTGAGATCCAAGTCAACTTAAGTGTTACTTAATATTTTTCCTTTTTTCTGATTGTAAATTTAACAACATTTATAAGATGAAGATGCCATCCTAGGAATGATTTGGTGTGTCGCGCAACAGATGAATTGACTTGGCGTGGACCAGTTAATTAGGATCATTTTATTTGTAATCTGAATATTGTTTTATATTCTTAGGAATAAATTCAGGCGCAAAAAATTCCAAAAGAACATGTTAACAATTTTGATATAATGTAAGCATGATTAAAGTTACACGCCATCAATATTTGACCAACGTTAGATTTGTTAATCGCCAACATAACGTCAAATGTGGCCCCAAAAGTCGTTAACATGAAAAAGGAAATCGAAAATTTAGCTACTGTAGATCCGTGAAATGCTGCGTCTCAATCATATTGCGTTGGTGTGCCCTTTGGCTGTATTTACATTCATGATTCATATTATTTGTTATTCTAGTCTTTTCCTATATATAAAGAGATGGCAAATAGACCAAATTCACTGTTAGTAGAACAATCGGCCGATGCTGTCAATTTAAAGGGAATCTAGGAGTATTGAGTATATATCTGGCGAAATTGGAATGTAATATATATTATATAACAAGTTAAATTAATGATAAATTCTCACAATTATATCTTTTTGGGTAACCCTTCTATAGATTTTACCAAATCCAGTAACCTTTTAAGGGCAAAACTATAACAAAAAAAGAGTGGACGTTTTGCTGTTTATATTTGTATTTTTTATAAAATATAGTTATCGCTACTTCGGGTAGCATTGTCATATGTTATTATTATTTTTTAAGTTAAGAATACCCAAAAACTAATCACAAGAAAACTGTTCTTTCTCGTGTGTTAACTCTTATTGATAATGGCATAAGGTATCTATAAAAGCCATGCAGAATCAACAAATTCTGACCACGACATTGATTTTGGCTCACTCTGGTAGCGGCAATTTGTACAGAGTCACACAAAAACATACGCAATCCTTATATTAGGCATGTGAATCGTTATATTTATTCCTATAATTACTCGCAAAATCAATCAGTCTCTTCTTTCCCGTTGTAGATAATAAAATTAAATAACTTGCAATAATAAAAAAAGCTATCTCGCACAATCATAGCCTTAATTTTTGCCAAGCTTTTCTCTTTATATATGCCCGCAACGATATTACGAACTCAATCAAGAAAGTTCACATAGCGTAGTGAAGTTAAAATGTTGCTCAACAAATTCATTATAGCCATCTTCTTCATTTCTCTAACCCTACCTCACATCATCCACGCACAAAGCTCCCACCAAGACATCGTTAATGCACACAATGCAGCTCGTGCGGAGGTCGGCGTCAATCCGATGACCTGGAACGACACCGTTGCAACCTATGCACAAGACTATGCCAATCAAAGAATGGGTGACTGTAACTTGGAACATTCAATGGGACCTTATGGAGAGAACCTGGCTGAGGGTTATGGGAAACTTGATGGAGTTGATGCAGTAAAATTTTGGCTTACTGAGAAGCCTAACTATGATCATGCTTCAAATTCGTGTGTTGGTGATGAGTGCTTGCATTACACTCAAATCGTTTGGCGCAAATCTGTGAGTGTTGGCTGTGGTCGAGTCAAGTGCAAAAATGATTGGTGGTTTGTTATTTGTAATTATTATCCTCCAGGGAATATCGAAGGTGAAAGACCCTATTGAATAATTTTACTTAGTAGTGCAATGAAAAATTACTGTTGTTGAGTTTGTTAGATTTAAGATGAAAAGAATTTGAATGTGTTGTTGTGGCCTTATCACTCAAAAGTTTAAATAAAAATTTTGTAAGTTAATAGATTTTGTGTCTGAACTTTTAAAAACTCATCAAGAAAAATTGGCAATCTCCTGATTTAAAATTACTCATAACTAAACTATTTATTTTAATTGATGTAAATTTCTTATGAGATATGATCAGATTTACTATTTATTATTTTAAAATTTCCCTCAGGCCATAAATAGTTTAATTAAAATATGAAAATTTGAGCAATTCTTCACTCTTACGTTTTTGTTTCTAGAGAATATTTCAGAATATAACTTTTCAACACCTAAGATGGCTCCATTTATTCAACATTTTCGACGCAATGGAAGTGCACATTTACTAATAACGCAGCCAGCAGCCGGCAGCCTATCTATCTTCCAACAAACAAATTTTCATCAAAAAATTGGTATATATCGGTTTCAAAATCTTTGGACTTATCAATAACAAATTAATATGACCAATTCTCTCAATAAGAAATTGAAAATTAATTAATCAGACAAATCTAAATGGTATAAGAACAACACTGTCGTCCAAGCTCAAATTTTCCAACACGTGATTTTTATTTTTTTAACGAAGCATGCATTATTAGAAATTAAACTTAATTACACCCTACCCTTTTTCAATATGTGATTTTTTTTTTATAAAGCATTATTAAAAATTAAACTTACTCCCTTCCCTAGTTATATAAACAGGATTCGAACTTCAAACTTTTTGTATCACTCAAAAAAGTGACAAGCGACAGCACCCATAATTTTGTGACTTTCGGTGACTATTTGGTTGATTAAATAAATAAATGATCATTTTTGCTCTAACTTTGTCAAGAACTAATTACTAAATGCGAAACGTAAAATAATGGAGAAAGACAAAACTACAAACTTTATTTTACCGAAGTTACCGGCGGATAAAATCACATATGTTATAAAATCAATACTTCGTTTGTAAGCAAAATTCAAGCGGATTAAACGGGAGTCCAAATGCACTTCATCCTGATATACAATGAAATCAAATTTTGAACTTCGAAATTATGATTGTATGTTACTCTATTCACACTTACGATAAGTAATTAGCAATTTGTAGGATTAAGAATCCATCACAGGGAGTGTTTAAAACTTCAAATACGGTAAAAAAAAATTAATAATAATAATAAATTACTAATTTTTGGTGATTGATTTAATAAAGAGTAATGATGGACATCCTAATTTTTTTTTTAATCTCAAATGATATGTTATTCATTGATTGGTTGGTAATCTTTTACAAGATTTAAGTGAATTAAATTGTATTATCAGCATCAATCAATTGATGAATAAAAAATTTAGGATATGTAGCACTATCTTTAATAAATTAGGATACGGAATTGAGCTGCTTTTTCCCCTTCTTTTTTGTTGAACACTTATATGAATAGTTTAAGATTCATTTTTCAATTCTCGTCTTATAACCGTTAATGGTACTCGATAAAAAAAATCAACGTAGCTCTTAATCTTTGTCCTCGATTAACATATCCAAATTCACTAAAACAATAGCCTCTATCTAAGTTTGAAATTTTACGGTCGATGGAAAATGGATGGCGTCAATTTTGGTTTTGACCAACTCCTAGTTCTTTTAACCGTGGATAATAATAGTCAATTCTTCATCTTTATCAAAGCAAAGCATTTAGTTAGTCAAATTGGACATCGACATCGTCTATTTACTTTTCTACTTGAAATCCTGAATTTATGCTCAATTTGTCCCATAATTAGCGATACACATTAATTGACAATATTCCAACTTTCTAGATAAATATATTTTCATTGAATAAAGATAAATGCCATAGTGACGACTTTGTCTGCAGAAATTAAGTTTTTCACATACGTAGTCATGGAAATAATTTTTCCTAGAGAGATATGGGTAGGGGTTCAAGTCCCCATCTATTTTTGTGGAAAAAAATCATATTCCAGTTATTCATTGGAGATAGTTTCTGTTCATTTTGAGCTAGACATCTGTCTTGCACCATAGCAAAACTACTTAGACAAGGTCTTAATTGAAATGTAAAAACAATAAATTGTAATATGATATACATTAAAAAAAATAAGGCCATTTTTGCATCGTACATATGAGAAACATGGTCAAAGGAATTGTTAATTTGTAATAATTAAACACCACAATTACTGTTGAATGTGGCATAAATCATGGAAGGTAGAAGGAGACTGGGATCACGAATCTTTTTATTTGGTTTTCAAAAAGAGACAGTGGGTATGAACCCTGAATACATGTGATACAAACCTGACATGAAAAGTAAAAAAGAGTTAAATTTTTAATAACGGATATGTTCAGGCATTGTCCCTAAAGTTCAAAGAAAGGTAAGAAAGTCTTGGATGAAAAGGATGTGCCACTTTATTCATTTAAACTATTTTCTTTTGATATAAATTTGCTAATTGTGGTTATAATTATAGTAAATGAGAAAGAATATTTTAAATATATGACATCGTTTTTATTGTGTCAGCTTATTTTGCAATATAATAGCCTCAAGAAATTAAAACAAATAAAGATGAGTTAGGAGAACTTGTGTACATTATTATTTCAAATAACATCTAATGGGTCATTGGTTGTACTTCTTTTAATTAGTATTTAATAGAAAATTTTTCTATCGTGGTAGCCTATCATATAGAATTTGGCAATAGAATCAAAATATTGTTTGTAATAAAAATCTTCTCAAATAATTATGATCCTCTCATATGAGATTTTATGAGCCTTTTAAAACTCTTATGCCATGTAAGGTGTATGTTTTGAGATTTTATTTTTTTTATACACATATTATCTTAACCATTGAACGGATCCATGACCTTACGTTTCGAAATTAATAGTGAGGAGGATTAAATATTATGTTATTTTAAGAAACCAAATTCTAATGATTAATTCTTTTCCCATTTCATGTCGTTAGCTATGGTAATCTATAAGTCGCAACTTCCTAACAATAAAATAAAACGTGGAAATTGATTTTGATTGGATCAGAGAAGAGTAAGCTACAAATCAACTGTATCTTATTGGAAATTTAGCTGAAGGTGACGGCAATAGTATAATTTTCTTTTATTTGTAATAGATTTTTTTCATTCTCAAGTTCCCTAACCTACTACGCAATCTTTTTTTTTTTTTTTTTTAACATTCTTCTTAATTTGCCTAATTTTTTTCCAACCCTTATCTCTATAAATACCAGTCGTACAATCCCATTTTTTTCATCAATCATCTTGCAAAATCTTTAATTACAAAATTTGCAAAACAAAAGACAAATGGAGTTTTCCAAGAATTCATCACTAGCTCTTTTTTATATCTTAGGGTTAGCCCTAATTCTCTCTTGCCATGCACAAGACTCACCCCAAGACTATGTCAATGCTCACAACGCAGCCAGGGCACAGGTTGGTGTTGGCCCGGTGACATGGGACGACAGAGTAGCTTCCTATGCAAAAAACTATGCCAGTCAACGTATAGGCGACTGCAATCTTGTGCATTCGGGTGGACCGTATGGCGAGAACCTTGCATGGAGCAGTGCTGGTCTTTCCGGCACAGATGCTGTGAAAATGTGGGTGAATGAGAAAGCTGATTATGACTACAATTCTAATACTTGTGCTGCAGGCAAGATGTGTGGGCACTATACTCAGGTGGTTTGGCGCAATTCGGTTCGTATTGGATGTGCCAAGGTGACATGCAACAATAATAAAGGAACTTTCATAGGATGCAACTATGATCCCCCAGGCAACTTTGTTGGGCAGAAACCGTACTGAATATTATATATAAAAATAAAGCTTTGTATGATTAAGTACCTTGCAACAAATGCATGGATGAATAAGGTTTGAATTTGATGGTTATTAATTGACAAATTTGAATAACCAAAAATAAATGACAGTGATTAAATTTTATGTTAATTTTTGTATACTTCCCAGTATATCACATTTGGTATAATTTCCTTATTTCAACAATTTCTTAATTTTTATTGCATCTTTAATTAGATCAAATGTTGTCTTCAACTAATTTTTGCCCAAAGCGACATTGTTTTCAAATGATTACTATAATTTGGAAACTGCAATTGATATTAAGGCCCTATTTGGTATTGAGGTGTTGTAATTTTAAACTACAACTATTGTAGAAAACAAAATCGTAACTATAAAACAAAAGTTAATAGTGATACTAATACAATTTTTAAATGATAATTTTGACAAAATTATCAATGATATAATAGATTTTTCATCATACAAGTGTAAAATCAAACTAATTTAGTTTCTAAGTTACAATAGCTAGTGTTTTGCCAAACACTTTAATATTATAATTTTTAAACTACAGTTATCCAGGCTCAGTTCTACATAGGGCCTAAGTTTTGAATTACTAAATAACTATGGTATATACCACACCTAGGGCTTTGCTGTTAGCAGAGTGAGACTTCTTTTAAATTTTACCATTAGAGCTACACTTTGGCACTTATTATGAATAGTTTGTATGCTATTGTAAATAAGTTTTGGATAACTTTTATTTCATGAGCTAACTTTTGAGTATGAGTAAGGCTCATAAGCTTCAAATGGTATTAGAGGAAACTCATAATACACAATTAGAGTCCATATTACCTTTTCATGAGACTATAGAAAAGAAGAAAAAATTATTGGCTTGCATGTGACAAAAAATATTTTGTAGGCTAAGTATATTCATTTGGAGTAACCCTTCACTTATGAGATAATTTTTAGTTATGAGTTTGAACCATGAATTTCTACACTATATATTAGACCGATATAGTGATTTTGGTCGAGTTAGCTTGCGAGGACGTTTTAAATGATATATTTGAACAAATGGTAACTGGTTTATTTTATGAAAATTAAAAATTATTAGTGAATTTCGTGTTTCAAAAGCTACTAATTTTTGAAACACCATGTGGAGAAAGATATATATGGTCACATTTGCCTTATTGCCTAACTTGTATATATAATAGACTATATTCCATTGGTTGCCTAATTTTATTGATATTAATAACTTTTATTTCCTTCCAAGCAAGTCTAAGTCATGAATTGAAAAAAAAAGTTTTGCGGGTCAACTATTCTCATTTCAATCGTCAATATTTATACATCAAATCCTAAATTTTTGTTCAGTCTGTCCCATAGTTAACGGCTAGCAACAGTGGCCCAATACAATCAGTAAAACTTACTAGATGCATGCATCATACAAAATTTATATATATATATATTGAAATAACAATATTAATATTGTACTTACATAATTGTGATATTTAGTTTATATCATAAATGCTATGTCACATATCGTAATTATCATGTGTTATGTATTGATTTGGATTTTATTATTTATCATTAATATCTTAGTTTCGCAATTATATCTCACTTATTGATAGGGAGATATTCCTACATTAATTAATAAATAGTTCTCAGGCTAACTATATAAAGTTTAGGAAAATTCTCAATTTTTAAACTAATTTTTTATATGAGTTAGCTTCGAGAACTTTTATGTAACAATATGAAAAGCAAACTCACTGTTAGAACCAGTCAAAAAAGACCAATCTGCAAATGACAAAGGGTGTTAAAGGATAATCACATATCCAGCAAAGCAACACTTAACCTTGCTCGATGTCAAACAATTTGAGATACAAAGTATGTTAAGTTTATTTTACCGAAGTTACTCCGAAAATAATCGTTCATCTTTCCTTGCTCCCCGCTACGAGTTTCGTTTTCAATCTTTCAGCGCAATAAAAAATATTCGGATCTTGGAAACTAAATACGCAGAAGACGACGAAGACTAAGACTTTCGAGAGTTGCCCAGATGGACTATTAATCAAAATTCGCGTACAGATCATGAATCACGACCTGGGCCAAAGATTTTAATGCATATACTGCTGTTTTTGCGTGTAATGTAGGCCATATGTGGTGAAAAATCATACCGTGTGTAACATGGCATGTCATGAAAAGGACGATGATTTATTAATTCCTTGTAATTGAACGAACTGAATATTAGCTAGGTTTATGTTCAAGACTTCATCTGCACAATTTTGTAATGACGTTTATAGGAATGAATATAACGCCATCATAGGACGGTGTGAATTTGGGCTTTTATTTAAGCGTTGTGATTGTTCAAGGAGCAGTAATATTAAGACAGACAAATATAGTAGAACATTGATAGAAATAGTGATAAATATATATCAATTTACTAACTTAATTATAAAATAAAATAAATAAATGCCGGTTTATTATTATTTTTATACGCGCCCTGTCAATGTTCTACTTTAACATTTTTCTTGTCAATGCCTACAAAAAAGTAGGGGAAAAAAGAATGCTTTGATGTTGCAATTCCAATGTAACTCTTAATATCAGAAGCTGGATCATTTTTAAAAGTCATTTTACTGACTTGACTCGACTTCATGGTTTTCCAATTTAGAAATTGATGATAACTACAATTATTATTATCATTATTATTATTTACGGATACAATCAAAGTCATTGATTTATAAAATAAAATATCTACTAGACCAGTGATCACTTTCATTATATCACAATTCACAACCAAAAGTTTCAACTTATATTAAGGTCTTCTTTGAGATTGAGGTTGGGTAACTGTAACTTAAAAGTTGCAACATTAAAGTATTTGGTAAATATTAGCTCTATAATTTGAAAATTATCTTGATAATTTTGTCAAAATTATTATTAAAATATTATATTTACTACATATTATTTTGTTTCATAGTTACATTCTTTTTGCCACAACAACTGAACCTTTTAAGTTACAATATTTCAATTTCAAATAAAATCTAAGATATGTATCTCTACTAATATTAAATTACATGTCAATTTATAAGGAATATCTATCCTACACATATATGAGAAAGTTGATTTACTCCCACCCAATTAAATTACATGTCAATTTATAAGGAATATCTATCCTACACATATATGAGAAAGTTGATTTACTCCCACCCAATTATGGGGGGAGAGTAGGAACTGTTATTATTTTTTATTTTTTTTTACATTTTTTTAAAATTTGCTTTTAAAGTGTTATGGACCGAAATTGGATCTCTTCGATTTTCACCGATATGAATGGGCTCAAACCCTAAACCTTTTGTTCTATCACAGGAGATATTAATGCTGAACCAACTTGCACGCGAGAGTATTTATCCTACTTTCTTTCACTTGTTAACCCTATAAATAGCCATCGAAACTTCTCAAATCTTCATCAGTTACCAACGATACATTTCCCTTTGTAGTAGAAAGAATTCCAAACCCAATAGCATTCAGTAAGGATATCCCGTCACTAGTTCTTTTCTGTCTCATAGGGTTAGCCCTAGCTCTGCCTTCCCGTGCACAAGACTTACCTCAAGACTACGTCAATGCTCACAACGCAGCTAGAGCACAGGTTGGCGTTAACCCTGTGAAATGGGACGAGAGCATAGCTGCCTTTGCAAGAAGCTATGCTAGTCAACAAATTGCCAGCTGCAATCTTGTCCATTAAGGGACAGGCTTTACGGCGAGAACCTTGCCGGGAGCTGGATCGGGTAAACTTTCAGGCGCAGATTCTGTCAAATTGTGGGTGAGTGAAAAGGCTGACTATGATTACAATTCTAATAGTTGCAACGCCGGCAAGGTGTGTGGGCACTGTGGTTTGGAGGAACTCTGTTCGCATTGGGTGTGCAAAATTGAGATGCAACAATGGAGGAACTTTCATTGGCTGCAACTATGCTTCCCCAGGCAACGTCGTGGGGCAGAAGCCTTACTAATTAATTTAATTAGTATACTTTTCAGCTGGAGAAACGCATTTAAATAAGAGTTTATTTTGATGAATAAAGCTTCTTCTGTTGTTTGTATTGGTGGATAAAAAATAATTACAATTATATTATGAATAAGTCTGGAATTATGCTTTGCATAATGCTATTTTTGCTAGGGATTCATGTACCACGACCACTTTGCGAACTAAGAACTGACGACTCTATGTGTGTGTTTCTTCTATGAATATAGGGCTTCATTAATTTGTTATCTAATTAGTTCCATTCTACGGCTGTTGCTTGTTGAACAAATTAGACTGGCAAAAGTTAAATTGTAATTATGCTTAAAATTTATTTTAATTATTTCTCTAATCACATAAAAGTGTCTGGCAAAAGTTAGACTGTAATTATGCTTTAAAATTTATGTTAATTAATTCTCTAATCACATAAAAGTATCATATATCCCGGTATTTGTCTCATGAGTTAACATATACGAGTCCAAAATAAGTTCTAAGGTGCAAAATTAATATCTATCGTGACTGTTAATTAAGATTTATTGTTTTTGTTTATATTAAGTAATGCTAATGACATCCATAATTTTGTTAAAAGAAGAGATATGTTTAAGTTTAAATTTTGGATGAGGAATGTTTTCTGATCTAAACTTTTATCTGAATAAATACACTTATATGATCGATAGTTAACAAATAAGAATATAATAATTACATAAATCTTGATTATATGTGAATAAAAATGTGTATGTATCAAAAAAATCTTTCAAAGATTTTAAGTTCGAGGATTTTGCCGAAATCCACATTCGATGGTGCTCTCTTCTTTGGCATCTTTACAGCTTTATTTATATGGTCAATGGATATTGTTTCGGCAACTTTATTTTTTCTTATTATTAGTTTTTATTCTGGTTATCTCCTTGGCATCTCTAAAATATGGCTATAGCTGCACTCTATTTAATTAGCTCAAAACAATCAATATATAGGTTTAGATTCTCTCCAACTTCGTGGAACATGATTTTTATTTAATGGTGAATGACGCGTATATCTCTCATAAAAACGGTTTTAGCACTTACCTAGATCTCTTATAAATTTTTGATAGATCAATTTATTTTTTACGTTATTAAAACATTTAAAAGAAAAAAAATAAATTGTTAAAAGGTACATGCTTGTCACCTTAATTTTACATCAATAAAGATTAATATATTAGCCAACAAAAAGATCATATATTGAATTTAATAAAGATAAGTAGACGGACAATAGTGCATCCTTTTGGTTAATCAAGCAAAGACTAACGACACATGCAAGTGCCTCGACCAAAGACATTATTACAATAGCAGATTTAATGTCATTAATTTTGAGAATGACATTGCGACATATACTTAATTTATTGTTTAAACTCTTAATTTGCAGAAACGGAGTAGATCTTAATTAACTTAATCAGCTTGGTAAGGTTTCTGCCCAATGTAATTGCCCGGAGGATCATAGTTGCAACTGACAAACCACCAGCCATTGCTACATTGAACCCTAGCACATCCAAAACGAATCGAATTGCGCCAAACCACCTGAGTATAGTGCCCACACACCTTGCCTGCAGCGCAAGTATTGGTACTGTAGTTATAGTTAGCTTTCTCCGCCACCCACAAGCTCACGGCAGCTGTGCCGGTAAACGTGCCGCTACCTTTGGCTAGGTTTTCACCATATGGTCCCCCAGAATGAACAAGATTGCAATCAGCAATTCTGGAGTTAGAATAGTTTTGTGCATATGCTGCAACTATGTCGTTCCATATGATGTTGGGGACGTATACTTCTGCTCGAGCTGAATTGTGAGCATTGAGGTAGTCTTGTGGCGAGTTTTGGGCACGAGAAGTTTGGATCAATAGGGCCAATGACCCCATGAAACAAATTGCTAGAGCTAGTGAAATGCTAGACATCTTCATTTTGTTGGCTTCCCGCTATAATTAACTTGTTTGATGATATTTGACGGATGCTATATGAAGTGTATTTATAGAGAAACTAAAGGAAATGTATAATCTTAAAGTTGCATCAGTTGTGATTGTTTTAAGCAAACCCAAACGAGGAAAACGTCCCCCTTGGACATTATAACTGTTTGGAAATGATAAACTACACTACTAAATGGTGCATCGATCGACGTAAGTTACATGCATTTTCTTCCATTTTTCCTAAATAAGCAAGAAGTAATTTAAGGTGAGAAAATTTTTCCGATATGGCATTAAAATTCAGGATAAATTGACACACTATTATACCATTGTCAAACAGTTTATAATATTGTAAAAATATGTCCATATCATTATCAACTCATCTCAGACTTAAAAAAAGATTAGAATGCTAGATTAGATCACCGCTTTTTAAGAGGTGAAATGTTAATTGAAAAATAAATTACCATATAGAACAAGGCAACCTCAATGATAATGAATGTATTATAACCATCAATGAAGATATACAATTAATTGGCCTATTATCACCATTTGTGTGGCGGGGAATTACGACAGGACCATGGTTTATAAATCAAAATTTATCATGTGTGAATACCTATATTTTTTAAGAGTATTGATATATTTATAAAATTAGGATATAAATTTATACTCCAACTTTGTAGGTAGGTCATTACTCTTTATTAATTTATATTAAGATTTTTGTTTTCTTACCCAAACAGATTGAGGCCTTTTTCATGAGAGGTCAATTAAACTTACATCAATCAATCCATTAATATAAAAAATAAATATAGTAAAAAAGACAATTTGAGGCCTTGTTTGTTCTCAACTTCTCTTCTTTCTCTCTTTTAAGTCTATTTGCTACTTTTCGACGTTTGTAAGTTATAAGCACACTTGCTTATTTTATACCTATTAGAACTTCAAATAACTTACATATACCTCCATGTTATAATGATTTGTTATTAGTCAATGCCTCGGGAACATCATTTTTCTGAATTTGTTTTCATTTGTAAAATATGCTATTAATTTTAGTTTTCTGGTTCCCATGAAGATGAGAAAGGATAGAAATGGGTGTGAGAGACACCATGGTACACGGGGCCGCGTGAGATATTCAATCGCCAAAAATGACCGCCATTAATTCAGCAAATAAGGCCATATTATATCACCCAAACAAAAAAAATAGTTTCAGAAATTTCATAGTACCCATTGAATAAAATGATAGTCACAATTCAGATATAAGGTGATTTGCAATTCCTCTTATAACAATAGTTCGATGATGGGATACGAATCCAATTCCAATAAGCCAATGTTAATGGGTAATAACTAGAATTATCACTGATTTTTTGTATGCAGTGAAAAAAAATTAAAGTATAAAAAAAGTACGTAGTACTTCAAAGGTTGAAAAGTAACAATAAGACTTAAAGATGATAAAATAAGTTGATCTTTCTTTTAAATTTTAATTTTAGGTTTGTTTAAATGAATTGATTACTCAGGCAAAAGGTTGTTGCCCTCACAATTTGAGGGCAGCAATTCGAGCCGCCACAAAATATTGTGAGGGATAAATTCCTTCCTCAATTATGATAAATATAATTGAGTGAAGATAATTTCTCTCTTATGAAATGTAACATGAATAAAAAAATGTATTGATGCAAGACATAGATAAATATATTGCGTGTGCTTGACATTTCATGGAAGGGCCTTGCATCTCTTTGAGTAACAAAATAACATTGCCTCAAGCCAACAAATAATAACCCCATGCTAGAGCTTCTAGTATATGTGATTTTTATGTTATTGCATATTCGAGTTTATTAAATCACTATTTCGTCCTCATTGCTGGCTTGCCCCCTCTCAATTTTTCTATTTTTATGACTCCAATGAACAAAAAAATTGTTTCCTACATAGATCCCAGTCAAGAGTAACTAATCATAAGACTAGAGTAACTAAATATAAGACTCTGTGCATTTTTCCTTAATTTGCGCCCCAAAAATATGTACTTATAAGCAGCTTCATTCCCTTGCAAAGTAATGAATCGCTACCAGAGTCCAGACCAAAACCAGGGGTGGGACAAAAAAAGTCAGAAACCATAAGGGATTGATAGAAATTTAGCCAACTTTATGTAATTATTTTTCCAACTTCTTACAAATGTCACCTCCTTCCTCAGCAGTTTAATTTTGCACCCGTTATCTTACAAATGTTATACACTTTGCCCATTGTCACTTTGTCAGTTACATAACATAAACTGTTTATTTTTTTTTTATTAATATATTAGTTAAAATTTACACGTAATAGGGAAATGGAAAACTTACTATGGTATCACAGCTAGTGGAAAAGTTAAAGTCTTTGGTACATAGGTACTCCAGAGAGCACTACTTTAACCCAATCATTAAAAATATTCATAAACACATGATAAGTAATTCATAGATAAATATCACAGTGCTCTAGGAACAACAAACAGTTTTTGTTATGCCTATACTTTAAACAATCATGAAAAAAAATTTATACACACGTGCCAAGTAATGGATAGACAAGTATGAGTGCTCTAGAGCAACAAAGACTCTCTCCAACTAGTTATTATGAAATGTATATTCTAATTTTCTAATCCAATACTAGTTAACATATTTTATCAAGAAAATTTTTGAAATCCTCATACAGTTTATATTCATTTACCTAATAAATTTTTACTACGCGTATACTTATTCTCACGTGATTTATTGAAAAGTTTCATGTGATTTGTACTTAAGAATCCCTCTTTATGAGGAAAAATCGTCAAAACACTATTCATCTTCTTGATCCTTTTAATTATTCATGCCTTGTATAAGGAAAAAAGTCCATTCGATATAACTTACGGGTCTAATCACTCATCCATTCCTTTCTTATTATTTTTTTAATTTCATATTTTTTTTTCAAACCCGGACGCAACAAGCAATTCAATCCACCATTACCTCATCGTCTCAGGAGAATAATAAATTAATTCATATTCTGAGATTAACGTTGTTGTCTTTTAAGTCAGTTTCTAACCATTAGCATTATTCCATCTAGAGATGTGATTCTGCTGGTTTATGACCATGTCTAATTAATTTTCTTGAAGTATTAGAGTATTCCTAAAGAGATCATTTATTTGTAATCAATTTAATCTTAAGCTTACGAAAGGATCCAAATCCATATATAATAGACATTTTCCAAAATCATGTCAGTTATTAATTGAATATAATTGAACAAGCTGATTTTAAAGGTATTTGAATCTGGTTTATTAATCAGTTTCCGTGTTGACTAGGATCGGTTCACGTCAATTTCGGAATTTTAATTAGCAAGAAGATATGGAATTCTTAGAAGTAAAAGATAAAGTGTCTTGTACTTAATTATAAGAGAATAATTTAAAAAATAAATAATTTGATAAGTAAGATTTAGTTGGTTTTTTGGTCTAACAATTGTTTTTAAATAATAAGCATTTGTCCTGAATACGCTTCAATTTTTCCAGACGAAAAAGTGGAAAATCCACTACGTGTAATCATGTGGGGATAATAAATGCAACAATAAGAGCCTGATTAATTTGTCCAAATACCAGACTCAGTCAATTTGATTAGTTAAGGCGCCACAAATTTTATCTTCAAATTTTTCCTTTTGAAAATCCCACCATATACGAGTCTTGAACTAATAAGTTTTCCACATCATTTCCTTATATAAACCTCTATACACGAGCAAAATTTTTCATTCATAACCTAAGCAGCTAAGCTTTCTCATTAATTAAGTCACAACGTAATGTCTAACATTTCACTAGCAATCTTATGTCTTGTGGCCCTAGCTACAACGCAATTGTCCTCTGCCCAAAATTCACCACAAGACTATCTCAGAGCTCACAATGAAGCTCGTGCTAGCGTCCGCGTTGGACCGATGAGATGGGACAACAAGGTAGCGGCTTACGCTCAAAACTATGCCAATCAACGTAAAGGTGACTGCAGATTGGTGCACTCCGGTGGACCATACGGCGAGAACTTAGCATGGAGCAGCGGTGACCTCACCGGTACGGCGGCCGTGAAGCTCTGGGTGGATGAGAGACCAAAGTACAATTACAACTCAAATACTTGTGTTGGTGGGGAGTGTAGACATTATACTCAAGTTGTGTGGCGCAATTCTGTGCGTTTAGGTTGTGCTAGAGTGAAGTGCAACAACAATCGTGGCACGTTTGTCATTTGCAACTATGATCCTCCAGGCAACGTTGCTGGTAAACGTCCTTACTAATTAATATATATATATATATATAAAGAACTTACCTAAATCCTCTAAGCAAGTATGAGCATACAGGGATTTTTGTTTTATGATGAATAAGCCATGTATTGGTAGGTATATGAAAATAATGAAACATGTCGTGTGATCGATTTTACACTACATGCGAGATCACTTCCATTTACAGCAATAAATCAGCGATGCATATAATTCTTTAACATATGCCATCAATCTATTTATGAATCTCAACCACTCAAAAGTATTCTAATCTCAAGATCTAAAATTGCTGTATAAACTTATGTAATTTATTATTAAGGGGCTTAATTATCCTTCCCCTTATGGTAAATAATAACTAATACGGGTAAATTACATATAATAAAAAGTTCTTGTGTGATCTCAAGGGGCTTGATGATGAGATGCTCCTTTAATCCTTACAATTTGAGTCAATTATTCAATTAATCCCTATATTTATAAAACTGATCGAAAAGATCCCTATAACTCTGTTTCCATTAAAATATATCTACCTCACTTCTCTCTATTTGTTAACTGTTGTATGTCTAACTTATTAGAATTTCAAATTATATTACACAAAGATATTATTTACGCTTAAGAAGTTAATTTAACACCTATTAAAGTAAAGAAATGAGTATTTTGAATAATTATAATTAAAAGATACATAGAGTAACTGAGTAATTAGCCTAAACCCTGAAAATTAAAGGAGAATTTACCCTTACGAAAGTGCCACTAAGTTTTATTTATCTTTTATTATTAGAAATTTCTTTTGAAAAATTTTCAACCATACAATTCCCGAATGATTTTCACTTCATTCCCCATATAAAGCTCTCATACACAAGCAAGCAGTTCCACCCATTGCTTAAGCTCTTTCTTTCCCATTTCCATCGGGTAAGCGAAATTAAAACAGTAATCACCACAATGCCAAGCACTTCACCAGCAATTTTTTGTCCCTTAGCCCTAGCTACAATCCATCTCTCCTCTGCCCACAATAAACCTGAAGACTACCTCAAAGCTCACAACGAGGCTCGTGCTAGTGTTGGCGTAGGCCCGATGTCATGGGACTACAAACTAGCGGATTATTCACATAAACATGCACAAAAACATAAGGGTAACTGCAATTTAATGAAACCCCAAGTTAGCAAATACAGAGAGACAATTGCATGGAGGAGCCAGGGCGAGCTTACCGCCGCCGAGTACGTGAAGATCTGTATGGATGGGAAGCCATTATACGACTACAGCTCTAATACTTGTGCTATTAACGGGACATGAGCCCTATTAGGCATAGTTCATGATATAATAATACTAGAGCGTGGAGGTTCTAAACGATTAATTTTCATAGAAGAACATGGAATATAAAGTTAAGGATGGTGTGAACCTTCGAGCTCGCATGCATGCATGATAAACCTAAGAAAATAGAGGGGACGCTGTCCTGCCACTTGGGACATATTGGACACTACCGTTCTTTTGCTTGTCAACTGGCTCAGCTTTCTGATTGAGACGCTATCGCATTGAATTAAGGTCTTGTTCTGGTGACATTAACGACTAACGAGCACTCTTCTTAGCAAATACAGAGAGACAATTGCATGGAGGAGCCAGGGCGAGCTTACCGCCGCCGAGTACGTGAAGATCTGTATGGATGGGAAGCCATTATACGACTACAGCTCTAATACTTGTGCTATTAACGGTACGAAATGCGCAGTCTATACTCAAGTTGTGTGGCGCAATTCTGTGCGTTTAGGTTGTGCTAAAGAGAGGTGCAATAACAATGGCACTCTCAACTTTGTCATTTGCAACTACGATCCCCCAGGCAACGTTTTTGGTCAACGTCCTTACTAGTGGATCATAAAGAAACTTTCCTCTATATATGAGACCATAGGGCTATGCATGAATAAGTCATGCCGTTGGCAGATATCCGAAGACAATAAAATCAAGCTATGTGTTCGCTTCCATTTACCGCAAGTTAAAAAAAAAACATATAATTGAACATATAATTTCTCTTTTGATTGGGAAAAAAGAAACTAAATACAACTACTTAAGCATCAAAAAATTTTAAAAGGGATGGTTAAATTATGGATCAGGACTTCCTCATAGTATTTTTTTCCTCCGAATCTCTCATAATCTTTTAAACTAGGAGAAAAATGTTGGCTTGATTGTCAATATTAAAATTTAAATTTCAATCTTGACTACTTATGTCATTAACAGAGACTAGAAGGAAAAAAAAAAAGAAAAAGAGAGAATCCTTATCCCCAAATTATAATTTAAGATGCAAGATATTAATATATAGATTAATTATTCCTAATTAGAGCTTGAATGGGGAAACTCTATCTTTAATTTTGTTTGTGCATGAAGGTGTAGAGAGTGGGATGGGAGGGGAAAAATAATATATATATATATATATATATATATATATATATATATATATATATCAAAACATTTAGGAACATGAAACTTGCCATGGAGCTGCTGGTAAAACTTTCCAAGTAGGTTTTTTTTTTTTTTTTTTTTTTTTTTTTTTGAGGGGGTGCTGGGAATCTCGGCTATAAGATAAGATGGATTTCCACATGGAGCTTATACATTTAGAATTTTTGACCATAAATTCATAAATAAATTGATTATTTGGTTACCAATCATAACTTCGAGCAAAATTTGGTTTTTCTGTAGAACCAGTAGCAGAACCAAAAGCTTTGTTGCAGAGGCTATTTTATTTTAAAGAAAAACTAATAGGGTTAAAGTATAATAAAGACAAATTTAAAGGTTAAATTTATGAGAGACATAATACTCATATTCTCTTTTCTCTTTTAAAGAAATGACTAATAGTGAGGGCCAAAATGAAAATATGTGTAATTTTGAGGGTAAATTTTATAATATTGTAAACTTTTATAATGGTACTATATTAAAAAAAAAATCCATGGCTCGAGGGTCCATCAGACCCACTGTAAGAAATTAACTTTTAAGAAAAGGGTTTTCACGAGGATCATGAACTTATATGCCTATTTAATTTTAGTTTTTTAGTAGGATTGTAATAATTTATCACTCTTTGCAACTGCCATCCATGATAATCTATCATTCTATTTATATACATGCAGAATGGATTACCGTATCATGCCCTGCACAGTTAGTAACTCACTCCCGATTACCTTGTCCGTAACAACAGTTAGGAAGTCGCCGCAGTTATACCGATCATATGTGCACATGATGATTTATTCTTTAATAAATACTCGACGTGGTGTCAACTTTGATATAAATTTAGACTCTCATATGTTGTACTTAGACATTTACGGTTTATATCAGATTTCAAACAAAAAGCTAATTATTTTAAAATTAAATTTAATTAAGTAGACCTACTTTTATTATATGTATCTTACATAATTAGAAATTACTTTTGAAGAAATTTGCGACCGTTCGATTCTTGAATGATTTCCCACACAGTTCCCTATATAAACCACTTGTACACAAGCAAAAGTTTTTCATCCCTAATCTATATAGCAAGCTTTCTCTCCTTCCTATAATTGTATCAAAAAAGCTAAATCGAGCCCACAAGTAATGTCGAGGATTAATTCACTAGCAATTTTCTATCTCGTAGTCCTAGCTGCAAGAATCCATCTCTCCTCAGCCAACAATGCAACTCAGCAACGGTACGTCCACCTTCATAATGAAGCTCGTCGTAATGTTGGCATTGCCATAGGTATGACATGGGACAAGACGTTGGAGGATCATGCACATAACTATGCCCAAAAACTTAAAGTTGACTGCATAATTGAACACTCAGTTAGCCATTACGGCGAGAACCTTGCATGGGCTGACTACGACCTTACTGTCGATCACATCGTGAAGATGTGGGTGGATGAGAAACAATTTTACGACTACAACTCTAATACTTGTGCTCCTAATCAGATGTGCGGACACTATACTCAAGTTGTGTGGCGCAAATCTGTGCGTTTGGGTTGTGCTAAAGAGCGGTGTAACAATAATCATCAATTCATCGCCATCTGCAACTATGATCCTCCAGGCAACGCTGCTGGTGAACGACCTTTCTAATTGATAAAAACAGCTTTCCTAAATCCTCCAAGCATGTACGAGATTAGAGGGCTTTGTGTTTTATTATGTTTTAGTCGTGTGTTGGTAGATATCCATAAAAAATAAAATCAAGTTATGTGATCTTTTTTATGTTGTACGGGAGTCCACTTCCATTTATAGCAATAAATAACTGGTACATTTCTCTTTTAAAGTTATTTAGATTATTAAATCTCTTCAATTTTTTAACTTAATACAAATTAATTAGAAAACAACTCATTGGCAGTTGAGTGGTGAACAAATCCTCATTTCAATTTTTAGGTATGCTCTAACAATTTCATTTTATCATGGACGAAATCTTTTTTCTTCGTTTTGTTTGGTACATCTTCATTTTTATTTATTGGGTTGCAATAAATTTTTAACTTTACGTCAAAACTATTTAAAAGAAAGAAAATAATACAATCAAACATAAATATAAACGTTAAAGTAAGTTCAATGAGTCTATTAACAATATAGCGGTTCTAGTTGGTTTTAGAAAGAAAAAGATCATAGTTAATTTTGCCAAACAAGATGGAGAGTTTTGATCAATTAGTAAGGTTTATTATTAGGGTTAAGATTCTCTCATTATCTGATATCATTTTGAGTAAAAAAACATATGGGTGATTGATAGTTAATAAATAAATAAATAATAAAGAAATTAAATTTTACCCATACACTATTATTTAAAAGCTTGTGAAAACTCAAATTAAGAGAGGACTTTTATCCTTTGTATTATCATAGTTGCCTCGGGGATCGTAGCTGTAGATGACAAAGGTTCCACCATTTTTGCACCTAATTGGAGCACATCCTAAACGCACAGAATCGCGCCACACCTCTAGTGTGTAGTGTCTGCACTTCAAACCACTTCCCCAGCTATTACAGGTGTAATTGTACCCTGCCCTCTCATTCACCCACAACAATTAGAGGTGTAATACTCAACATCTACGTTTCACCTAACAATGATAATATGTAGAGACCTAAGTGCCCCACATGCCTTAGAAATTTTATAAATAAAGTAATGATACTATAAAATAGGTTAATCTTGATTAACCGAGAAACCGGGCCTTAGCTGTTTAAGTCGGATTTATTACTGTATGATCGAATTGTCCTTCAAAGGTGACTGTTTAATTAATGTTGTAAGTTGTAACAATATGGGATTCTAGTGGGTTTTAAAGACAAAAGTTAATTCCATTAAACAAAAGACGTGCTTCGGTCATTTTTTTTCCTAATTATATATATTAAAACTTTGCTAAATCGTCTATGCAAGTACGAGCTTGGGGGGCTTAGTGTTTTGTCATGAATAAGTTATGTGTAGGCGGATGTCTAAAAACAATAAAATCAAGCAGTGTGATCTATTTTCACTTTCCATCAATGCATGGGATTTCACTTCCATATGCAGCAATAAATGAGTGATACATAGAATTTTCTCTTTTTATCTGTATCTTATTCTCTTTACGTAAATATATATATCTATTGCCTAGGTAAGATGCTTTAATGGCCGCTCTCACTGTTACATACCCACGAGCGCAATTACGTATGTGTATGTATATGCATATGTTTGTAACTCTTGTTATGCTACACTGCAAAATTTGGAATAAAATGAATATAATAAAGTTTAATTCGTTTGAATAAATTGTTTTCTATTGATACAATTTGCTTCAAGCAGACTTGCTTGCTCTGCGTCGAATTTTGGTGAAAGAGAACTCAATGCTTAAAGAATGGATTAATTATGCTAAAACAATATAAATTAATCAATGAATAAAAAACTTGCAGCATATCTAGATTTCTTCCCCGAAAATCTTCTTGAATTTCTTGTTTTCATATTCTCACTTCACAGGAGGAGCTCTGTAGTACGCAGGCACAGCTACAGGGAAGAACATTTGTGTAATTCCTTCAGCTTTTATTATGGGGAAAATAATTCCAGAAGCATCCTGCAAAATAACAAACAAAATTAACCAAAGATAAATACATGATTCAATAAGAATTTTGAAACAAAATTTTAGAATCCGATCTTATGAATTTTAACCATTAGCCATATGCCCAGTTATCTTACACATCGTGTGTTAGATATCAATCTATGACCAATACAAATGCAATATTCTCTTGTCACACGCGTCATGTGGCCAAACTGATCGGCTAAAATCTTGGAAGGACTAAATGAAGCGAAGATACTCACAGAAATCAATCTAGCCCCAATCCACAAACGTTTGGGAGATGGAAATGGAATCAGTAAGCGTCCAACGCCATAAACTGCCACTGCAAAAAAATGCAGAACCAAGCTCAATGGCCGGGGGTTTAGTCCCGAGAGTATTGATATTGGTCCACTTGAGAAAACACCTCCAAGCCTCAAGTAATCAAAGCATGCTTGCCGCATTTCCTCCCTCGCAGGATCTGAAGATGCGGAGAAAACTTTGTATAATGCGCCTGCTAATGTGTTTATTGTGGATGCCACGGGCTGCAAGCACAGAATTGGACGCTAATATTTTAAGCTAGCAGCAGCTTGAGTGTGTTGCAAGTAAAGAGCATTATGAATGGTGCATAGTTACCTTGCGCAGTGTGTAAAAAGATTCAAAATATTTGCAAAGGGAATATGCATTGTCTAAAGAATGCAGGGGTCTGAGGAGATCTCTGAGTAGAATGACATCAGATAAGGCTACCGTCATTCCACCTCCGGTTAAAGGATGCCTCATGTTAAATGCATCTCCCATCAGAAGCGCACCTGGAGTTGGATATGGAGCTGCTGGCATGCTTCTATTTGGCATTGTTCTCATGTTTCCTTTTTCAGTTGCTGATATAAAAGCAGTTTGCAGCTCATGGGGAATCTGAAACATTAGTTCCTCAATTAATCTAAAATGAAGTCGCAATTCATGTTTTGAAAGACAACATATTTCAAGTAACTCCTGCACAAATTACTTGCAAAAGAAATGTACCTGGGGAGCGATAACAGTTTTCAAATATTGAGCCATTTCACCATTGGAAACGGAAGGTACTTTTTGGCCAGGAATATCAACCAAACAGCGAATCTCGGAGCTACTGATAGGATAAAACAAGATAGGTGAAGGTTCTGCCAGAACAACATGCCCATGATTTGCAAATGGAAGCTTACAATTCTCCAAGGCCAAGCCCAAGAAACAAGAGGGGATCTCAACCTGCAGAATTATAATCACAAGTTAAATTGTAACTTTCGGGAAAAAATCCTTATAAGAAATTGGCGAGATCTATGATTTACTATCTTCATTTGACAAGATTAACACAGCATCTTTACCTTAGGATTGCAGAGATTGCGGCGCAAATTTGAACAGCAACCATCGCATACTACAGTAAGGGGAGCATAGGCCGTTTGCTTTTCACCAGTCTGGGTTTTGTATTCAACTCCTTTGATGGTTCCATTGCGTTCAAGAAGAGATGTCACTGTTCCTTGTTCCATCCTTATACTAAACATAAGATTGGACAGAACATTCAATAATTGATAAAAAAATTATTTCAAATTATGAAATGAATCAAAATGAACAAATATGAACGAAAGAAAGCAGTACTTGGGAAGAGAAGCAGCCTTTTCTCTCATTCTTTGAACAAATCGCCCGTGGTGAAAGCTTCTCCCTGCCACATTTGAATTAAAACTTCCCAATGGATATGAAAGTTTAGTACTTTTCCCATCTTTGTAAAGAGCATATCCATACACATTCTGAGCATCAATGTCACTGACGCAATCTGCAGCCACATGTTTATAAGTTACAAGATGGATCTATGCCGATGAAAATGGAAGAACAAGATTCGAATTGTCAGAGCTTGCCTTCTAGACCCAACTCTACTAGCTTTAGATATCCACCAGGTTGCAGCAGCTCTCCAACAATTCTGTCAGGCTGGCGTAAGTCTCTTTCAATCACATGAACGCGGCGTCCATCCTGAAAAAAAAAATTCCCAGATAAAAAAGTTTACAGAACATACTCAGAAACAGACAGCAATGCAAATGATATGTTTTGATTCCTTTTATCACCTTGCCAAGAGTGTAAGCAAGAGCTGAGCCTGCAACGCCAGCACCAACAATGATTATATCTGTGCTTTTGCCTGAATCTGATTTGCATGTTCTGTTTTCTGAGCTCTTCATTGAAGAATCTATGTTCTTCTTCTTTCCTTTTAAACCGTAGAACAAGGCAAATCCTAACAGAGTAGCAATTACTGTTCCCAATGCAACCATTTTCACAACTTGTAAGATAATATGAACTGTAAAGATTTTGTGTTTGTGTGTTTGATTTGATTTTTCACTTGAACTTGGCGCCTTTTATAGGCTTGAGTTGTAATAACTTATAATAATAAGCTGCTGAAACACATCTTGGCTTTTAGCGATTGGCCAAAATACATTATGGAGCTATAATGTTTTTTTAACTTCTTGAAGGGATGTGATAGGGTGAATAAGATTACAAACGAAGGCATAATCATTGTTTGATCACGACTCTGGGATTGAAGATATTATGTAATCATCATCAGTAAGACAGTTTGTGCAACTTATGTTATTGAATGGGAGAAGGCTACGTTACAGATTCTGTATGTAACAGCTCGGCGCAAATTGGCCTTGAACCAGCTAAATTCCAACAACTTTTTCTCTCTCCTGCGACGCGTGGATTATTTTGAATACAGATTTGTAGGTCCTATTGAATGATTTGTATTGGATTGTTGAGTCTCCAAGTCAAAACACTGCACTTTTCAAGCAAATGTTTGTTTGGTAATATATGGAGTCTGAATTAGGAGTCTTTTAAGTCTCAAAATTTTCAAAACCATGGGAGCCGAAACTAGGGGTAGCTAAGATTAAATTCAAATAAAATTATAAATGATACAGATACCAACAAAACAAAGCTCCAAAAGTGTCCAACTGGTGCTTACCAAACAAAAGAATATTTCTTCTCAAAAATATTTTGTCAAGAATCTCTTGCCAATGAAAAGGCTGGGTCAATTCACCAGTCACTGACACCTGAGCACTGCTTTGTTAAACATCCATTTGAAAAGTTTTTCCCCCCCTTTTTTTTACACACACATGTAATTTCTTGACCTCAAATCCATTTTTGTTATAAAAACGCTGATCCAGCAGGACAATAACGTTTCATTGCACTGGCCGATGCAATTACATAGTTGGATTGGAGTCAAAAAATTTCAAACTCAAAATCAACTTAATTTTTTGGACAAAATTGATTTGTCACTGATATATATGTGATTATGTTCAGCTTGATGCAAACCAAAAAACTCGTTGCAAATTCTCCCCTCTCTGAATTGCGCTGTTCCAAGCTCAATGGCCTCTCCATCAATAGGCTCACATATTAAAAAAAAAAACCAAAATAAGATGCCTGTTTTCGAAAGTGTGCACTCAGCGTTCAATACACAAAGATAATAGAGGAAAAAGAAACCAAAATTTTATATATCAATTGGTTATGAAAATTCAATAGTCAACCGAGGATGTTATCTTTTTCACAATCAAGATACAAATCACTAAAACACAACAAAGCTAACTCATACAAAAGATGTGCTCATGAGAGCTCAACAATCTTTGGCCGCTTTTTTGATTTCTTGTTTCCTGCAGATTCACTCAATGAATCATCTCTGTTTGTCTCGGATCTTTTCAGATTCATGGGATCCAATGTTTTATTACCCTCGTCGTCGTCATCACTACTACCTTCAGTTTCTGTTTCACTACTGCTTGCAGGCAAAGGAATTGCTGGCTGATTACCAGCGATTGCAGATTCAGCAGCACTGACCGCCTCAGGAGTATGCAGATCAGCTATCCCCAGCATTAAATCCTATCATTAAGATGCAACTGAAGTTGTTAATGGACCAGCTGCCACAATATAATCAGTATGAACACAGAAAGAGGGAGAGACCTTCACTTACCATTTCAATAACTTCAGATTCGTTTCCGGTAAGCGCTTCCATGTCATAATCTAGAGCATTATCCTACATTTGGTCAAAGGACGCACAAGTTAGTGATCAAGATAAATGATATAGATTTAGAAATAAGATCAACTGACAAACCTTTGCATCAAGTTGAAGCCTTTTATTAGCCTCTGACATGACTCCCAAAAAATCTTTAACTTTGCCCAAAACTGAAAAATGACAGAGACAGATTATCGGACACCATCAAATACCGACAAAATGTACACGACTCTACATACCTGAGAAAATTCCTTAACATAAACTTGATAAAGATATTCCAAGTTCTAGAAACAACTTTGGAAACAAAAAGATTCTCTAATAAGGGTTTCTGAAACTCTTTAATATAACAATTTACAGAAAAATAATTTTGAAATTTCTTTCTCCTTTCAGAATTTCATAATTCATCACTCAAACAAGATCTTTGCAATAATCTAACTACGGAAACAGAGTGCACATGAACCAATTTCACAGAGAAGCAACACCCATGACAAATTATCAACCAGAAGCCAGTATTTTGAAGGGAGAGTACTTCCAGAACACATAGAAATTGAGAGTACCTTGGCTTCTGGGAACAGGTCCGTAGCTGGGCATTTTATCGGGGTTTGGTTTCTTTAACTCAGCGTTCGTGTCTTTCTTGCTACAAACAAGAAGTGCAGATTCTGCAAATATAAACACAACCGTTGAACAACAGAGCTTGCAGGATACACATATATAGGAAAAGAGAGTACAAACGTGTACCTATAGCTGAAGCTGAAGAATCCTTGTGCTCTAAGTGCAAAAGATCTTTACTTGTACCCCCCATCCCTTTCTTCCTTTCTTTTTTTTTTTTTTTTCTCTCCCTGTACATAAAGAAGCACAGGCTACTTAGGTCTTCAGAGACAAGAAAATTCTGAAGACATAACCACCAAAAGCTAAAATTTTAAAACCAAACAAAATTCTAACAGAAAAATACAACAAACCCATGTTCTTAACCTCGTCATTATCACTCATGATATTAAATTTATGTTTCACAAATTAGTTTATGAGTGTCAGCCTTTATCTCACCCAAAAAAAAAATAGTAATAGTAAAGTCATTCTCTAAAAGTTCATAAACCAAAGATAAACAAATAGAAATAAGTTTAATTTCGATAGGAAACTGTAAAATTAAAGGACTTACAGAAACTGAGAATTTTAGTTGTGAGCTATGAAATTTGCTCCAATGAGTAGGCTGAATGAAGAAGACGAAGGAAACGGAAATAACAGCGGCAAAACCCTTTGGATTACTCAATGGGCCCGCTACATCTAGTTGGGCCGAGTCTGATTACTTCCTAGACCAAACCCATTTAAAATAATAATGTAATTCATTAAAAAAATTAATTATAATTAAAAATAGATTAAAGAATCAACTATTGGCACCCCTACAAATCCCTTGTAAAACCCCTTTTTAAAGTTACCTTTATTTTTTTTGTTAACAAAGTTACCCTATTAAACAAACAGATAATTCAAGTTTTCAAAAATACCCTCCACCTCATTCTTAGTAATATCGATAAAAACAGGTTTCCTTCTCATTTTCTAATAAATTCATTCTATATTTTTGTAAAATAATCATAAAAAATTTAACAACTTTACGTGAATAATCAATCTTTTAATTATATTAACAAATGCCTGAGTATGAAGCAGATTATAAATAGATGTAGAGCCAACTCTGTTTTCAAGTTGTAGAGTTGGAAACTAATTACAATAACATTAATTAGATATATGCAAAGTAAATTCATGTCTTCGAAACAAAATTCAATTAATCATGTATAGCCTATAGGTAGGGGTGGCGTTTCCCGGTTCGATTCATGGTCAGAATTGAACCAAACCAAAACTGATCGGTTCTCAAGAATCCAAATCGAATACAAACCTTTAGGAATCGAAACAAACCAAAATTTGGTTCGATTTGGTTCGGTTCAGACTATTATATTTACCAAATTTTGTAGCTTCATCCCTAATCTTACTGTATTTTACACTTATGGTAGTCACAAGCCATAACCACTATATTTGCTCACCATTTTAAAGTCCAATAACCAACATATACCAGCACCAAATTTGAAAATCAACCCCTCGTAAGGTTGAAACAGAAAGAAAGCAAACACTTGGCATAAAAAAAAAAAAACCTTCAGCACCGAAGATGATCGTGCATGAGGGGCTAACCGCTTGAGGGGCTGAGTCCGTGACGGCGTCACCGTGCTTGAGGGGTTGTACCGCCGCTAAGGCGCTGACCGTGAGTCAAGGGAAAGACGCGAGGGAGAGACCCAGAGGAGCTGACGGTGCCGTGCGTGATGGGCTGAGTCATCACCGTGCTTGAAAGGCTGTGTCGCAGCTGAGGGGCTGTGCTGTGAGGAGAGGGAGAGACGCGAGGGAGAGACCGGGAGATATAGACGCGAATCGTTTACTGATTTAGGTTTTTAGTTTTTTTAATTTAATTGATCCGAGCCAATCAGTTTGTCGGTTCGGTTCAGTTCAAAAGCAAGCCGAAAACAAACCGATTGATATGTAAAATTGTAAATTTTTAAACCATTTGGTTTTTATTCTTAGAATTGAACCAATCGAATCGAATTTTTTGGTTCGGTTCGGTTCGGTTCCACAAAAACTGAACCTTTTGCCCTCTCCTACTTATAAGTTTTAACTTTGTTATACTCTTCGCTACCGATTGAGTGTGAATTCTCCTCCACCATTTATTAGTATCACATATATCACTATATTATGTTATTAAAAAAAAATGAAGCTTTTAATTTTAGTTTTAGAAAACAAATTGAATGGTTAAAGAATCAAACATTATTCTTCTCAACATTTCTTTAGTGAGAAACCTTTGAAATGATTGTTATGCAAAATAATGATCATGATTTAAAGCAATTTTCTTCGAAAATGTGAAAGACACCTTAATATGGGGCATTATTAGGAATGGGTGAAATAAGGGGTATTTATGGCATTAAAGTAAAAAAATTTTCAAAGCAGAAAATAAATTTCATTTTATAAAGACTTTTAAAGGAGTGCCAATAGGCGATAGCACGGCTCAAAATTAAAAATATTAAGATTTCAAACATTATTTTTAATTTAGCATTAGCTAACTCCTGAGAGCCATCTAACTTGATGTTAATCTACTTTCCTTCTTACCCATGTGAATAGAAATTTAATTTCTCCGTCTGTGACTTTGTCACTACTCCATCATTGATTTAAACAACAAACTCATTTAGATTCGTGATGATTAATTTCCACCTAATTTAAACATTTGACTCTTTTTGAAATTTGGCACCAGCATGATGTAAGTCGAGCACTTAAGTGTAAGTGTATAAAAAATTAATATTGAAAACATTAGGTAAGTCCCATTACACGTTTTTTATTGGGATTTTTTTAAAATTTTTAATTTTAAAAGTCTTAACATTACAACCCGATTACAAATTAAATAACTTTAAATTTTCAACCCAATTAATTAGCTAGATATAACTTTGGTCAAAATCCTCACTTAAAAAGTTTCATTTCATCATCACAAACATAAAAATGGAAGGAACATATTTCAACTACACGGATGGCGCCTCTTGATTGGCAATAAGGAAGTAATAAGTGAGAGGCTTTGTTTTCATGTATAATTAATTCTAATAAAATTAAGAATAATTTGTTAATTCGTTGATAAACTTTATTGTAAATCTATATTAATTTGTAGGGTTTTATTTCTATTTGTGGATTTTGTTTGGTTAAAATGAATTTTTATTTTGGATTTTATTTTATTTTTTTGTATTCCGCACAATTAAAACCAAAAAAAAAAAAAAATCAATTTGGGCGTCAAATGTCTCCATTTCTTCACTCGCAAACGTGACGAGCTACAAACAAATGGTTGCTTACTTGCTTTACTTCTAAGGATCAAGATACTTTACCCAAATGACGATTAATTCTAAAAACCAATATATAATTATTTTTTAATTACTTACAGAATAACAAAATGGAAAATCAAATCTCAATATATATGCATCAATATTTAGAGAGAGAGCATTCCTTGGGAAGATTGTTCTCAAATCTCTGATTATCTTGGCAATAATCATAAATCACATGATAATTTCTAACCCATTTGAACAATCTTCTCTGAATAGGAGATAAAGTGCTGAATTGCTTTTGGTTCCACCAATTTGTAGGGCTTCCTGCCCTACAAAATCTTGGGTTTCCATTCCAAACACAAGCATCAATCTTGTAATTTCTGAATGAAGCTACGAAGGGCCCTTGTGACCAATCAATTTTGTCCTGTCCGCCACGTGTCGCCCAGCTGTCACCGTTCCATAGGCTAATCTTTATGCTCATTGGCTGCCATCTAGGATATGGGACCCCTTCATTTGCATGGTTTCTGTATGTCCTTATTGGGATAGAGTCCACCATGAGCCTGAAAAACACAAAGCAATTTTGTAATTACCACGTGATACTCACCATAACGTTTGTGAGCAATGTCGCCCACTAAATTATTAGAGTGCATCAAAAACAAAATAACTTACACAATTTGGTGAAGGTTCCACAGGATGGAGTAAGTATGAAAGTCCTTTGTTGGATCAAACCAGAGGTAAATCCTCTGCTCTCTATTGTCAGAGCCATCAGCATAAATATTTGTTTGAAGGATATAGGGCTGCCCACTTACATTGCCAAGAAATTCAAAGTCTATTTCATCTCTGTTTGGTTGATCAGATGCCATCTGCATTGTTAATTAAAAGCACCTTAAATATATAAGCACTTTCACACACACACACACACACAAAAGTGAAAGAATGGAAAAGATTACGTACATAAAAGCCTAAAACTGTGCCTGCAGAATCACCAGGTACTAGCTTTATTTGCATGTCTAGTTGCCCAAATAAGAACATTTGGTTTGAAGAAAAACCAGCACCTATCAAAAAAATTTCAAATACTGAGAAAATTGCTTATAGCGGATAATTATTATTATTATTTTTTTGTTAAAGAACATTTTTGGGTTTTACCAGATTCTTGATCGAGCTTCAAGCTCCTTGCCTTGCCATCTGCAGAAGTGTTTACATGGCTTGGAGACCAAGTTACAAAAAAGTCCTTGTTGAAATCGCCAGTCGAAACAGCAGATGCTGATGAAATTTGAAGAAGATATGCACTAAGAAACCCAATAAATCTAATGAATTTAAGTAAACTAGTCATGGCTTTGGTTAACAAAATGGTGTGATGCATATTGAATACGCTAAAGCTAGCTATATATTTATAGGTTTTGCAAGAGAGACTCCAAAAAAAAAAAAAAGAAGCAAAGTTTTTTGGTTTAAGCAAGAATATCTTCAGAGGGAAGCAAAGAAATATCAGGCTACTGTTAGAATCTTCCTTCTTGAATACATTGAAACTTCAATCGTGGATTTCTGATATACAGCATATGGTATTAGAATTTGGTGAGGCTAATCGCTAAATTATCGGCTTAACTTACTATAAGACCACGTTTAATTTGATTTTAGTGAGGAAATTAATTGATGCAAATGAATTGCATTTAGGCTTTTTGTACAAGAGCCTTTTCTTTCTCTGTCAGGTATTAGCAGAAAGTTTAGGAAAGTGAGAGACCGAATAGAGGCTGGCCTTCTTTTTCTCTAACTTGTGCTTTTCTTTTCAACATATGTAACTTGGTCTTTCAAGCTACCCTTTTGCAAAGGACTCAAGTAACAAGCTTATTCTTTCTTATTTCCTATTTAATTAATTACTATCACACACTGCGAGTTAGTTAAGATATTATTAGTACCTACAGAGTACCTTCAGGAGAAATTAAGCTCGAGCAATTAATAATATTATTTGGATTAGTGGGACTTGGCGTTTTGCCACATGTCGAGGAGCAACATTTGTAAACATAAATGAATATGGATTGCGTGATATTGTAGAAAGCAGAAGAGGGAATTAATTGGAAAGTTACACTGTGGCTTTAATCCAACTTCAAAATCATTGCCGAAAGATCAACACTAATCTAACTAATAATAAGAGAGTGCTTAGGCGCTGTTTGAGATTTTAGATTGGGTAGCTGTAGCTTTTGATGAAGTGAGTGGTAGTCACTACAACTCATGCAGTGTGGGAAATGCAATCACATCAGACAGTTCAGGTGCCACCACCATCACTCTAAAGACTGCCGGGACACATTACTTCATTTGTTGTGTCCCTGGTCATTGCGGCAGCGGCATGGAGCTTGCCGTCGCTGTGGGATCAGGGTCACCGACCGCTTCTCCATCAGGCTCATCATCTACAGGTGGCTCTGGCGCTTCTTCGCCGCCTTCTGGCCGCAATACGACAACCACCACAACTGCACCTGAATTATCTTCGGGGGCTAATTTCTCTCCATTTGTTGCTCTAGGAATTACTTGTGTTGCTTTCTTCATGTTGATGACCAGGATATAGAGGCAGTGCTTTTTCTGCTTTACGTTATGCATTTCTAGTTTGTATTCATGAGGTCTGGTTTTATCAATTAGTAGGTTGTTTCCTTTAAAAAAAGAAAAAAAGTGTGTGTGTTATTGTTATAGGGGGCCATAGCTTTTCTGTTCACAATCACAGGGGATTTGGATTGCTTGGTATTGTAGAAAGCAGAAGAGGGAATTAATCGGAAAGCGACACTCTGGCTTTAATCCAACTTCAAAATCATTGCCGAAAGATCAACACTAATCTAACTAATAACTCGTTCATTAAGTTACAAGTGAACCAGCCGATAAAGAGAGAGTGGTTAGTTTAGATGTCCACAGTTAGGTGTCCGGGTCTCGTGCTGATTTGTGCTTTATTTTGCTGTTTTTTGTTTGATTTTGCCACATGTGACATTTGCTGTATTAAATGCACCAGCAATTTTAAGTTATATAAGTTTTTTTTTTCCCCCGATAATTAAGTTGGTTGTACTTGGACAATAATGATGATCTTTTATTAATCTCGAATGTAGCAAAGTGAGGAGGTTAAGCCCAGCTCAAACATTTCTCCCAACGAGCTTCAGCGTTAAGCCCACTTGAAAACTAATGAAAATCTTACTCTGGCCATGCCAACTTGCCAAGCAAAAGCACACCTTGTCTCTTGGATACTCGGTGCATATTACATTTGTGATTATTTCAAAAATTACTTAGATATCAGAGCTTCAAAAAAAAAAAAAACTTAGATATCCATTTTAAAAATTGAAAAATTTTGTTTAATAATTTCATTTATAATTTTACCATTATTAAAATTTCTTTGGACTAACAATGAATTAAGAATGGCAAAATCCTTTACATATTTAGACCCCATGAGTCCCCACCTTAAATGGAGTGAATTTTGAATAATTTTTGGAGAAAGGAGTAGGAAATGGAGAAAAATAATCCCTAAATTTTTAATGGGATAGAGTTTAAACTATTAGAAAAATAGCAATGAGTGAACAATTAAAAACAATAGCTAATTAACGTGAAATTAATTGGTAAAAGAATTAAACAACAGCAAGAACATCAACTGGAATTAAACAACAGCCAAAACAGCAGGTGGAAATGAAACAGTAGGAAAAAGAAATTAACGAAGCAAAGAAAATAAACCGAAGGCCTATTACACAATTTTCTTAAAACAGATTTACCGCCTACTGTAGTGCTTTAGGTTTGCTGGTAACTGTTTCGCAGGATACAACGAGTACGAATGATCTGTCAAGCACAAATAAATAATTATAGCGAACCATAATAGCAGTCAAACTCGATCAAATCAAGACGTTAGAAGGGAGGAAAAAAATTTAAAGGTGGTCAAACTCTATCAAATCAAGACGTCAAAAGGAGGAAAGAAAATTTAAAGTGCTATGTGCGTTCAAAAACAGAAGAGGAAGCTGCCTTGTTATATACATGTGGATATGTGTGTCGTGCAAGCTTGAGCTAACATTTGCGTACGCAAGACGCGCGGGCCGCACGAGTTCAACGAAATCGATCTTGGACACGCACCCCCCCTGTGCACGCGCGCTTGGAAAGAGCCTCTATCCTTAAAATTCTTTCTCATGCATGGGTAAATGTCTATATATAAACACAAATCGCTTGGCTTATTTTTTTCTTGTGGGATAAACCTCATTTCCTTTGAAACTTCTAACTTCAAAGATATACTTTGAGAGACAATTTTTCATTTATTCAAATACCATTTTGAGTAAATAAATATACACTTTCGAAGTATTCAAGGAGTAAAATTCAAACCTCTCAAGATTTTTCACTTTCGCTAAGCAGGACCCACTCAAAATGTGCCCTCAAAATAGTATATTGATATGTTATTTTTTCAACATAAACTTCCCACCCCAATCCTTATTATATATGATTTTTTTAAAATTTTTAATAATTTTTGTTTTACCTAATATAAATATGTTATAACTAAAATAAAATCATATATTATAATTTTTATTCAACCATAAAATATTATTATACTTTCTTTTCTCTCTCAAGGTGCAACTCTTTTCATACATTTCTTAATTTTGATATTATTTCAAAATATTGTTTCAACCATTTGCAGATTTTTTTAAAACAATTTAAATGTTTTATAATGTAATAATAATTTTATTTAAATATTTAATTTTTAATTTATTGAAATTGTTTACATGTATACACTATAAAGTAAGTAAATAAAAAATGAAATGAAGATGGAGAAATTATTTTCTACTAAATTTATTAGAAGATGAAGTGAGAATGGAGAAAATTTATTTAATGGGTTGGAAAATGGGTAGGCCCACCTCCATCCTACTCCATTGTCATCCCTACAACCAATAATCAACAATATTTTGTTAAATTACATTGAACAAAAGAATGAAACTTTTTAGTTAATGTGTGTGCTAAGAGTAGAAGAGAACATATTAACTAAATAGATTCGAGTTGGTTCTATTTGCGAACCAGTTACGGTTCGGGTTTGAATTTTCTGAACTCATTAGTTCAATTCGAGTCTTCAAAAGATAATCCTCAATCAAACGAAAAATTCAAAAAAAAAAAAAAAAGGGAAAGAAAGAATGGAAAATCCCCTTGGTCAATTACAAATACATCAAGTTTGGTTTCATTTTATTTTTATATAAATAAATATTTGGTAACCCTTACCATAATTGTTGATATTGTTTAATGCCCCCCAATAATATTAAATAGAGGTGAATTTGTAAAAATAAATAAATATTTGTCTGTCCCTAGACTGAAAATTTCACTTTGGCTGCACGTGTTCCTGTCAAAGCCCTCTCCTTTCACTGCCGCCCTAACCAACCAATCAAACAAGCGAACCAAGCTGGAAGAGAAAGCAAGCGAGAAAAGGACATCGAGTTTGTGTCCCAATATAAAATTCCAAAAGCGTGATTGGGTAGTTAAGTGGCTGGTGGACCCCACATTTCAAAAAGTCGGGCCCACAATCTCGGTTCAAATGACCACAATCCAACCAGCGTCTTAGTGGCCACAGCTATGATGCAAGCCCTCGGGGCTCCAGCACCTCCAATTCGTGGAGTTTTGTGACCCGACACACCTCGCTTGCAGCTCTCTGCCATCATTATTTATTAATGGGGTAAATGACATCGGGATCCCTACGGTCTTACATATTCGCAGAGGGGCGCCATCTGGTCTATTTATGACAATTAAGAGTATTAGTCTTACTCTTTTTTTTTTTTAATAAAGTCAATTTTGTCAACCCATGAATGCTACATTATAATACTTTAGTGCATCAAAAATTTTAAAGATTCAAAATTCGCACAAAAAATTTGAATATTTGAAATTGTACAAGTTATATCTTTATTATTATAAATTTTACTTTCGCGTTATATATATATCATCAATGAAATAAAATTTAATTTTATAATTATTTATAATTCAAAAGTATATATAAAAGAGAGAATTCTACTTTAGCATGAGTAATATCATTATAAAATAGGTTAAAGCCCAATAAAATAACTAAACATCTGTTCGAAATGTTAACTGTTGAATCACGTTCACTTTAATTCAATAAATTCGTTACTTCATGGGTAATTTCACAAGGCAGCAGAAAGGACTTATATGGCAACAATGGACAAAACATGCTCTTGTGTGAGAATACTTAGACACTGAAGGAGGGCCGACGCTATTTCCTCATTAATTTATCGTCGTCACAGTAAGCGCAAACGAATGGTTAGAAAACGACGGAGGGTTCGATGGAAGAAAATTAAAAATTGGAAAAATAAACGAGGAAAAGGACAATGAGGTAGAATATTTTTTGACATTGATGCTGCTAGCTGGCATCTTGTGTACGTGCGCATTGTGCGCCAGCTAATGCATCATCGACATTTGTGAGTTGAAATTGCATGGCGCCGTGCTTACCATATATTCTTATCCAACCGCACAACTCGATTCATGATCGTTTGATGCTAATTTTTCGGGTATCAGATTCATGATCATTGCATTTGGTTTGAGATTATGTTTTTTTTTTTAAATTTTTCTTTCCATTTTTGCTTAAATTACGCAAATTTAGGTTGCAATTACAATTTGTAATTAGCAAAGGAAAAAATTTGAGATAAAAATTAAACTTAAATTCATATGAGAGAAGTATCGGAAAAATAATGAATATTAGTGTATTTGTTTCAACAAAATATGAACCAATTTTGTTGAAAATTTAATTAAAATATTATGCTTATACGCAACGCATATCTTTTGGGGCAATGCAACATTTTTTATTTTTTATTTTTGTGTACACTTATTCATGAAATATGACCAAAAAAATAAAATCTTTATTTTCAAAAATTGTAAAAGGCACGTTTCGAGACATGCCCTACGCTTACAGTCCCTACTCCCTACCTTCTAAAGCAAAGCTTAAAGCCTTTATGTTTTTCTACAACCTAAAAGACAGGCTTCATACTATTTAAATTATAAAATAAAATATAAATAAATAAAAATGTACACCAAAGAAATCTTTAAACATAAACTATGACTACAATATTCAAGACAACACATCCATCTAACAGTGCGTACTGTCGTTGAAATCTTAAATATAACGATCAAATTATATTATTTTCATTATTGATTTTCCAACTTGATCAACTCAAAAAAATTTAAGATTTAATAATATTCATTGTAAAAATATAATTGCCATGAAAATAATTTCAACGTCTCATAGTATATTTTTTTGACAGTGACATGTGTATATTGATTATATTTACTCTATATATTTATTGCATTATCATGTAAAACGAAAAAAAAAAAAAATCAATGACCAAGTGGAAAACTCCAGAAGTACCCTAACTACGTCACTTATCTAAATCAGAATATCAAAATCTCACAGCACAAATAATGAAGTTGACCTCATGACAGCGAAGCTCGTATTAGAAATGCGCCCAGCTATATGACAGCCTGTTTCATATTAGTATCTATAATCTGTCCACTTTCCATTTTCTCTGCTACTTTGTCTTCTTCTTTCTTCTTCTGGTTTTATGCTCATTATTGTTATTTTAGTCGATTGGTAAATAACCAAACCCTTTATTAAAGCAAACCCCTCTTCCCATTTCGCCCCAAAATTTTTCACCATCGCTTCACTGGTTCTGTTTCAATGGATCCGTGCCCTTTTGTGCGGATTTTAGTCGGAAATTTGGCCTTGAAATTCCCCACCGTGACATCAAAACCTTCTTTTTTATCACGAATCCACCCGTCGTCTTCCTCGTGTTATTGCAAAATAAAGCTCAAGAGCCTCCCGGATGAAATAGCCACGGTCCCTTTAGTCCAAGACGAAACAACACCAACTAACGGTAACCTCTCGCACTCTCTGGCGGCTTGCTATAATTTGAACAAGGCACAGATCGACAAAATCTTGGAAAAATTCAAATCATCCAAGAGCAACAGCGGTGTTATTTCTTTGCGGGTTGATGTTTATACGGGAAGCAACGGGATGTCGTGTGTGACTACTGATAAATTGCTGGGAAGAGTGTCTGTGCCGTTGGATCTGCGCGGAGCTGAATCCCGACCGTCTGTGATTCACAATGGGTGGGTAGGCATTGGAGAAAACAAAAAGGGGTCGCAGGCACAGTTGTATTTGACTATAAAGTCCGAGCCCGATCCAAGATTCGTGTTTCAGTTCGACGGCGAACCCGAGTGTAGTCCTCAGGTTTTTCAAGTCCAAGGAAGTGTGAAGCAAGCTGTTTTCACTTGCAAGTTCGGTTTCAGAAACTCCAATAACGACCGAAATTTAGTCTCCAGGTTCGTGTTGTTCAATTTTAATTGGTTGTATTGGGTTGGATTATTATTGTACATATTTTCAAGGCGAAATTCTCACCAATTTTGTGTATTACAACAGAACATCAATGACAGAAAACAGTACGCCAAGGAGTTGGCTGTCGGCATTCGGGTCCGAAAAGGACCAATCTAACAAAGAGCGTAAAGGCTGGTCAATTACAATACACGATCTCTCAGGATCCCCGGTGGCAATGGCATCAATGGTCACTCCATTTGTCCCGTCCCCTGGGTCAGACCGGGTCAGCAGGTCCAACCCGGGTGCCTGGCTCATTCTCCGCCCTGGAAACTGCACCTGGAAACCCTGGGGCCGCCTCGAGGCCTGGCGCGAGCCGGGTAACTCCGATTTACTCGGGTACCGGTTCGATCTATTACACGACACCATAAGCTCAAATTCTTCCAGCACCACCGTTGCTAATGCGAACATCAGCAGCACAAAGGGCGGAAAATTTACAATAGACATGGCAAACAGCGTTTCCACAACCCCAGTACACAGTCCGCAGAGCAGCTGCGATTTCGGGTCAGGATCGTGGTCCGGTCCGGGTTCGAGACCCGGGTCAGGATCCGGGTCGGATTTTGCGTTCTGCTGCATGGGGCCACCGATTTTGCAGAGTCGAGGGTTTGTGATGTCCGCAACAGTGGAGGGAGGTGGAAAGTGCAGCAAGCCCGAGGTGGAAGTAGGAGTGCAGCACGTGACCTGCACGGAGGATGCTGCTGCATTCGTGGCATTAGCGGCAGCGATGGATCTAAGCGTGGATGCGTGCACGCTGTTTTCTCACAAGCTAAGGAAAGAGCTGAGGCAGCAGAGTCAGCAGTCTGTCGTTTGATGTGGGAGCGTTTGTCGGTCTGGCTTTTAGGATTTTTGCTTTTTTTTTTCCCCCCTAAAATTGTATTTTTGATGATGAGTCATGAGTGAGTGAGTTGGATTATTCTTCTTTTGGCGGATGAACTGACAGCAGTTTTTGAGCTGGATTTGTAATTAGATTGATTAATTTTTTGTACAGTAAGAAATGATACAGCAGTGAGCAAGCATTTTTAAAATCCTTTTTGTTTGTTTGTTTGTTTTATTGTTCATCATTTAAAAAGGTTAATTATTGTTATTGGACCTTTCTAGGGTTTGTATTTTTATGGGTTCCGAATTCTGATCTCAGAATCCGATGCTGGCTGATGTTTTGAATAAAAGTAGCGCTTTGATTTCGGATGGGATAATGGGGGAATCATAAGATCAATATAGGATAAAAATAACATTATCTGATGTCTAATAACTTAAAAAATAATTCAATTTAAAACCCGGAAAGTTATCCAAAAAAGATCAGGCTATTGCTATAAACTTGTAGTAATGTAATCAATTCATACTTTTTTTATCGCATCTAGATTGAGACCCAAAATCTAGCAAGTTCTTGTAGATTTATGATAGTGCATATCAGGAGAATTATGTTTTACCTCTAATTTTGTAACATTTCTTTTTTTCTTTTTAATTTCTTGTCGAATTTATTCAATGATCATGTGAAGTACCCATGATTTGTCATGATGCCAGGTTGTTTGTACATCTTTGGCCTAAGCAAGAGAACAAACAGTTGATGGATGGCTGTTTGCATACCAAGAAGTAATCTCATTGGAAAAGAAGGATTATATATATATATATATATGCATACTTCCATGAAAATTCTTCCTAAAGGATACAAAATGAGTCTAACACAAGTAAACTTATGTTCATTGACCCCATTATAGTGTTAGATATTGCTCTTTTTCTCTTTTTAGGTAGTTACTGATGTTAATGCACGGCATCTTGACCGTCAAGGGTCTCATGCCCACTCTACGTATGGTCACCTTATTATGATTTCATATCTGGGTTACAGTAAGCCTATGTTTGTCATCAAATGAAACGACTATGCTCGATAAAAATTGAAACCTACATGCTGACATATGTTTCAAGTGGCGGTACATTCTTACCGGAAAGGATGCTCAATGAGACCGACAAGCTTCATGACCATAAAATGCTAGTGACAGGAGCCACACCACAGAGTACACAGAACCGAAAGCACAAATTCGAAAAAAAAAAAGGAAAAAACTATACAAGGGGTATCATAGAAAGTTGACATAAATTATACAGATTAAAACTAAACATAATATAAACCTGCCTACATTTTGCCGGCAAAGTTGGATCTGTATTCTCTAAGCATGGATCAATTTAGGCGAGCAAAAACGCTCTACAAACCTTTCCTGTTTCTTAATCAAAACCGTGACAAAAAGTTGCATTTAAAAACATTGGAGCACCAAGGGGGAAAAAAAACCCGTGAAGCATTTCAACTGAGTCTCTATTCTGCTGCGGCATCATCGATGTTTTCCACCTCTGATCTAATATCAGGCAACGTGCCCAGATCTATCCGAGACTCTCTATCATCTTGGAGAACAGACGAGTCAGAAGAATCAATGCGGTCCTCATTGGCTGCCTCCACAATCCCATTCTTAGAGGAAGAGTCTGAGCTTTCATATGTTTTACCTGATTCACTTTCACCATTTGCACCCCCAGTCCCTTCAGTTGAGGAAAAATCTGAGCTTTCATTTGTTCCACCAGATTTACCGTCGCTATTTGACATTTCATTCTGAGTTGTACTAGCAGTCTCATTCACTGCTGAAGACCCAGAACTGATCTCTCCATCTGCCGATGCATTTAACCTTATGACTGTTCCAGATACCGAAGGCGTGGAAATGTTAAAGGAATCTCCTGTGACTGCATCTGCATCTATGCTTTTTGTTGAATCAGTGGTATTAAGATAAAATTGATGGCCATTAGAAGCTGTGTTAGAGTTATTGGCCTGTTCCAATCCAGTGGTTTGCAGGTCAGTAGCTTCTGTGTTATTCACACCATCCAGTGTCACATTTTGAGCTGGAGTTGGAATGGCATCCAGCTTAATCTCAGTTCCATTCTGTACAGAAGAACCAGTCATTTCAGTACTCAATCCTGTTGAGTTGTTGCTTACTTCCGTACCTCCTTCAGTTGAGGAATTGTTTCCAGTCAAAAGTGAGTGATCCTGTGAGTTGTATGATCCAGCCACATGGTCCTTTTCTTTAGGGGTTGTTTCATTCGACGTAGCACCACTTCCAGATATTTCACCTTCTCTATATTTTAACTCTGGAATCTTCTGATTTCCACTGATTTCATCAGTGTTATTTGATTTATTATCCTCTAGCAAGACATTCCTTTCAGAGTTCTCATTTGAGTTTTCAGAAGCTGCTTTCTCAGCCTCAGAGATTATAATTTGATTATCATGTGACACTGCACTGGAAGCATCATCTGCCTTGTAGTGTTCTTCTCGTGCCACATGAGTGTTCCTATCGACTCCCTCATGATCATGATCATCCAATGAATTCTCATTTTCTCCTTGATCGTCTTTCTCTTTGCCCTCATTCCCTTCACTTTCATTATCATCACCCTCTCCTTCCCTCTCTTTCTCTTCATCTACAAATTCATCCTCTCGATCAGTTTCAATTTCTGTTCTTTCTTGATCTTGTTCATCCAATTCATCTTCACCATCTCCTGTTCTCTCATCTTCTGTCTCTTCATTCTTATTTTCTTCTTCTTGATCCTCTTCTTCATGCTTGCTGCCCGCCTCTTCTTGCTCCTCTTCATTCTTGTTTTCTTCTTCTTGCTCCTCATCTTCATGCTTATTCTCTCCATCTTCATGCTCTTCATGCTTGTTTGCTTCTTCTTGGTCCTCTACAGCATCTCTTTCTTCTTGCTTTCTTACTTCTTTTTCTTCGTCTTCCACTGCATCTTCCTCTTCATCCTCATGCTTCTCATTCTTAGCTGCTTCCTGCACCTGAGGAAGGTCTTTCCTCCCCAATTTGAGAATCTCATCATCACTACGGGCTTTGACTGAGACTTTTGCATCTTTATCATCAAATTCCCTCTTTTTATCATGGGAATGCTTCACTTGGTAGATTAACCAGAAGCAAACACCAAGCAGAAGACAAATCTGTAAAACATGTTTCACTTTGATGCCTTTGGATCTATGGTTTCTACTTGGTGCCCGCTTGATCATGATGTACTTCCTTAACCCCTTACTCCTATTTACTCTTGTGTTCTCGGCACTGCTACCTGAACTCAAATTATATTGAATAACTAAACAACATTAATCACCATCCAAAGCAATCCAGCGGTGATTCTGAGAAGGAAAAAAACAAAAAAACTACTTTGACCAGAAAAATTCCCTGTTCTAGTGCCTATATATGAACTGAGCTATGCAAATTGATCAATTTCAAAAACTTCCTCAGCCGACCAATTTTGAGCAATTACTACATAACACTAAACCAAAAACTGGATGAATTGGCATCTCTGAAAACCCCAGCTCAGAAGTACCGACAGAAAGAGACTCTAGATGTATTCAAACATTAAATAACTGCATATGCTCTTCAAACGATGGAAGGAACCATGGATTAAAATGAAGCAACCATCTAAACAAGAACTTATATTAAAAAGCAAAGGAAAGTAACACAGTAAATTGAGAAGTGTGATCGTCACTAAACCATTCTGATCTTTGGAAACACATAACTTAAAAACAAAAAAAAGGGTCCTTAAAGCATGCTGGTCTTAAGAAAACGCCTAATAGTGCACAAAAATGCCCATCAACCAAGCATTTGCAATTGAACCCCAAAAAAAAAAGTGCGCAAAAACCATTTTCCTACTTATGCATTTTCAGTTCCTATTCTGTTTCTCAGCTTTCATATAAATCAAACATCAGTCTAATTAACGAATTTGCTATGGATTATGAAGTAATAACTTCACCACTAACCCAATCTAACCATAAAAAATTGTTCTATTAGTCCTCAATCTAGGCATCATAGAATGAAAGAAAAAGATATGAAAAGAAATAACTAGCAATTCTTCCTCAAAAAACAAATCCTCCCAAATCAACATAATCAAAATGTAAACAATATAAAACCCCAATGGAAACCCTAGAACTGCATGTACATACCCAGCATCAAATCCAAAATCGAACCAAAATCCCATCTTTAGATTCAAAATAGCAAACTAAACCACCGAAGCGTCAGAAACACAAACACAAAGTCAAATCCATGTCGCAGATTCAGAAACAACAACTCTAACAAGTGAACAAAGCTTGGACAAGATTTTAAATTACTAACAAAGCAAAGAAACAAACATGGAGAAAAAAAAAAACTGAAACAAAAGATGGTTATGAATAGGAGACAACACAAAAGAACAAAAGTGAAAGCGAAGCTTGTTAAAGTAGGCACCTGAAGAGTGTCAAAGTTGAGGAAGAGATTTGTAAATTGTACAGTTACTAATTCTTTCTTTCCTTCTTTCTTTTTAAGTTTCTGTTTCTCTCTTTTTTGTCTTTGGTTCTACTCTTGTACTAGTCGCCCAATGACCGGATCTACTTTCAACTACTTCGCTAATACGGACACTCGACTACAATACTCCACGTACTCGCCTTATTCATTTTTAATAAAACTTTCTAATATTTTGACTTAAATTACACGCATATTCATTTAACACTGCCAGTTCACACCTTATTTTAATAAAATATTCATTCTAAATGACACAACAGCGATGTAGATTTTTTTTCCAATAATACAATATTTTTATTAAAAAATTATAAAAAATAATTTTTTTTTAATGGAGTTAAAAAATATAAAAGTGGCAGCTGCTAGGTTATATATGTATATATAATATAAGTTTCAGCAATCTGAAAATAGTTATTGGTAGCTATTTTTGATAGATTTTTTAAATAATTTAATAAGCTTTTTGCTGTAACCCAATAAGAGGAAAATTAAGCTATGACTGGGCTCAACTCCGGCACCTTGCATGCACAATATTTAGGCCCATTACAGGCTCTGCGATCATAAATGATAGCTTAGCATTAGATCAAGATTAATTGAAAAAACAAAGTCAAATTATAAATTTAATCATGCGATAATACTAGTAAAACAACCACCAAACAATCCATTTTCATAATGCTCGATCAAAATAAAACCCTTTTCAATTCATGCATAAAGCTTTATTTCATTAGGAAATATATATATATTAATTATTAGGAGCAACTTGCAAAATAGTAAATTTTGTACTTTTATTTCTAATCATTTAATTCACAAGAGACTAACAAAGCCAGAAATACTATTCAAACTAAAACAAAAACAAAAATAAACGTTAAACATTAAAAACACTATTCATCATCAATCTGCCTCCCACATTACATTCTAATTAAAATGCTCACCAAAACCAAAACCAAAATCAACTCCTCCATCAATTCCTCCACTAACACTAATATCTTCATTAACATTAACATTAATATTACCAAACGCATCTGGATGATCATTCCCCAAATTCATATTAGGCACCAAATATTCATTCATCATTATTTCATTAACCCTCATTTCAACTTTCCCTTTCAATTTCTTTATAGCCTTTAAGTACTCTTCAAGCTCTTCAATTCCCATGTCATCAATAATATTACCCTCTTGCCGCCAGAACCTACCATTATTTTTATTCTTCTTTTTCTCCTCTTCAATCATCTCCCCCCTCTTCTTCTCCTTCTCCAACTCTTGCATGGCATCTTCATACTCTTTGTTATGCTGTTGTACACATGGTATCATGTTAACTTCGTCAAGAGACGAGTGATTTTGGTCGAGATAACGATTCAAGATCTTGTCAAAGTCAGGATGCCCGGCGAGGAAGATCTTCCCATTGGGGGAAAACACAATTATGCCTACTTCGGCACCACACAAGACACATAGCTCCATGGCTTTGCTAAAAAGGCCAGACCGGCGCTTCGAGAAGGTTACTTGCAGGCTGTTTTTGTCTTCAAGTTTCTTGATTTGAATCTTTTGCCTCCCCCTTGTTATCTTCTTTTTGTTGTTGGGATCCATATTGTTGCCATTGTTGTTGTTATTTATCTTGATGTTATTGTTCATGGTGATTGAGATGAGGAATAAAGAAAGAGATAGGGTTACAGTTTAAATTTTTTTTCTAGGGTTTGGACAGTAGGGGAGGAAAGTTTATTTTAACGTATATATAATTTTATGGATAAAATTGTGTCATAACAGTAGTTTGTGATCTCACAATTTTATTCAAATAAGATAGATTTTGTGTTAGTAATAACTATTAACTGGATTCAATGGCTGAATCCAACTTTTGAGTATCCAAGATCTTTAAAGATGGTCTTGTAGCTAAAAATCAGAAAAAAAAAAAAAAAAGGAAGAAGAAGAAAACACTAATTACTGGGCCATTTCACTCGTTACCCTCTGAAAGCCTCGGCCAGTTGACTCGGTCTTACACTTCAAAAGAACTAATTAAAAATTATTTCTAATCTCAATCTCAAAACAAGTGATCGTGATCAATGGTCCCAAATTATAATTAATTACCGACCGATCCCCACAAAATCTTTTTGTATTTGACCTGTCGCCGCCATTAGTTGTAATTCTTCCACGTGTGCGATCAAGGATTTTTCTTACAATTTCAACCTTTCAACATAGACTCAATGATTTTGATCCGTGATTGAATAATATAAGTCACCTTTCAAATTAAGACTATAGGCACTGTATGTCATACATAATCTTAAATTTTAATTTTTCGAGTAATATGATATAAAATCAAACTTTTATTTGGCAATGAAAATAAAAAATTGTTATTATGAAACAAAAGGTTGATAATTTGGGGCAAATATGATTTTGAATAACAATTTTGATAAAAATCATAAATATGTTATATGCTTCTAAACATATAAATATATGATAAAATCATCTTAATTTACAAAACCACAACAAATATTTATACGTAGGCGAGGATTGTACTACAAATCCCTAATGACAAATTATTACCATATTTATCTTATTATGAGAAATAAAAACTAATAGCAATAAAACTTAATGGCTAGAGATAAAGGGAGAAAGCTTCCTGACAATTTTAGGAAAAATATATTGACTTTCTTTTTTTCTCTCCTTGAGCTTCGAAATCTGCCATTTTTATTTTTTATTTTTTGTATTTTCCACGTTCTATTCTTTATTTTTTATTTTTCTTTTCGAGTTAGCCCCGCTAGGAATAGGAATTATGATAGTTAATTAATTTTAATTATTTAATTTGTTAGCATTAATTATTGTGTATAGAAAAGAAATGTAGTCTTGAAAGATTTGTTAAATCATCGTTGCCATTGTATTTCCTTATGAATAATATTCTTCCAACTTTATTTTAAACCAAAATATATATATATTCCAGCTAGCTTTGAATTGATCCTCCAGCTTAATTACTTGTTACTAATTGTATATGAGTAACTATTTGGGTTGTTTGGCACAAAGCCTCCTCCTCACAAATGTGAGGAAGGGAGTTCAGCGCAGACAGCATTGCAGGGTTTCATTTAAAATTTTCTGAGCTCAGGAGCTTGAGTGAAGCAAACGTCTCTCGAATATTTGAGAGGGTTAAAAATCTGAGCGGTGTCATATCAGAATTGATGTAAACGGGTCTCAGTATATGTATGATTGTAAATATATAAAATAGTCCTTCAAAAAAAAAAATTGATAATAAATAAACAAAGAGACAATTTACAAATAACATTAATTAACATTAATTCATTGGTTGAATGAAATTATAAAATAATAGAAATAAATAATGTGGGCCAAGAGATATTTAATTTAACCAATTTTATCATGCCACATAAGTTTGTACAAGATAAGATTGTACAAGAGTTTGTGGCTATATCATTATTCATTGTATATATATATTTCTTCATGAGCACTGAATTCATAAGTTTTATAATATTTATTTATTTTTAATAAATTAAGAGTCAAAATTAAACTACATGTTATATAATTTACAAAAACTTTTATAATATGTTCTTGTCCTCTATGTGAAAATTAAATGATAAGGCATTCAATTTATACTCCGGAGTGGAGATTTCATGACTTGTCATATAAAACTATGACTGTGTGTAAGAATGTCATCTATATGAATTTGATGAAATTGTAAGCTGACAGATTTTACAATTTTTAAAACTCCGAAATAAAAGTTGGACGAAATTTCATCTCTGTGCTAAAACTATAATTGACATGTCAGACTGTGCCACATTTCATATATTTGATGAAGTTATAAATGACAAGTCATACATCAATACTCGAAGATTTATTTCTCTCTCTCTCTCTTGTTTGTGTATTTACTCTTTCAACTTAATAAAAATTAAAAAGCCACCCATCGGTTGAGTGCTGAGTAACTCCTTACTTTATTTTTGAAGTATGCTTTAACAATTACATTTACGATGAAATCCCCTTTTATTTTCCTTTAATATATCTACCTTCATTTTTATTAATGAGTTGCAGTAATTTTCACCTCTTTGTGAAAAATATTTAAAAGAAATCATATTTTTTGGCACGTATAAAGCATTAATAAAGGATAAAACATAATGGAAGCAAGGATAAGTACCAAGCTTTGATCCCTCGGCCATCTCGGTTATATTTTCTGTGATGAAAGCTATGGATGTAATAACAACAGAAACTGCACAGATTACAATTATTGTTTGTCAATTACAGTATTTCTTTGTTATGCTTGTGTGATTAATTCACGGTTTGGGTCAAAATAAATTCTTAATATATCATCATTACAATTTGTATTTGTTGGTTGGCATATTATGAGACGGCTATTTGACTCTGCAAAGCCATATTTATGGGTGTTCGCAGTTTCTATATATACTAAAAATAAATGTACTAATGAAAATTTATACGATCATTAGTTGTTCTTTCAGAATGTCAATTATTGATTATATTATCATTGGGAAATTATGCTAATTAAGTTGAAAGGTTAGTGAAAAAAAAATGACAAAACAAAAATCATGGGTCTATGATGATTGTTTTCTTTTTAACAAGATAATAATATTATGTTCTATGTAAAGGTCATGAAATTTTCTAAATAAGTTGTCATCGTCAAAAAAAATTTATTGACAAATTAATTTTAGCTAATTCATAATTTAACTTCAATCCACAACAATAACCGAAATGAACAGACAAACCAGCTAGCAAGGTACTAGCCTCGTAACTGCCTCCATTTAATGCTAATTAAGCAAAACTCAAAGAAGCTACTGCTGATGATCATGATAATGTCCAAAACCCGAGCTGTAAAAATTAGGAAGAGCATCATTGGAGGAAGCAGGAATCCCAAGAGGTAATTTGCTTTGATGATGATGAGGATTAATATTTTGATTATTCACACCAAAAAATGGTGACGGGTTATTTTTGGAATCGATCAAAATCTTGTTAGCTTGTTGTTCCACATTCTTCTTTAGCTCTTCCATCGCCGTCTTCAATTGTTCAAGTTCATGCAACCCTAATTCGTTTATAGGAGCTTCCCACCAACATTGGCTGCAACTCGCTTTCCTTATCTCACTCAGCACTTCACCATGCTTCTTCTCAACTTCTAGTTGATGAAGCACTTGTGTTAGTTGCATGTTGAGGTCTCGAATGTTAGCATTTCGATGAGCCTCGATAAGTCTATTTGTTCCGGACTCTGAAGGTGGGTTAGGGTTTCGAGCAAGATAACGATCAATGATCGAATCAACATTAGGGTGACCAAAAGAGAAGGCTTTATTGGCGGGAGAGAAGACTATTAGAGCAATATCAACACCACAAAGTGTGCTAAGCTCACTCGCTTTTTTAAACACTCCGGCGCGACGTTTGGAGAAAGTTACTTGAAGATGATTTTTCTTTGGTATTTTTGAAATTGCAATCTTTTGGCGACCCGCACAAGGCTTCTTTATCTCCATTGCTAGAGATTAAAATCAAAGAATACTAAAAGAAAAAAATTATAAAATGTTGGTTTACTTCTCTCTCTCTCTCTTTCTTCTTCTTCTTTTTTTCTTTTGATTTGTTGTGGTAATTGTTAGGGAAACACAGAATATTTATAGGGTTAATCAACTTACAGTTTGCCTCTTGTAACTTAATTATGTGATTAATTCAAGATTTGCAAGTTACCAAATTTCATTCTTTAATGCATAATCAGTGAGAACTAATTGTCTTTACTAGTTGGCCTCCGTAAGATAACAATTTCATCTATGAGGTAATCTTTCGTTAGTGTTAATTTTGATACAGAAAAGTCATAACCGAATTCTTTTATTATATTTTCTAATTAATATATCATTCTTCCAATTATAATTACTTACTTTCTAATAGCACAATAAATAGCTAATTAAGTTCACATATGCATTAAAACTATGAAACAGTAGCAATATATTATTTAAACAGTTACAAAAAGGCATTATGCATTACTCTAATTGGTTTCAATAATTATTAATTAACTTATTGTCTTATTTGGCATTCGTAGTTACTATAGCCAGTAGCTTTAGTGCCTAATTCATATTAATTCCATGCATTTTAATGAAACAAGTAGAAATCAAGTCCAAGAAGGCAAATCATATGTATCATCTCTTCAGGACTTTTTCAGTTACATATTTCTCTCATAGGAACATTATATTCTATGATTAATAAAATATCTCTACAATGTTGATAGATTTGTTTCAGTTGGTACAATACTTTTATCCCATATTCTTTCCTGTTTGCTCAAAGGCAGGCAAAGGCTTCATCCGTTGTGTGACGTGCGCTAAGATTCATATTTCACAACATTATTTTCCGAGTAAACCGCTATAAGGAAAGAATGATTATCCTTGGGCGAGATAATGAGTCTTCCTGTCAAAATATTCATGCATATATAGCAATACTTATGCATAATACTATTGGATAAAGCAAGAATATGTGTTCACACAAAAAAAAAAAAATGCAAACTCAACAACTTTTATTTTTTGGAAAATAATTATCAATATCTTAAAAAAAATTCGAACCTCATTAGGGAATCTTTTCACGTGATCATGAATCTTGACCGTAAATCTCTAAATTTGCTTGACAATCAGCAGCCCATCGTTTTCTCTAAAATGATTGATTGAATGACTCCTTAGATTTTGAAGTAGTTATTGTGTGCAAAATAAATAATTGACATGTGAAATTTTCTTTCTATTACAATCAATGTTGATATTTAAATGAGATAATAGATATGAGAATATATTAGAGTTCTGTTTGGTATTATATATGATGCAGGGTAAGATTTTATATAAACTACTGTTGCAGCTTGGAAAGCAACCAATTGTGCACCGCCAAAGTCAAGTTGTGAGTATTTACCTAACGCTTGATTAGAAACTACAAGAAACCCAAAATACTAAAACGAATGGAACACTTGAAGGATGTAAGAGCGGAAAGAATTCAAACAATTAATCAAGAACAACAATAAGACTTGGAATTTCCACAGCAGTGTTGTGAATATAGAACTTGAAGTCTGCACTATGTCACTCTACATCAAGGGCAATTTCCATGTCCAATTCTTTTGGTCTGTGTTGTGTTAAGGTTACTTTAACGCGCAGGCATACTGACGAACCTCTCTTTCGGCATCCTTATTACATCTTCCTCACACAAAAATCAGAGCAACCTCTTACTTTTACCCAAAAATCTAAGATAAATCTATTATTTAAAAACAAATGTAATGTGCCAAAAGACCTAACTGTTTCGCTATTAGAAATTTTTACATTTACCCCCTTTTGATGTATTTTATCAATATATATTAGGGATTTTCCGACCTTTTTTTTTCTTCTTATTATGTTGCATGGATATCTGTATCGAATCAAACAAAAGGAAAATGAAACAATCTGTCTTGTTCCAATTGAACTATTGAATTAATAAATCGTTTAAGCAAACACGAGATAGAGAACAACATGCCTTTTATTGTAATTATATTACCATCTTCATTTCCACCTTAATTGTAACTCCATAGAGCCACACATGAGACAACATTTTGCTATTAAAACAAAGAAATATATGAATTAAAAGACTCAAACCCTGAGGCACGATATAGAACCCCAGATACATCATAATAATGTAATGGCTAATAATTAAATAACGCCAAACTGACTGTGTTTTGGATTCTTGATTGACCAGAAACAAGTTAATCAGTAAAATCCATGTCCAAATCCAGGATTATATCCAGGATGGGGCATCATATTATTCGGATTGAAAACAGCAGCATTATTATTTGCATCAAATGGAAGATTCATCCCTCCAGCATTTGAACTACTTCCTGTAAAAAACTGTGGCGGATTCGAGCTCTGAATCAGCATCATCTCAGCTTGCTTTCCAACATTCTTCTTGAGCTCCTCCAGTGACATCTTCACCTGCTCAAGCTGTGGCAAGCTGAGCTCCTCAATCGGAGCTTCCCACCAACACTGAGCCTGAGATGCTTTCCTCATCTGATTAAGCTCCTCGCCGCGTTTCTTTTCTATCTCCAATTGATTCAGCAACTATTCATCCATTTTTGGTAAAATATATGAACCATTTATGTTATTTCTCAAAACAAATCTTGGTGTGGCCGATATCAAAACGATATGTTTCTGGTGGGATTTTTAGTGCCGTACCAGATCCCCCAAACAAAAATATCAAACAAATAAAAAGTAAAAAAAGAATTTTACGTGAAAAACTTCCATTCTAGAGAAAACCCACGGTTACCTGAGTGAGCTGCATGTTGAGCTCACGGACGCTAGCATTCCGGTGAGCCTCGATGAGCTGCATGGTCCCGGAGATTTGAGGAGGGTTTCGGGTGAGGTACCGATCAACGACGGTTTCAACACAAGGGTGGCCAAAAGAAAAGACCTTCTTCCCAGGAGAGAACACGATTATTGCAATATCGGCACCACAAAGGGTGCAAAGTTCACTTGCCTTCTTAAAGAGGCCCGTCCTGCGCTTCGAGAAGGTCACTTGGAGGTTGCTCTCATTCGGCATCTTCACCATCTCCACCTTCTGGCGGCCCTTGCTCTTCTTTGATGACATGTCTGACATTTGATTGATTTTTGAGCACATGAATGAGGAAGAGGAGATGGGGATTTATAGGGGCTTTTAAGGGTTAGAATCCGACTGTTTGAGTTGTACAGATAAGTGTGTTCAAGGCAGACATTGAATGGGGCTTTGTCCGAATGAAATTATTTACTTGTTTTGGGGATTCTAGAATACTGTTTGATTAATGTATATGGTAAGAACATCAGGAATAATTATAGAATAAGGGCTTGATTAGATACATAGATATTAGACAGAAAATGTTCTTGCAATTCATATCTAGTAACTAAATCCTTCGTTGGAATTATTAATAAAATTTAAATACAAAGAAAAAAAATTCAGTATATTATGAAGCTGCAAAATGGTACTAAAATTGTTCTCTGAATATTATTGATTGTGTTGAACATTTTTTTTAATGAAAATATTGTTTGAGGCCTACACTTATATAACAAATGATTGGTGACACGTTACTTAGAATATAAATTACATAAATACATAACATGCTATTATTGTATCTAAAAACAGAAACTAGCATTTTGATTTTAGGAACAAATTTAGATGACATCTTTTACTTCTTTCGGGAATTTAATTCCCCTAGAAGAGATATAAAGCGATCCGAGAAACACGCAAGACTTTAATTCATTTTTATCGGAAATATTTTCACATGATCGCGATTGCATCTTTAAAACCGCAGACATATTATTATGTCAGTTGGATAAATTATAACTAGATGTTAAACTTAATTTATATTTAATTTACTAGTATAGCTTCTAATCAATCCTTTTTTTTTTTAATGTTTTTTCAATAGATTTTAATGTTAAGCCTTATTTGGTCAACACTGCATAATTATGTAATTTTGTTTTCTTACAGAGTGGATTTCACTGGTCTGTCTACTCATTTAAAGAAATAAACTAAAAAAGGAAAAGAATATCTTAAAATTGGCATATAATGACTCAGATGAATAATGAGATTACCATAATATTAGCATAGGAGATTACCATGAAAGACAAAATTTTGGTTGGATTTATAAAAACAACTTGAAACTACTTTTATTTTAATATTTTATTTGGGGAACTTGAAGTTCTAAAAAATTAGTTCTCTTCACTTACTTCCAAAATCAGATAATCATAAGAAATGCATTAGAAAACTTTGAGTACGTAATTTCACGGCACTGGCCCATAACATAATAGGCTTGGAAAAAAGGAAAAAAAAGAAGAAGTTAATACGTCTAACAAATCATAAAATACAATTAAAAACTCGGGAAGGTAATTTATTCAGAAATGCCTTTTAATTAACAAATTGGACAAGAAATTTAAAAATGCTATAATTTTTAACAAAGAAGACATAGTAACAATATTGTTTTTACACTAATCCAAAAAGACAGCCAAGCTGCCAAGACCTTGTCACTGAAACTTGTATATGTTTAATGAATTTTTAATGTTGTTTGCCAAGCATACCATATGAAAATCAAGTCCAATTGCATGAACACTTTCTCTAGCAAGTGAAGTTGACTTTCATGTGCCACAGACCTTATACATAACAACATCATCAAGGAGGAAAACCTACAGCTTGCCTTAATAAATCAACAACTAGCATATATCACTTGTTCATCTTTTCTTGGGGGGTGTTTCAGAGATTATGTCCAATGCTTGATGGGTGAATCCATTATTTTCAAGGCCACTGATAAGAATCTTATAAGACACAACTTCTTGAGGACATTTTTTAAATATCTTGAAAGCTTCAACAATATTTCCCCCGACTGAGTAACATCTAATCCAAAATTTGAAGATGAAAGTACCATTGAAATAATGTCCAAATAACAATCCATAACAAATTTCAAAATGTCACTAAAAGAAAATTGATAGACATATATGGGTTTGCCTATAATCATATGTACGTCAATTCTGGCCATGTCAAAATTAGTAACAGTATTAGAATTACGTAAGATGGTTACCGAATAGATAGTTGAACTCGAAGTTTTAATTAGTCAATTTGAGTAGTATGGGAATACTATAAAAAAATTAATTCTAATTAACCACTAACATAGAGCTTTCCTCGAGAAAGTGGACTTTCACTCTCATTTGGCCTTCATACCGACTTTAGTGGAAGCTATAATGGAGATGGTGGAGGTGTCTGCATCCTCAAATCTGCCTTCACCGTTCATGATGTAATTGTCTCATCTTGTTAGACAAAATTTAGTACCACATTTATACTCACTAAAGTGTACGTAAATGAAAACGCTTCTCTAACTCACTCAGTTCTTTGGGTTCTCTTTTCAATCAAGATACAAATTTTTTGACAAGTTCTTCCATAAAACAAAGGACAAATGATTATGGCTCTCATGGTCTTACGCACCCTCCACTTTCATGATTGGAATCATCGTAACTAGCCCGATGATTGATATATATCAGCATTTTTTGTTTCATACATATTATAAGTGTGCCTTTTATTCCACATATATTATGAGATGACATTTTGCCAACATTTCTTAATGACTTTTGTCAAACTGAAAAGATGATAAAATGTTAATACCCTCACCTAAAAGTAGAACCTAGTGCATGCAAAAACAGCTCAATTATCTCAAACATATTCAGGACAGTGAACACCGGTCCGGCTAAAGTCGATGTTTGGCATACCACTGACATGAAACTATTTGGTCCGTAATGATAGTTCTTGTAGCTGCTGGGGATCCACCTCTGATGGAGACCTTGTGAGGATACACTGAGCGGTTGTTGTCTTTGGGAAAGCGATAACATCCCTGATGGAATTGGCGCCTGCCAACAACATAACCAGCCTATCCAACCCAAAAGCGATCCCCCCTGCATATGCAACATACCAACTGGTGAAACATATTCAAATGAATGTTCAACAATTTATTTTCAGGCTGACTAGTTGACCCGTCAATGTTTAGATATCAGCAGACCACATACTGAATCGGCGTTTTTTCGGGCCAATTTAGCATGCAAGTGATTCACTATTAACGCAAGGCAGGTATACATTTCTTACCATGAGGAGGAGCACCCATGTCCAAAGCCTCCAGTAGGTAGCCAAACTTTGCTTCAGCCTGTTGACAAAAATAGCATTACCCTTGTGTTTGAAAAGATGCAAATATGTTGTGAAAAAAAGGAACAATGTTCTGTAACCAGAGTAGATGCCAGGCCTTGAAACCATTAGGTTTCAAATCCTTCACATGAGGGTTCAAGTCTGAGGTTGGCAATTGAAGTCACCGGAACTCAGCAGGTATTGCCACCACCTCAGCAAAGTTGAACTGAAGTTTTGAATGAACATAACACAAATAATCAAACCACAAACTGAAAGAGAGCATATCAGTTCTGCAGTCCCATGTTGGGGTCCCAATCAAGCCACTACACGTTTATATGAGCAGAACCTATTCTCACAGCATATATAAAAATCATTCTTTATCCTGATGATAATTTCCCTCTAGTAGGCTGCCTCTAAACAAGGGTATGAATTGTCTCACAATGCACCATTATATAGTCAAAACCACCACTCACAGAACCCCTGGAGTTCACTAATGGACAGCAACATAAGCAAATATGACCATGGGACATGTAACTTCCCAGAGTTATATGATCTAGACTTCTCTGAACTTTTTGTAACAAGAAATACCCAATCGCGGCAACCAGCATATGCATAGAACATGCAGCCGAACCAAAGTAAAAGGCAGCTTAGTTTAAGAGTCTTCTGACCTGTTCAGGAGAGATGCCAACAATTTCCAAAACTTTTTGTTGGACCTCACGTTTATAAATTCTCAAACTTCCTCCACCAATCTGACACCACACAAATAGGCAACACCACATTTAATTGTCTTGAAGTTATTGTTAAAAAAGCTTTAAATTTTGCAGATGTCAGGATAAAATGAGTTACCTCAACTCCATTGTAAACCATATCATAAGCAAGGGCACGAGCAGACGAAAGATCATCCATGTCTTCTGGGTTTGGTGCAGTAAATGGATGATGCAGGGCCTGCAGAAGAATAACAAATCCATGTCAAACTATAGCATTTTTACTACTCAATTTTATCCATACAGCATATACCAATACATTTACTAATGACAACATAGAATTGTTATTAAAATGTCCAGAAACAGGAGAAGGCAAAATAGGCGTGGACAAACCCCAAGCAATATTTCCATGTAGCACATTGGACAAAACCAGAATAATGTTTCTTTTAAAAATGACATGTAAAGAATGTGGCAAATGAAAATCAAACAAGTATATAAATGCAGATGTGGAAATCACAGTAAAGAATAAGAGACAAACCTCAAGCCTTTGCTCTGGATCATTCCATTCGAACATTGGAAAATCAGTAACCCACAGAATTGAATGCTTGGACTGAATGTCGTGGAGGAAAAAGAATATAAAAATGTCAGCCATACCAGCAGACCAATAACCATATACATTTGACGGCTGTTCAGAACTTACATTATCAATTAAGCCCAACTCATGGGCTACAAACATTCTAAGCCGGTCTAGAGTTTTATTAACTGATGCAGGATGACCCACGGCAAACAGAATTAGATCACCCGGTCCTGCAGAGCATCGTATCAGCAACTGCTCTTTATTACTTGGACCCAAACTTGACACTAATGCTGGAATTCCCTCGACACCTCCTGTCGGAAATTTAAAACACATGTCATTATACAATGAAACCATAACTTCTTCACCTCAATAAAGGGAGAGGAGAAAAGTGATTTTCTTTTTACCAGCATCCAAGACCTTCAGGAAAGGCAAACCCTTTGCTCCAGATTTTATTGCTTCATTATATATATCACCTTTTTTAAGAGCCGTGTTTGAATAAGTTTTAGCACCAGAAGGTACACATAATACTTTGATAATTCCCCCACTTTTCAAGGAATCTGAGAAAACCCTGAAGGGAGACTCTAAGAAAAGATCAGATACCTGCAGGTCAATGAAAAAACTCCTTCACTAACACCCATGCAAAAGGAAAATTATAGCTAGAAAACTGAAAAACTAAAATTCCCTCATAATTCATAAGTGAAGGTAGATGATTACATCATTCAACTGAAGACTGAATCTAGTATCTGGCCTGTCTGAACCATATCGACTCATTGCTTCAGCATATGTTAGTCTTGGGAAAGGGTTTGGGAGCTGGACATCTTTAATCTCCAGAAATATCTGCAACAAACAAAAATTTCTAATCAACCCTTGTAATGTCTTATTAAAATGTATTCATCATAGCCTTTCATTTACAGTAGAAAACAAATGAAATCAAAATTCTCCAAAAAGTAAATACATCTATAAGCTTTAAAATACTTTGACCGTATAACTTATTGCCTAGAGTATAGAAAAACCACCAAACAAGTTTGAAGGTCAACTTGACACTACTAGTTCTGGTTTTGACTCTAAGTCCGGTTTTGAATCCAAGTCAAGACAAAGCTAACCTTTCTAATCAAATCTTCATTGAGCCTCAGCATGTCGTCCAAAGGAGTGAAAGCCAGTTCCATATCAAGCTGAGTGAACTCAGGTTGTCTATCTGCTCTTAAATCTTCATCCCTGAAACATCTGCAATGAAAATGGGTAAAAAAAGAAAAAAAAAAGAAAAGAAAAAATGAGATGTTGCTTTTATGAAGCTCGTGTAACCACTTTGGACTTATATATCATGAAAGCATCAATTATAAAGGAGTCAACTTCTTCTCTTTATATGAGTAAGCAAAATAACTACCTTGCTATTTGATAATATTTATCAAAACCTGAAACCATTAGCATCTGCTTAAAGAGCTGTGGACTTTGGGGCAAAGCATAGAATGTTCCAGGCTTCAAAACACACATTAGAATAGATTAGATCTGTGATCCATGAACAAAGTATACAAGTAACAGTAGCCATAAAGATAAATGATGATATATTTTTTAGCTATTGTCATATATTTGTTCCACAACAAACCATAAAATATGAACACTTTTGCAAATAGTAATTTCAGTGAATTTCATGATTCAAGTGCATAGACCTCAGAATAATAAAAATTTTCTGAGAACCTACTCTTTGTTGAATACTTGCATATAAATCTTACAAAACAACAATTACAGTCCACATACAACTGAGTAACGGACATAGGTAGACAGCACTTGTAATTTCACTAAAGTATCAACTTTCTGCATCTTTCTGAATAATAAGTACAAAGTTCAACTATAAATAACTCCCATGCAAAACAAAAAGGTAATTAGAGTAATTCTACTTCAAATTTGAGACTAAAATAGAAATTTCGGTTTTATTCTTTCCATTATCACCAATGCAGCAAGATTAATGTTGCTTGAATAACATAAACTCGTTCAATGGATATTTCTCAACAAGATAGAGCGTCTTTCTGTTGATCCCAGCTAGTCAGGATGTAATATCTTTTAATTTCAGTACAGTTGCATAGAGCTGTTTCAAAAGCAATAAAGAGAACGACACCTAGAGAAATCTGAAGTACCTGAACTCTTGAGGGTACCAAATAATCCCGGGCACCTTCTGGAGTAGACCTAGAGAGTACTGGAGTCTCGATCTACCTTAAAACCATGAAAAGGTCAGGATCAAAACAGAGAATGAATATTAAAAGCATGATGCAGATTTAAAGAAGACAACAATATATAAAATCTTCAGTGTATAATACCTCTACAAAACCATGTACATCTTCCAGATATCTCCGAATGAGTTTCACTACTTTATGTCGCAACAATATGTTATGATTCATTTGCTGCCGGCGTAAATCAAGGCAACGGTATCTATTACATGCATTTGTATAAAGTCAACCAGCGAAGGTAATGAAATTTACTAATCAATTCCTTGGAAGCAATAATAATATGACTTGGTGACACGAATTAGAAATATCTAACAAACCAATTACCTCAAACGGATCTCTTCTTTAACAAAATCCTTAGCATCATCTGCAGTAGTAACTAGGAAGGGCAACTTGGACCTCACGGAATTCAATACTTGAACATGCTCCGCAGCAACCTGACATATATTATGTTATCAACATATTTCAAAAAGCAACTACATAAGAAAACTGAATGGTTGAGATGGAAAAGAAATATGCCACCACCCTTAAACAGGATTGCAAAGTAGCTGGCCATACAAGAATCAAAGCAAAATACAGAAATGCCTTTTTTTTCTTCATAACCCAATTATTCGAGCATGTGATGCAACATTGCAATGCGGCCTAACAAAACTCAATAATATACCTCAACGAAGCCAGTTTTCATATTCTCATTAACAGCCTCACTTGGCCTAGACCGAACAATACCCTCCACAGCAACCACATACTCCAGCCTCAAATTATTCGCAGTGGAATGAGCTTCAGGAAAATCTTCCGGCAGTGTGGTAACCTTAACAAATTTTATAGCATAAACAAGTTTTTAATTTTGAAAAGAAAAACCACTAGAAGAACAAATTTTTAAATCGAGTAAAGTACCTGGACAATGCCAGTGTGGTCTCTGAGATTGAGAAAAGTGAGGCCACCGTGCACACGGTGTAGGGCGACCCACCCGCAGAGAGTGACCCGTTTGCCGACGTCATCTGGGGTCAATTCGCCGCAAAAGCGGGTGCGAGAAGCCCATTTGAGTGATTCCTTGAGAGGCGGAAGCGGTGGGTTTGAGGAGGAGGCTGCGGTGACGGCGGCGTTTGTAGTTTCGGCAGAAGCAGAGACAGAGAAAGCAGCAACAGAAGCTGTGTTATTGATGTTGTTGTTGTTGGTGTTTTTTGAAAGTGTTTTAATTGTTGTGGGTTTAATAAGAAATAAGGAAGATAGAGTTCTGGTGGAGCGAAAAGAGATGAAAGGGAGAGATTTGATAAGAAGAGACATCGCCGCTTCGCTTACTTACTGTAACAGGGTTTAAGACTTAAGTTAGAGATGAGTTGGGTTCTTGTTCTCCACCCCTTTTTTGTTTTTTTTTTTTTGTTTTTGGTTGCAATTACTGATTCTGTTTTGTTGTGTGTATCACAAGGCTCTCTCGTTATTTACACGTTGGAAAATAACGAGAGCCTTATATTTATTTTTTAAAAGAAAATTTTGTATGTTTTCATCGATATGCCTAAAAATAAATCTAATATTAAAATAAGCTTCATAATTTTAAACTTCGGCATCTATACTTTTCAATTTTGGCAAATAGCTCTCTACGATCGAGCCACCCCAATCATTTTCATTTTCTCATGGTTGTTCTGGTTCATAAGCTTTAGATCTTGTGAATGCTGGTTGATTCAATGATAGAAAAAATATATTTTTGATATGATATTTTTTTAAATTGAAAATGCTTTCAAATGGTAAATGAAAACAAAAAATAATAAAAATAAATTTAGTTGTTTGTCTGAAAGAATGAAAAATAATGAAAAATCATTTGGCATAATATTTTGTAAAACACATTTTTGAACTATATATTATTCAATATATTTTTTATTAGTCTATTATAATTATTTATTATTATTTTAAAAAATAAAATGCAAATGAACCCACCTACAACTAGGCATTTCAAATTTACATTCAACAAAATACTATAAAAAGGTAAAGTACAAATTATTTTTGTATTCACATATACCTAATTATTTGCATGTCTGTAACAATGGTCATTAGTTAAAACATTAAAGAGAAAGGGAAAAAAAAATTATTACACGTGACACAAGTAAATCACGCCATACTACTTCTAAATTAATTTTAATTACATTAATTTAAGTAGTATTTGTTTTTTTGTCTGAAATATAAATGGGTCTGAATTTTTCTAAAGTCTGAATGGGTCTGAATACGAAAATCTAAATAACATATTTATTTTTTTTAAATATCTGAATATAAATGGCATATTTTTTGTTTTTATAATAAAAAAATCTTAAACTTGGTTATTTGATATTTATATCCTTGTAAATTAAAACAAAAAAAAGAGGAATATATTTTATAGTTTAGGAAATAAATTATTTTACAGAGATATTTTTGAAATATAATATTTACTTATCATTTAGACATTTTCCCATTTAAATAAAAGTCACAAAAGTTTATTTTTTTATTTAGATGTAAATGTCTGAAAATCAGACATAAGTTCTAAAAAACAAACAAACAAATTTTAGAAATTGTCTGAAATTAATAAAATTTCAGATTTCAGACATTTAACAAATAACCTCTTAATCTTTGCTTTTGATCAAATAAAATAAATTTACGATTATTACTATATATTATTTTTATAATTTAATAATTAAAAGTATTGTATAAATTATTTTTATATATGAAAATATTTTAAAAGGGAGCTTGCAGGGAGAAGGATATGATTTTAATAAAGAAAGAAAGAAAATTAAATGAGATTTAGGTAGTGTTTACTTTCTGGAATGAGAGTGTGGAGTACGGATTCCTCCAACTTTATTGTTTACTTGTCATTTTAAAGGGAGGAGTGAGATTCCCACTTCTTGGGTCCCACCTAATTTTAGAGTGAGGAGTGGGATTCCCACTCCCATGGGGGAGGTGGGAGTGGGAAATAAATAAATAATTAAAATTTAATAAAATAAATAATATTATATTTATTTAAAATAATAATTATAAACATATTTATTTTATTAAATTTAATAAAATAAAAATAAATTAATATTATATTTTTTTATTTAATATTATTATATTATTTTATAAATTAAATTTATTAAAAATAATAATATTAAACATTAATTTTATACTATATTATCAATAATAATGTTCATTTATGTTGCTATTATTAATAATTTTTATTCACATAATTTAAATTAAAATTAATATAAAAATTCTCATTTACATATTTAAGAATATTAATAATTATTATTAATTTACAAATATAATAAAATATTTATTTTATTTTCTAAATATATTTTTATTAATTTTTTAATTAAAATTTATAATTTTTTAAATAATGATAAAATTGTAATTTAAAACTATTTACTCTCAATTTAAGACAATGTAAACCCATAAATTAAATTCTGGTTTCAATTCTATTCTCCCATTCCAATGTAAGTAAACAAGCTACTCACACTTCCACTTCCACTCCCAGTCCACACTCTCAATCTCAAGATTCTCACTTCTTAAAATTCCTATTCTAATTCAAAATGTAAGGAAGGCAAGTCACTGGCACACCTCTCTCATTTTTCCATTATTCCCTTAAAGTTGGAGAACTTTTCTTTACAAATGACAGGGAATGAAAATTTATTTTCTTTGTTTTCAATTTACTATTACAAATTTGTCTATCAAACATATTTTCTTAATTATTGTTCTTGAAAAGTAAAAAAATATTGAGTAAAAAATATTACCAAACACACTCTTAATGTTTCATTCTCTCTCACATGAATGAAAAAATAATTTAATCTATATAATAAACACTTTTATAATAAAATAATTTATTAAAATAAAAAAATTTAAATAATTTTTAGATTACAAATAATCTTAACATATTATTAAATTCCTAATCTAATACAAATAGATCACCAACGGCTAGATACTCTTTCATCAAATCTGAACCTTCCAAACCAGGACATTATCCAACGGCTGCAAACCTCTTGAGTTTTCATCTATTTTAGTTCCAACGGTCAAAAGCCTACCATTTTAAATCTTCCCAACATAGAAAACTAGCCGTTACCATTTCCTTTCTCTCTCTTCATTCTCATCAAGATCTTTCAAGATTGTATTTTGGTTCAAAGCTTTCATTTTCTTTCCATATTTTGACAAAATCACCAACCCAGAAAACTTGAAATCTCTGAGAAATCAAAAATTTCATGGCCACAACAAACAAGCTTTCTTCTTCTTGTTCATCAATATCATCAATGAAACCAAACCCTAGCCCGAGAAACTCAGAAAGTAAAGATCCCATGAGAAGGAGCTTTAGTGGGAATCCGTTTCCGAAGCCATCATCGATTTTAGCTAATTCCAGAGGCGGGTTTAATCCTAACACTCCTGCTAACAGCCCTTCAGGTTCAGTTTCCAATATTTTCACCTTTTTCTTGTTTATTGTGTGTGCTTTTGGTATCAAAGATGTCTTTTTTTTGTTTGGTTCCAAGAAAATTGAGGGTATTAGAAAGAAAATGGATGTATCACATGTTTACGTTTGTGGGTTCTAAAAAGAATGAACTGAAATACTTTAGTCAATGCTCATTGGAAAAAGAGTTGATTGTGGGCAGTTAAGTGGGTTCTGTTTTGTGTTCATGGAAAATGGTTACCGGTAAAAATTTTCCTTGAATTATTATGTATGTAAGGATAGATACTTTATTGTGAAATTAGACAATTGACACTCAGATTAAAAAAAAAATAAAAAGAATCTTTTCCTTTTACACATTTTGAAAAGGGAAATAAAATGGATGTTATTATATGTTTCTGTTTGTGGATTCTAAAGGATGAACTGAAATGCTTAATCAATGTTCATTTGTTAACACTTTCTCTGTTTGTGAAAATGGAAAATGCGTACGGGGAAAAATTTCTTGGATAATTGAAATTTGTCTAAATTAATAATGTATTTGTACTTGAGAGTAAAGAAAGAATCTTTTTTCCTTTTACACACCTAGATACGGATCGTTTATGTAGAACTCAAATAGCACAAGTTTCTGTTTGTATATAGAGTTATTTTCTTCATGTTTTACTTGGCTTTCTTGACAAACAAACATACTAGATCATCTTTTTGGTTTATGGGTTCTGAGTTATACTCATTCTTGTTGTTTGAAGAGATGCAGATTTTCCTAGAAGAAGCTCATTTGGCAGAGAAAATTCAAGCTCTATGGGTGATTACGAGGACAAAGAGAACAGCAATATCTCAAGTTTAAGACCCGGAAGAGTCCACTCTCCAGCTTCTGTTTCCAAGGGTACTAAGAATTTCATGTCACCTACAATTTCTGCAGCTTCAAAGTTCACTACATCACCAAGAAAGAAAATCTTGGTTGAGAGAAATGAGCCACTTCGATCTCCGGCTTCATCCTCTGAAGCAAAAAGCCAAGTAATGGAAGGCAACATTGTGAAGCCGGAGATCACCTCTATTAAAAAGAAGACCGTTTCATTTTCTGATGCTATAAGTAGGCTAATTGAAGATGATTTACCAAAGCCAGAGAGGGGGTTGGATGAGAAGAAGATTGAGACTTCACATGACTCAACGATCGCTGATATGGGTCACAATGAAGTTTTGGAAAGTGGTTCAGGTTTTGATTCTGAGCTGCCTTTAGATTTGAAAAATGATGTTGGTTCTTCATGGGGGCATGTTACTGATAAGGATTGTGTTAATCTTGATCCAACATTCAAGACAAGTCCTATAACCTCTTGGTCAACAACAAGTCCTGTGTTGGCACCACTTGATTCGGATCCTTTGGTGCCACCTTATGATCCTAAAACCAATTACCTGTCACCCAGACCTCAGTTTCTCCACTATAAGCCAAACCCAAGGATTGAGGACATTGATGGTAAGCGGCTCGAGGAGCGTCTTATTTCAGAAAACTTGTCAGACAGTGAAGTTAGTGAAAATCTGTCTCTGTCTGAGGATTCACAGAAAGAATCTGAGCATTCTTCAGATGAAACGGTTAAAGAAGGAGAAGAATCAGTAGAAGACGAGGAAGAGACCAGTCCAATCCCCATTAGTACCCACAAACCGAAGTCAAAGTTCTTTACAAGAACAATTGTTGTTGCCATCTTTTTAGCTCTGTTGTTTGTTTGTTTATCTACTTCGGTTACTGATTCAACAGTTACCGATCTATCTATGCTAAAAGATGTAACCCTCTCAAACCTGTATTTCCCAACTGAAATCACTGAATTTGCCCAAGTGAACTTTGAGGATCTGGTACGGAAATCTTGGTTGTGGGCTAGCGATTATTTCACTTACATTTGCAATCTCATTTTTGAATTGAGAGGAATGCATAAACTGGGACCTTTGCAATATGGTAATCTGACTTCTTTGCTGGAGCAGAATCGCATGGTTGATGGCTACCTGAAGTTTGGTTACATGGATGCTGTTGCTGAAATTAAGTATCAAGAGTATATGCTGGCACCTGTAAAGGACAAAGATGTGAAAGCTGAACCATTGGAAGGGAGTCATAGAGAGACTGAAGCCAATGAGGAGGAGATTGGAGAGATTCCAAAAGAAGATGATGGTGCAGATTTTGAAGAGCAATTGCATCAAGACATTGATAAAGTACGTGATAACATTGATGAGGTTGTAGAAGATCCTACTGAACCAGAATCCGAAGAGGCATGCTTACCAGCTCAAGTGGTCAAAACTGCCAATTCAGGAGCTGAGATTGAAGAGGATCCACAAGAAGATAACAGTGCAGAATTAGAAGAGCAAGTGCATCAAGACATTGGTGGAGCACATGACGACAATGAAGAAGTTGTAGAAGATCACATTGAACCAGAATCAGAAGAGGTATGCTTAACCCCACCAGCTGAAGTGATCGAAAATGTCAATTCAGAAGCCAAGCAGAATGAAGAAACAACAGTTCATTCTGATGTTAACCATGATATCAAGCCACAAAGTAACATAGATATTGGACTTGGGTTTACCTCTCTTGTGCTGCTAAATCTGCTTGCAGTGACGGCTTTCTTCGTCCATACAAAGAAATCAAAAATCACAACTCCAAATGCAACAAGTCCTGCGGTTGTTCAATCTGTGGTGACCAAGAAATTGGATTCCAGCCCAATTTCAGTTGCCGTGGAGCATACTTTGCCGGGGAATCTAGCTTCTAGGAGCTGGCAGACAGAGGCTGATAATATGATGTTAGGAGAGTCGTGCCCATCAGAAATGAGCAGCTTCAAGAGTTCATCACACAGCAAAGGACTCAAAGCCTCAAGTGAAGCTCAAAGCCAAGAAAGGAAGTCACGAAGAAGCTATAGAAGAGAGTCTCTTGCTTCATCAGATATCTCTTTGAGTTCTTACTCTTATGGTAGCTTTACTACGTATGAGAAGCTCCCCAGCAAGCATGTAAGTGTCTTTGCCATGATTAGAATAACGTACTTACAATTTCAACAACTCGAAAACTGCTTCTTATGTGTTTTGTTGCTGCTTTTTTGGTTTTTGAAGGGACATGGAGATGATGAGGTTGTAACTCCTGTTCGACGTTCAAGCAGGATCAGGAAACAAGTTACTTCTCCGTGACAACCAGAAAAGTCACCGGTCACTGTTTCTTTGCATTGTGCAGCTTTACAATGCTAATGTAACTGAACCACCACTATCTAGTTGCTGACCGAGTTTAGTTTAGCATGATTGATTGATTGGTTGTAATCTGAACCCTTGTGTGATCTAATTCTGTTTGTCAAGTCAAATCTTATGATGATTCTTATTTCAATCTACTTTGATATCTTCCATGAACTAATGGCAACAGGTGATGCATGCAGTTGAGTCAGACTCTTTGGCTTATTTGCTTATAATTGGTGCGACAATAGTATATATCATTTTATCTGAAAGAATTTTGAAGTTTCCTTAGTTGGCCATAAGCCCATGAAATTGCGAATAAAAAATTCAACAAATGTGGGTGCAGTTTGTAAATTGCAATATTCAAATAATAGAGACTGCTGAACGGAGATTTGGCCATAATTAGGATTGAGCCAGCCGGACAGTTTTTGTTGAGCTGCTAGCTGCTTAATTTTTTATCTCTTCGATAATTTGAACTAAAATTTTGACATCTTATTGAATGTTCTGTCGTAATCTTATGTTTAGTGTAAAAATGGAACAGGACAGTTGAAAGGAGTAAGCACATGCTCCGTCCGAAGCACAGGGCAGCTGTCCCAAACATACCCTTGTATGTGATGGTTGCTGTTCAGATTAACGCAGCAATCTCTGTCATTCTAAATTGAAGATGCAAATCATAGATCTTGCCAATTTCTTACAAAGAATTGATTCAAAAGTTGCAATTTAATTTCTGATACATTATCATTCTGCAGGTTGAGATCCCCCCTAGTTTATTTGCCTTGTCCTTTGAGAATTGTAAGCTTTCAAATGCAATCATGGACACGGCACACTCTTTGGCCTGTCAGCCAGCACCAAGGTAACTATAAAGCCATCCAAATAACCAAACAGGAAAAGATATGGATACCTTTCCCAAAGATAATAATAAGAAGAAGATAAAGGAGGAGGAGGAGGGGCAAAAAAGAAAGAGAAAAGGTATGGCTGAAATTGTATCCTTTCGTTCATCTCAAGGGACAAAATGTGAGGATTTGCAGAGTACCGTTTTTGCTTTCACAAAAGACTGTTCGTTTGCATGTATCCCTTGGTTCCGGACCCTCTTGGGGTCCGTAATCCGATTCCATTATAAGTCTAATCTAATCAAAAGACAAAACAATTCGCAATGTTCGGCAAATTTAAAATGAAATGGATCCATGATTCCAAGCACCGGGAGCAAGAGTTTCTTGTGGGTCAGCATGTATATTAGAAGCTGCAACCTTACAAACGGTTGTCTATTTCAACATCTTGTTTATTTTTACATCCAGCGTTTGATGTGTCTTTTAAAGAAGAAAATGGAAGAAGGCCCGCCTGTACTACCCAGTCTTCGTGAGCTGAATTTTGAAGACAATAGCTTCTTTCCAATTCTACAAGCTGTTTTCGAAAGAAGAAAACACCTGACGAATTTTCAGTAAAATTGTTTGAACTCGCAGGCCTGGTCCCTCGAAGAACCAGAAAATTTGCTTATAATTGTGTTTGTTTAGGTTATGGTATCAGAATCCCTTTTAGTAAAGTACTTATTATCCTTAAACCTTCAATTTTTTTTATTTAAGATTGTCTGCTTTCATGCATTTTCTAGAGATTTACTGATTTTGTGTCATTTGTATTATGGTCTGCTAATCAATCAATTCTCTCGTGATCTGAGTTCTATTGAGTTTTTAAAATTTTTTATTATATGTCTTTTAGTAGTAATGTATGAATACGATTTAATTTCTTTTATTTTTTTATTTATTAACTACCAACTAACAATTGAATTATTTACTCAAAATATGATCAGATCATGGGAGAATTCTCATCCTATTTTTTTTAGGATTAATGAACTTGAGTACTAAAATGACACGTTATTATTCGGTGTCTCTCTTGAATTTTCATTTTTATCCTTTTTCTTTTGATGATTTGGATGAGAAAGAATGCTATGCCCGGCGCTGAGGAAAGTAAGTTACATGCTTTGCATCGTATTGCATATGATGGTGTCACAATTTTGGTGGACTGCTGTCATTTTTTATATTGCTGTTTGGTTTAATAAATCCCCATCCTAAAACTAAATCCTATATCATTGAGTTGCTCCAATTGTGCCTAATTCACGCTTCTTTTTTTTTTTTCATGGAACAGTATAATAATTCTCTTCTCTTTGGAAAATCATATTGCTATAAACAGATCAAATTCAGATTCGAAGATATTGATCTATTTATTTGTTTAGAATTCATTTAATAAATGGGTTGTAAACTATTTTAATACAATTCATTCATTTAAAATTCGTTTATTATTCATTTAGTTAAATTTATTTTTAAAAAATTTAAAAACTTGAAGTCTAATATAGTAAATTACCAATACAATAATACAAAGTATATGCGTGTGTATACCTAATGTTTGGCAAGCTCACTTAGATTAGATTGAGTGGACTAAATTTAAATTTAGTCCTATAATTATATGAGTAGTTATCCTATTCTCACATGGATTTAAGGAGGATTAAATTTAGCAATGTTTGTCCTCTTATGATTTCTTTTTACTTGTTTATTTATTTATTGTTATTAATTAATTTTTTTTATTTATTTATTTTTATTCACGATTCCATAAAAATGAAGTAATGTATTTTTTTAGTTTACTTATGACATCTTCTTTCATTTATTTATTTGCACTAGTATTTAATGTTAAACTAATTAATTAATAGTATAATTTTTGTATTAACAAAATAATTATTAAGAGACATCCCATTTATCATTTGAATATTATGTTAAACATTAGCATTTGATAAATAAATAATTTCATATTTAATTGTTTTAATAATATTTTATTTAATAAGCAAAATATACATCATATATAAAAACATATAATTTGAATAAATTTCATTGTTCTAGTTAATTTCACTAATATTTAATTTAATATAGTCTGATTTGATATCAATATGATATTATACTAAGTATATTACAATATTATATATAATTCATCTTAATTGAATCTAATCTAATACTTCTTATAATCAAATCTAATATCGGCTCCCCCCAGTCGGCCTTGCAGGCACCACGTACATTTTTTTTTGTTAATATTCTCACAGCCGTTGGATTTCTGACTCGTAGTCCGACGAATGACATAATTTGGCTGTTACCTACAGTTTTCTGCAAGGGAGCCGCGCCCCACTAAACTAACTAAAGCTTGAGGGAGAGTGCCCCGTAATTATCACGCGTACTCATAACTCATAAACGCCAACTGCACTCTCAAAATTTCCACAACAATCAGTGAAAATATTTTCTATTCATCAATGTCTTAAGATAAAAGAGAGAGGATCTGATTCTTATAAAATAGTGTCTTCAACAAATTGAGAGAATTTAGGGTGTAAGGAGTTGAGAGGACGGCCAATCAATGGCCTCCACGTCGCAGTCGTTGCGCTACATCGGGCCTCCAGCGCCCGGCGCTGGCGGCGGTATCTTGGATGCGCTTAATAGAATCCTTGCTGACCTCTGCACTCATGGCAACCCTAAGGTATATGATCTTTTCTGTTTGTTTTCCTAGAAAATGACTGAAAATGTTGAATTTTGGTTTTTGTTAGTAGCGGTGCTGCCACTGCAGGTTTGTAGAGGTTCTCTTAAAAGTCAGTTTAGTTGATCACGGAAGTAGAGTTAAATTCGTTGATTTGGTTTTGTCTAAGTTCCAGTTTCGTAGTTGAAAACTGCTACACTCATGGTAACCCTAAGGTATATGATATTTTCTGTTTGTTTTTGGAGAAAATTGCGGAAAATGTAGAAGTTTGGTTGTTTTGGTGGTACTGGCCCTGGAGGCTAGTAGGTGTATCTTAAAGTCAGTTCAGTTGATGTGAAAAAGGAGAAGTCAAATTAGTTGATTTATTTCTTCCCAGTTTTAGCCAGGTAGTTGAAAATTAAATACTTGTAGTAGAATTTTGCCATACGTTTTAATATAACCATTTAGGAGAAGGAGAGAGAAAGAAAATGTAAAATTAGTTTATCTTTTTCAGTTTTTTTTTTCCTGAGAAAATTCCGGAAATGAAAGAAGATGTTGAATTAGGCTTCAATTTTCATGTCTTTGTACTGAAATTAACTTCTGGTTAGTGATACTGAAGCTAGTACTTGAAAATCATTTCGGTTAACAATTGCTTAGAAAATGAAAAGAAAAAGCAGTAAAATTTGTTGATTTTGCTGTCGTTGGCGGATTCTTTTGTTGTCTTAAACTTTATATTTTGATAGTAAACAACAACATTTTAAGCAGTATATCATCACTCTGCTTATAGTTTGTTATTTTCTATCATTTTATAGGAGGGTGCTTCATTAGCTTTAAGGAAACATATAGAAGAACAAGCACGTGATCTCGGTGGAGAAGCTTTTTCACGATTTATGGATCAATTATATGATAGAATTTCTGGACTATTAGAAAGCAATGATTTTGCTGAAAATTTGGGGGCTTTAAGGGCCATTGATGAGTTAATTGATGTGGCACTTGGTGAAAACGCCTCCAAGGTTTCAAAGTTCTCTAATTATATGAGGACTGTGTTCGAGGTGAAGCGTGATCGTGAGATTTTGGTTCTTGCTAGTAAAGTTCTTGGTCATCTAGCGAGGGCAGGTGGTGCGATGACTGCTGATGAAGTGGAATTTCAGGTTTGTTGTTCTGTGTTTTTTTTGGGGTTGTTATGTATGGTTTCTGTACAAGTACCACAGAATGAACAGTGTTAATTGGTTGCAGGTGAAAATGGCACTGGATTGGCTTCGTGGGGATAGAGTAGAGTATCGACGTTTTGCTGCTGTCTTGATCTTGAAAGTAAGTATGGGCATTTTTTGGCCTGCTGTTGCTCACAATAACTGCATGTTTTCTGTGTTTTTTCTTTTAATTTTTTTTCTTATTGGATGTCTATAGGGAATAGATGGTAACTTAGCATGTGAAATTTGTCAACATATAAGTTATGTGAATTAGATGTGAACATGGCGTGCAAAAATTTTTTTATGTAGAAAATGATGTGTTCTTAGTCCAAATTTTTTTCATAATCAGGAATTTTAGTTTTTCTTTTTATTGAAACTCTTATGTAATTATTGTAATTATCTTGCTTACCAAGGATATATCTTTTTTGACTCTTATTCGTGAAGGAAATGGCAGAGAATGCTTCAACCGTGTTCAATGTTCACGTAGCTGAATTTGTAGACGCAATCTGGGTTGCATTGAGGGATCCAACTTTGGCTGTTAGAGAGCGGGCTGTAGAGGCATTGCGCGCTTGCCTTCGGGTTATTGAAAAGCGTGAGACACGTTGGCGTGTGCAGTGGTTAGTTACGTATCTTTGAAATTTTTAATTAGATAGCAGTGGGTGCGTCTTCGTGCTTTGGGCTTCAGTGTCTTTGAGATAGGGTGTTATAGTTGGCATAGCAACGTGTAGGGATATTTGAGTATACTTTTGTATAGCACAAAAAGATTCTGTTTTTTGTTTGCTCAGTGGACAACTGGTCCACTATCTGTTTTAATTTTTCATCATCAATGCAATTTTCAGGTTCATATAAAAAAAAAAAGTAAAATTTGAAGGTGAAAACTTTGTTTTTAGTGAGTAAAAGGAAACAGGTATAGAGAAAATGCAAAACTCTGCTTTAAAGTGTTATAGTATTGCAGTGAGATACATGCTGTGAATTGAGTTGAAGTTCCATTTACCACGTGAAATTTTGCCTTATTTGATCACCTTTACTGTGTTCTTTGACTGTTACGATACCCCACTCTCCATGCACATAGATAGAGAAATGAGACTGAATGTTCAACATTGTCTCCATTGGAGCTAGCAAAAAATTATTTGGAAATAGAATGATCTTATTTGATTCTATTTCATAATTCTTCTCCATTAACTGGTTCATTCTTATTTTCAACTACCCGTAGAGTTCCATTGCTCACTAGACTTAGCTTAATTTAATTATCATTTCTTTGTGCTTGAATAATGACAGCATTTTAAACACATTGAAAAAGCTTTCAGTGTTCTTGTTGTTTTCACTGTTTTTTGAGGGAAATAAGACCAGTTATAATCTTTGTGACAGGTATTATCGTATGTTTGAGGCTACTCAAGATGGGCTAGGTAGAAATGCTCCAGTACACAGCATCCATGGCTCTTTACTTGCGGTTGGGGAGCTCTTGAGGTAGGTAGAGATACGTGTAATGCAAAACCTTTTTTGGCTGGTGAAGCTGTTTCCTTTTCTAGTTTGAGTAGATTTTCTGTGAAAAAAGTTGATTGCCTCGTTTCCAAATTTACCAGTTGTTTCTCTTTTCTTGTGATTGCTATGATTACCTCTTGCCATTGCTATGGTGTTAATTGCCAAGTTGAAGTGAATATGGTAGTCAAAGAAAGCAAACTTTGAAGAGGATTTTGTGGTCACCTGTGTGAGCTACTGTAGCCTTTAAGTTTCTTATGCTTTGATTGAACTATAAGCATCCCCCGAATCGGTCCATGTTTTCTGTTTAGGAAAAAATTAGTTGGCTACTTGATGCTACTTCTGTTTTTGTTTCTCTAATCTTACAAAAGTTTGCTGTTGTGGGAAATGGATTCAATTAGCGAAGCCAATACCAAAACATAAAACTGGCTGCTAAAACCAAGAGTTTGAAAACTTTTCTTTGCTTGCTGTGGTGTCTTGGGAATATATGTTTGTATCTGTGTGTCTGCTTGTTTGATTCATATGGTGCTTTGGAATAGACAGACGTTTGAGACATACATGGGCTTATTTATTTATTTATTTTTTAACATTTCGATGTAGCTTATTCTCATTCATTATCTGTTAATGCATTTCCTGAAGAGGTCTGACTTTTAGCGTGAGGGCATTATATCCCTTCATCAAAACTGTTCAGATTTTGCTAAATAATTATTGCATATATAAAGATATAACAATCTGGCTGTCATCAGCACTGTTTTCTTTAATTATTTTAAGTGTTTGTTGTGGGTAATATTGAAATGTTATCTGGACAGAAATACGGGAGAGTTCATGATGTCAAGGTATAGAGAAGTCGCTGAGATTGTTCTGAGATACTTAGAGCACCGGGATCGGCTTGTTCGCCTTAGCATAACTTCACTGCTACCTCGTATTGCCCATTTCTTGCGAGATCGATTTGTTACAAACTACTTAAAGGTTTGTGGAATTTGCTCCATTTTTAATGATAAAGTTGTTGCTGGTATGGAGGAAATTTTGGATGAAATCATCATTATTTATATAACATTTATTTTCACAATAATGCGCATGGAATTGTGATATCTTGCAGATATGCATGAATCACATTCTCACGGTTCTGCGAATACCAGCTGAACGTGACAGCGGGTTCATTGCCCTTGGGGAGATGGCTGGTGCTTTGGATGGGGAACTTTTCCACTATTTGCCAACAATTACATCTCATTTACGTGAAGCTGTAAGACACGGAGGAAGTTGGCTGTATTAAGTCACATAACTTTGATTTGTCATATTATCTCATGGTTGCAATTTATTGAGCTATGCTGTTTCATTTGCTAGGAAACTAGATTTCTGATTGTTGGAATATTTACATGTAGATTGCTCCACGTAGGGGTAAACCCTCTCTAGAGGCATTGGCTTGTGTTGGAAACATTGCAAGAGCCATGGGTCCTGTGATGGAGCCTCATGTTCGTGGTCTTTTGGATATTATGTTTTCTGCTGGTCTTTCCACCACACTTGTTGATGCTCTTGAACAAATCACTGTCAGGTACAACTTTGGGCATCCCTCTACTTCTCGTTGAGATTTTTTTCCCCCAGGTTGATTGTATGATTTAAGAATTTAGACCTTCCCTGACATTGATTTCTGTTTCAGTATTCCTTCGTTGCTGCCAACTATCCAAGATCGGCTGCTAGATAGCATTTCATTTGTTCTGTCGAAATCCCATTATTCGCAGGCAAGGCCGGCTGCTACTCCCATTCGAGGAAATGTGATGAATATCCCTCAGCAAGTTTCAGACCTTAATGGTTCAGCTCTAGTGCAACTTGCTTTGCAGACTCTTGCTCGCTTTAATTTCAAGGTTTCTATACAGATAATCTTTAATATGAAACCTATGTTAACCTCAAATTTACTCTGAAGCTATTATATTGTCCAGGGCCATGATCTTCTTGAGTTTGCTAGAGATTCAGTTGTACTATATTTGGATGACGAGGATAAAGCCACACGGAAAGATGCAGCTTTATGTTGTTGCAAATTAGTTGCAAATTCTTTCTCTGGTGTAATATGTACACAGTTTGGTGCTAGTAGGTCTAATCGAACTGGGGGGAAGCGACGCCGTCTTATAGAAGAGGTCTGATTATAGAAAATTGGGTGTTTTATGTTATTTTTAAATGTTACAAAGTGTGTATCCTTCTTGGTTATAAGTGAGTGCAGTTGTCTGTTGTTTCTCTTTGTTTCTCATATGTTGGACTTCTGCAGCTTGTGGAGAAGCTTCTCATTGCAGCCGTTGCTGATGCTGATGTTACCGTTCGCCATTCTATCTTTTCCTCACTATATGGCAACAGAGGTTTTGATGATTTTTTAGCACAAGCTGATTGTCTGAGTGCAATTTTTGCTGCTTTAAATGATGAGGTACGGTTTCAACTGGTTTGATTTGCAATATTCTATCAGATTGACCTTTTAACTTCTATGTTTGAAGCCAATTATCTAATTACAATAACTATTTTAACTTTATTTGGTCAAGAAATCTGCCTGAAAGTTGTTTTAGGCTTCAGGATGCAGTCTGTGTATGGCTTCATTGTTGTCATGCAGCTTGTTTCCCTTTTTCTTTTTGATAAGAAGTAAAATTCCTCAGAATGCTATGCAAACAAAACTATATTAAAGTGAACAATACAAGGTAGCAAGGAAGGAAAAAATTAAATTGCTGAAAGGAAAGCTTCCAGAATTTCCTCAGAATGCTGTTGAAACCTAAGCCCATGGAGAAGTGAATACATTTTTCTTCTCCTAAGTATTTCAAACCTCTTTTTTTTTTTTGGGTTGAAAAATTGGACTCTTTCTGTCAGTTTAAACAATCCATAGCAATGGTTTTATTGCATATCTCATTCAAACTATCTGTAGAATATCACCTCCTTCTGTTCCAAAGGCCTTCAAAATCTGTGCTAAGCTAATTGAGGAACAAACCAAAGTAGCTCAACTAAGCATTAATTTTTACTCCAAACTGCAATCCAAATTGGTATCCTCAAACGAACAATGGATAGACTCCATTTTCTTGTATAGAATACATCATTGAGGATTTGAACTTAACATTGGCCATGTCGTAGCATAGTTATGTGTGTTTAAGAAAATGCTTAAATTGTTATTTTGCACTTGGTGGGGTTAGCCTTTCTAGTGGCAATGTGAATTGAGACAATTACCTTATGTTCTCCTTACCAGTGAAATCTGCACCATGAACAATCTGGTTATCTGTAAGGTATTTTTTTACTTTTTCATTTGTCTATAATTTTTTATTTTAAATTTAAAGAGAAAATAAGAAAACTTTACTAATTATATTGAAAAAGAAAGGGGAAAAAAAGAAAAATTTACTAATTGAATGGAGATAAGAGGTTTACAACTGATTAGAATCTTTGAAACAAGTGAATTAGTGGATTTAACCGTTGTTTTTAAAGTGCATACTTACAGAAAAAAGTCATGTGAAATTCAGTCTAATAAAAATTCCAATCATAAGTGTGTTTACTAGAACTAGATTGATCATTTAGTTTTGCTCTGAAATGAACTAAAAATAAACATTCCAATCTTTTCCCTAAAATTTTTCATGACTGTAACTTGTTTGAAATCACCCATAAACACTGTCTTTTGTGATGTTACTGTACCTTAAAGGACTCTTTTCCAATGGTCTTACCACTCGAACTTTTATTTTGGTTAATCTTCGCTAGAGTTGTATATATTTATGTGCAATTAGACATGCTTGAAGAACTATATATGCGTGTTTTTGTGTTTGGAGTTTCTTTCCCGTGCATCCAAGTTGCTACGTTGTTCTACTCGTATGAAACTGTTTTGCAAATTGTCAATATTTCTTCTGAATATTTACATGCTGCAATATGATATTTCCTCCCATTAAATCTTAGAATTTTTTTGTCTTGTCTTTTGAGAGTATCTGAATGTTTCTGTTGCATCAGGATTTTGATGTTCGAGAGTATGCAATCTCTCTGGCTGGGAGGTTATCAGAAAAAAATCCAGCATATGTTCTTCCTGCACTTCGTCGCCATCTTATTCAGTTGTTGACATATTTAGAGCAGAGGTGATTTTCGAAGGGTTATAGAACTGTGAAAGATTAACAGTTATCGATAGTAATTGGTTGAAATTTTTAGTTGTGTGTGTATGTGAGTCAGGGTTAGATGAAAGAACATCTTTTGCTGTAAGTTTATACTTTATGGTGTCAAATATTGATGAATGTTGCAATGTCAGCAGTGCAGATAATAAATGCAGAGAAGAAAGTGCAAAGCTACTTGGTTGTTTAATACGGAACTGTGAAAGATTAATACGTCCATACATTGCTCCAATACACAAGGTATGCTTATTTATGTGTTGATTTTAACATTTGTCCAGTTCTGTTCCTTCTGATTAGAAGTTTTTTCATTTCTGCCTTCTCTCATGTGGTGATTTGATTTTTCAGGCTCTCGTAGCAAGACTTCGTGAGGGCACTGGGGTCAATGCCAATAATGGTATTATTAGTGGAGTTCTTGTAACTGTGGGAGATCTTGCTAGAGTGGTGGGTGAATCTGTACTTTAAGATAGGTTTCCTATTATGTATGATAGCCTTTGCTTAGCCTTTTAGTATAAGGGTGGGGGCTTGGTGCTGTGCATAATTTGACAGGCTATCATGTGAATATTGGTGTATACATGTTCATTTCCAATTAAATCGTGTTCTAGACCAGAACATGTTTGGTAGAGGAGAATACAAATTTCTTCGTTTGCCAACGGCCTGCTAATCCTGGGGTCTAGAAAAGAATGTCAAGTTTCTATGAGTCTCTTGTTATTAAGCATTTTTTAACTTGTTTGTAGTTTCATCTTATGTGGTTTTGTGCTGTAAACTTTGTTTAGGGTGGTTTTGGAATGAGACAGTATATATCTGAACTTATGCCTTTAATTGTCGATGCTCTATTGGATGGAGCTGCTGTCACAAAACGTGAAGTGGCTGTCTCAACTTTAGGTCAAGTTGTACAGAGTACTGGGTATGTGACATTTGCTTTCTGTCTCTTTAAATTCTATACCTTGTTGGACTATTATATTTTATTGTGAGCTATGTTTTTTTATGACAGAGATCAAAATAGTGATTGTCTGTTCAATGAAGCAAATATTTTGGAATTGGTTTTTGTTACTTGGTTCTGACATTTAACTATTCATGCTGAACAAAATGTTTTTCTAATTTTGTTTAGGACTTACTATCTCAATGATGAAATATTTCTGCAACAGTAAACTAACTTGATGCTTAGCAAACTTGTAGTTACTTGGGAAAGTTTGTATCTACTACCTACTACTGTTGTTGAAGAAAATTTCTCCTACATAGACATTGTTGATTTTAATACTTGTAATATCTTAGGTATGTGTTTTTAGAGGGCTTTTTGATCTATGGTTTAAATGGCTTTTTGGTCTATGGTCTTGGCAGATATGTGATAACTCCATACAATGAATACCCACAATTGCTTGGGTTGCTCTTGAAAATGTTGAATGGTGAGTTAGTGTGGTCTACAAGACGTGAAGTGCTGAAGGTAGCTATTTCTGGACAAGAATGCTTATTTTATATCCTCTAAATGTTTTATCGTGCTAAAAGTTTTCTTGTTCTTCGCCAGGTTCTTGGGATTATGGGTGCTCTGGATCCTCATGCACATAAACGAAATCAACAATTATCTGGGTCACATGGAGAAGTTACCCGTGCCGCCAGTGATTCAGGCCAACACATTCAACCAATGGATGAATTTCCAATGGACCTTTGGCCATCATTTGCTACATCTGAAGATTATTATTCAACTGTATTAATTATACGTGATGAATACTCATTAACTTTCTTGCTCCTTTTTTTTTTCCATTAGTTAAATATTTTTATCTATGTTCTTTTGCATGCAGGTTGCTATTAATTCTCTCATGCGAATACTTAGGGATCTTTCACTCGCTAGCTATCACCAAAAGGTTGTTGGGTCTCTTATGTTCATATTCAAGGTACCTCAAAAATAAGGAAACTTCTCTTTTATGTGTTATATTGATTATTTTCGTATGTGGTTTAATTATTTGCTTCTCCTTTCTGCGAGGTTAGTCAATGGGTCTTGGCTGTGTTCCTTACTTACCAAAGGTTTGTTTAGTCACTTAATAAACTTTCTTCTCTGTAAATTCTTTTTATGGCATATTGTCTGATTGTAGCTTTCGTTGAACCACCCCGGCGAGGGAGCGGGGTGGAGAAAATTATAATATATATTTTTTTGCAATGGAACTGTTGATATGAAATTTGGAGTACTTATAATCACCTTATGATGTCGGGGGTGACGCTTGTCCTTACTGGATTTTTAATATCTGACACCGTCCTTGTACTGGAATTTTAGTCATTGTTTGAGGCTTTTATGTTTGATGATCGTGGCTTCTACTTGGCAATTTATCTGTAGGTTCTGCCAGATCTCTTTCACACTGTTCGTACATGTGATGATTATCTGAAGGATTACATAACATGGAAGCTTGGAACTCTTGTGTCTATTGTGCGCCAGGTAGATATAGATGTTTTGAAATTGTTTGGAACATGCAATTACAGTTTGGCTTTTTCTGGATATCAATATAAATCAGATTTAATGTTCTTTTGCAGCATATTCGTAAATATTTGCAAGAATTGTTCTCTCTAATTTCTGAATTATGGTCATCCTTCAGTTTACCAGCTACTAATCGTACTTATCGTGGCCTTCCGGTATTGTTTCTATCTTCTATCTTTGGGAGATGTGATAATTGACATGCCATATTTTTTTTCTTCTGCCCCTGATATTTTGCATTTTATTAACCCTCACCATTGGTTACCCCCCCCCCCTGTTCCTTTTTTTGGTCTTAATGTGCAGGTTCTGCATCTTGTGGAGCAGCTTTGCTTGGCTCTCAATGATGAATTCAGAACACACCTTCCTGTTATTCTTCCATGCTGCATTCAAGTTTTAAGTGATGCTGAACGGTGTAATGACTACACCTATGTTCTTGACATTCTCCATACCCTTGAGGTGTTTGGAGGTTGGTATTCTTTATTTTCAATAATTTTTCCATTGATATTTAACATTTTGCCAGTCTGTACCCCTGTGATTTATAATTGCCATGAGAATTACGTAGGGAGAAGGTATTGAGCTTTATATTGGAGTAAAGAACTATGGATCCAAACTTTTATAATATTTTATTCATAGCAGAAGTAAAACCATGCTTGATACTCTGATTTTATCTTTTACAAATTAGAAGTAAAAAACATCGTAACTAGTCATATATATTCTTGCGTTGTACAATTAAAAGTCTTTTTGTCCCATTTGTTTTGTCTAGTAAAGGTTGTAGGACCTGCAGTAGTTCCCAATTTTGAACTTGTACATGTTGAGAGATTACTTGTTAGAAAGAAATGTTAGAGAATGTTTCTAACCTGACTCATAAATTTTTTGGATTGGATGCCTTTAAGAACTCAAGGGGGACTAAATATGCTCGTGCCTACTGTCTGTCTGTGGAACTTTTTCTCAAATGGAAACTTTTTTCTCATATTATTTAATATAGGGACGCTGGATGAACATATGCATCTGCTTCTTCCCGCACTTATTCGATTGTTCAAAGTGGATGCTCCGGTGGATATTAGGCGTGCTGCTATCAAAACCTTGACAAGATTGATCCCTCGTGTACAGGTCGGTGTCCAAACATTGTTCAATTTAAAGATCATCTAGCAGCAAAGTTGAAAATAGTAAATTTCACTTATCTTTTGTTCAGATTCCCTTTGGTTGATATCTTTAGTTGTTATGGTTCTTTCTTTTGTTAGGTTACCGGTCACATTTCTTCTCTTGTGCATCACTTAAAGCTTGTCTTGGACGGGTTAGTATCCACTTCCTGATCTGAAATAATGTAATAAAAAAGTGTCCTCATGTATGTTTGTGCATGTGTGATTGCCTAGGAATAGAGGTCTTGGCTGGCGATGGGAGTAATGAATCATCTGGGAAATTGATCTCTTATCCTAAGATTTAAAGCTTTCTTCAAATTACTTTGGAATAATAGCCAACTTTCATTTGGATTGGGTTACAGTGACATTTCTCTTTCTGCCTGCTGTCACCTTGAACGATGCTGGCGAAAGTTGTAAATTAGCCTGATATTGGATTTCAACTTCAGAATATATGAGAGTAGGATAGTGGGCTGTGAGGATAACACATGTTAAAGGATATGTATGCAATTTTAACATTATAGCCTGGTGATGTGAAGCAAAAATCTTAGATTTCGGGCCTTCATTCCAAACTTACGTATAGCCCTACTTCTATGAATGTGGGTCTGTGTGCTTGTACGTTCTGTACCACATCTTTTTGTGTGATTATGATGAACTAATTTTTTGTTAGATGACTTAATGAAAAATATATATATTTTTTCTCCTTTTGCTGATTCCAGCTAGTAAATTTGGTCTCTTCTTTTGTGGCACTGCAATGTAATGGTATGTGTATTGTGGGGACAGTTTTCATCTTTGATTTTTACTGAGCGTGGCAATTTATCCTCCTGTTGTGCTTCGAGCTGATATGCTGGCTTTGGCTTCCCAATTCTGAAGCACAACAGGAGGATAATGTTATTCTTGAGCTTCTACTTATCTCTTGCATAATGTTATTCTTGAGCTTCAACTAAGTAGATTTCAAATTTCAGGAAGAATGATGAGCTGCGGAAGGATGCTGTCGATGCACTTTGTTGTCTTGCCCATGCCCTCGGGGAGGACTTCACCATCTTTATTCCATCAATACACAAGCTCCTGTTGAAACATCGGCTGCGGGTCCGTATCTTTCATTGCCAGTTCCAATTTTTATCTCTGGAGCTTATCTTGATCTTGAGATTGAGCTTGAAGTTAATTGTGTTTTCAGCATAAAGAGTTTGAGGAAATTGAAGGACGCTTGAGGAGACGTGAGCCACTGATTTTGGGTAGTACAGCTGCACAACGATTAAGTCGACGAGTTCCTGTGGAGGTAATCAGTGACCCATTAAACGATGTGGACAGTGACCCTTATGAAGATGGTACTGATGCTCAGAAACAACTTAGAGGTCATCAGGTATTCATGATATACAATTGCAAGCTCTGTAATATATAGTTTCTTTTATGTTCATCATAGTCATCAAGAAACTTAGGCAAGCCTTTTCTAGGTGTGAGGCTGCTAGCTAAGGTTCTTGTATAAAGTGAGACGAAAGCCTTGGTGGTTTGGCAGTCTGTTGATCAGCATATCATGCGTGATGTCATTTTTATGAGTATTGTATCGTATAATATTCTCAATATATATGCTGATTGGAATGATGTGAAGGTCAAGAAATCAAAATAATCAAAAGGGCACAGAATCAATAAACAAATTACTAAACAAGTATTTATTGAATCAACTGAACTTCAAAATAGGTGTTAAATGCAACAGAAACAATTATACAAATTCTTGCAGTACATTTCTAAAGAGTTTTTTTTTTTTTTTTTTTTTTTGGGGGCGGGGAGGAGTAGACTGCATGCTATCTCCTTAATGTTACGACCCCTGAAATATTGTTGTACAGCATTACAAATTCCCTTCTGAATGCCATTTTGTTCTTGTCCTCATCCATCATTCTTGTCTTCATCATTTGATACCTGATTTTGATTACATTGGAATTGGTATTTTTATCCCAAATTTTAGCAGTTTCCTGGAATCTGTTTTGCAGGTCAATGATGGTCGTTTACGCACTGCTGGGGAGGCTTCTCAACGGAGTACCAAGGAAGATTGGGCAGAATGGATGAGGCATTTTAGCATTGAACTGTTGAAAGAATCTCCTTCTCCAGCATTACGAACCTGTGCAAGGCTTGCACAGTTACAAGTATGGTACCCATTTGCATTTGTGTTAACCTTTCTTTGGGAATCAGGTTCTGATTTTCAGCTTTACAGCCTGTTGTTGGGCGGGAGTTGTTTGCTGCTGGTTTTGTTAGCTGTTGGTCGCAAATGAATGCAACCAGCCAGAAACAGCTTGTTCAGAGTTTAGAGATGGCTTTTTCCTCTCCAAATATTCCTCCAGAAATCCTCGCAACACTTCTCAACTTGGTATGCCTGTTTTCTGCATGTACTATTCCTGTTATTGAGGAAAGATATTGAATTCCAAGTACGAGATGTTAGTTATTAATTATTATGTGTCGGTGAACTTATCTTGCAGGCAGAGTTCATGGAACATGATGAGAAACCTCTTCCTATAGACATCCGTCTGCTTGGGGCTCTAGCAGAAAAGGTGTGCTCTAATGAGATCTCTGCAAACTTAGAACCAATATACTTGTTTTACATTTATTGCACATTATGAGATTAACTGTGTATTTCATGCATCTCTAATTTTGTTTACTCCATATCAGTGTCGTGCATTCGCCAAGGCCTTGCATTACAAAGAAATGGAATTTGAAGGTGCACGCTCTAACAGGATGGATGCAAACCCTGTTGCTGTTGTTGAATCTCTTATACATATAAATAATCAATTACACCAGCATGAGGTTAGCTTCAAATGAAATTAATGTTCTCTGATTTTTGTTGTCTTGTACTCTGATCCACATTGATCCTCTGAGATTTTCTGTTCTCATTATCCCTTTTTTTTTTTTCCCCTTTAGGCTGCTGTTGGAATATTGACCTACGCTCAGAAAGAGCTAGATGTTCAATTGAAGGAGTCATGGTATCGTTGAACATTGATAACTCGTAACATTTATATTACCTTTCTGCCAAATAAATCATGAAGGTTTCTTTGGTTGTACTGCACTTTTAACACACCTTTCTTGGCTTTCTATTCTCGTATAATTATTTTTAATCTCGTCTTGAAAAGACAGTGGGGAAAATTCTCTTTTATTGTTGATGCTAGTAGTACTGGATTATTCACAACTTTTTCTCTGTATTTAGGTATGAGAAATTGCAGCGCTGGGATGATGCACTCAAGGCTTACACTAATAAAGCCTCTCAAGCATCAAATCCACATATTGTATTGGAAGCTACTTTAGGTCTATATCAAGTGTAACTTGCTCTATTGTTATTGCTTAGTTTATTCTCCTTGTGTACAACTGGTTGCTAGAGTTCTATGTCTGAAACCAAATAATCTTATAATGCGTATGGTAATTATGTTGTTTAAAGTCTTTGTTCTTTTTTTTTTTTGTTGGGGGGGGGGGGGGGGGGGGGAATAATTGAGAATAGTTTCTTAATTTGTTTTGGGATGTGAAATTCAAATCAGTGCAATGATTTCTGTTTGTCAGGCTTCATTGTTTTCAACTTTCCTTTTTTATTCGTCTGGTGCCAATATGGGTATCAATTTTTTTTATCTAATCCTAAAATACGAAATTTAGCAGTCAACAATCTAGTACCACCATTATCTGAGCTGAAGAGAGAACCATTCCTTTGTATTTGAACAAATAATTACAAATTGTGTCAGCTTATGTCATCTCAAGTCATTAATTTTCTTATGGCCTTTCAATGTGATCTACTCACAGGCACTGTTAGAGGCAGTGTGCACGCTACTGTGAGCAACCCTTGCTGTAGATCTTGCAACTATGCTAACTTTTTGTATATTTCCAAATTTTTGACATGAAAAAATGACAGTTACTTTGGGCCAATGCTGTTGTTGTGTACATATCCTAGAAGGGTTTGCATGCAACCTGTGAGCCTTGGATTTCCCATCCCCTGTTATGGCCCTTGGCCCTGAATTTGCTATCTAGAATTAAAAAAAAACCGTTGAGATTAGGAGAGGGGAACCAAATCTGCCCTCAGGTTCATTTTGTAAATGCTGTTCTGTGGTTCCTAGCGAGTATGCTGCTGAGGTAAAATTTTGCAATAAGAAGGGTCCCCTGTGCTATAATTGAGGCAACTCATTTAATACTGCTTTCTACCTTTGTTTGATTGACATCCACTTTAACTGCACCTCATTGATCCTATTGAGCCTGTTTGTTTGCTACTTCTCTTGATTGACCATGTTTATGTAACTAAAGTATTGTGCTGACATGCTCTTGTGACATTGTTTCTGTGTTCGCTTATTGAAATGGTTCTCTTTTTGATGTATTATGTAGGGCGGATGCGTTGCCTTGCTGCATTGGCTCGATGGGAAGAGCTTAACAACCACTGCAAAGAATATTGGACCCCAGCTGAGCCCGCTGCACGACTAGAGATGGCACCAATGGTTATTTTTTTGTGTTAATACCAATGTTATCAATATTTATGCACCCCATGCTGATACCAATGAGGTTGTTATCTCAGGCTGCTAATGCTGCTTGGAATATGGGAGAGTGGGATCAAATGGCAGAATATGTGTCTCGGTTAGATGATGGTGATGAGACAAAACTTCGGGGTTTGGGTAACACTGCTGCTAATGGTGATGGAAGCAGTAATGGTACATTCTTCAGGGCCGTTTTGTTAGTTCGTAGAGGAAAGGTATTATTTATATATATCAATATTATTTCTGAGCTATGTTTATTGTCTTTTTCCTTTTTTAAATTGTTATTTATTTATATCCTTTGGATTTATTTAAATTTTATGGATTTTGCCGTCAGTATGATGAAGCACATGAATATGTGGAGAGAGCTAGGAAATGCCTTGCCACTGAGCTTGCAGCTTTGGTCAGTTTTGTAACTCCATAAGTCCTGAATTATTGAACAATTTTCTGGTCTTATTTTGTAAACTTGTTTGCTCTTAGGATATCCACCCCAAAAAAAAAAAAAAAAAAAAAAAGATGTACATACTAGCATTGGTATTTTCATTCTTCAATTGAGCATTTGGCTTGTTCCATTTACTACAAAATCAGAACTAATTACTCAGATTTTGAAAATTTACAAGGGAGTATACATTGCTCAAAAATTTTCTTTTGGTTGAGTAGTCCAAGTATGTCTTCTTGTATAGGTCCTGGAAAGCTATGAGCGTGCGTATAGCAATATGGTTCGTGTTCAGCAGCTTTCTGAACTGGAGGAGGTTTGTTCTATAATTTATTTGTTTATTCCTTTTAGTAGTGGGGTTGTTTTGGGGAAACACGGGATTTACTTTTATTACTGTTGCTATCATTTACCTAGGCAAGCATGGCACAGTTAAATATTATCATGGAGAACATTTGTTTTTGACAGGTAATTGATTACTGTACTCTTCCCGTTGTAAATCCTGTCGCTGAAGGAAGGCGGGCTATTATCCGCAATATGTGGACCGAGCGAATACAAGGAACGAAACGCAATGTTGAGGTACATGCTTTGCATTCCTTGTTTTCAGTTTTTCTTCCCTTACTTTTTGAACGATGAAGTTGGTATATACTTGTTAAAGCAGATTACATAGGAACTAATTTGTCACATATTAGGTTTAAAATAAATATTTGTTAAATATGGCTTCTTTGCTCATAAGATTATTTATTCCTTCCAATATTTTCTTTCCTTCAATGTATAGGTCTGGCAAGTGCTTTTGGCTGTTAGAGCTCTTGTTTTACCACCCACAGAAGACGTTGAAACTTGGCTCAAGTTTGCTTCTCTTTGCAGAAAAAGTGGACGAATTAGTCAGGCTCGATCTACTTTAGTTAAACTCTTACAGGTCTGCACTCTAGCTTTTTGGACATTTATGATGCTACCTTTTATATTTTCTTATTTTGTGGCTGTTTCTTATTTGACTTTGTTGTATGTTGTATTTAGTATGACCCTGAGACATCCCATGAAAATGTACGATATCATGGGCCTCCTCAAGTAATGCATGCTTACTTGAAATACCAGTGGTCACTTGGTGAGGATCTTAAACGAAAGGAAGCATTTGCTAGACTACAGGTACAACTGTTATCTCTTTGCTTACAAAAGCTCTTTAAAAGCCCATGTGTGCAGAGATACGG